>JAKSZP010004025.1:0-221256 GCA_022478985.1 Massospora cicadina
CACCTTAGGGTGTGAGGGGAAGGGCACCTGAGCCCTTCAGCCTTCTTTTGTTCTCCACGGCACTTTTTGGCGCCTCAGGTATGTGATACATCATAGTCACTAGTATGGGTAGCTTTAGAAGTCAGGTTTGCATTGGCTTTTGCCTTCACTTTTTGTTTCCCTGCTGAAGATCAAGATTTTTGCGGTGCATGCATTTTTGGTGCACCAACGCTTGATTTTGAATTTTAGGCTGGGATGTTGGAGACTGATTCAGTTCCAATCAAGGCTTGGGCGCATTGGTTGGGTGAAATTGACTCGCCCATTGGGATTTCAGCCTGGGTGTCCCAATCTGATTGGTTGAGAGATTCTTGAGCTGCTTCCACCGCAAAAGTCTTGATGTCCTCCTGGAGCTGGGAGGGCGGGATAGTGGAAGCGACCTTGGCCGCCAACTTGCGGGCTTGTTTGGCCTTCTTCCGCTCCTGAGGGGATACTGGGTTCACTATTAAGTACCAACCCTGTGCCCCCCATGGGAAGGCAGCCATAGTATTGGAGGTCAGTTCATAGTGGGTTTCACCACCGCACATTGCCTCCAAGGGAATTTCTACATATGTGAAGCCCACCTTGGAGGGGCAGGTGTGTGCCTTGTGGCCAAATGCGTTACAATAGGCGCAGATGGGAGGTGCGCTGTCCACGGTGACCCTGAAAGGGTGGGTGGCATTCCCCTAAATATTGATAAAAGTGGTGTGTGGGATTTGGGTTAGATCCTTTGCTATCCCCTCGGCTGGGGTTAGGACTGCAATTTCTTTGCCAGTGCACAGGTGTGCATCATCATAAAGCGCTGCATTTTGAAGAACTATATTTCACATATATGGTGAGCCCAGCCTTCAGGTGTTGTTTGAGTACGGCGCGTTTGACCATAGTGGGCAAAAAGTCAAAAGATATAAAAATTTGGTTTGATTTTGTCCATCTGGTGCGCTTAGTTTTGATAACTGCTGCTCGTCGGGGAGGTCTATCACAACGAGCACCATTGCAGCATCGTCCACTGCCTTTTTGCTTTCAAAACCAAGATCCAGCCAACCGCTTGGCATGAAATGAGGTGCAACGTACACCGCGTTCAGGAAATGAGTGTGCACATCACCACAAAATTATTCTCATAGCGCCAGCTGCTGAATATCCAGAATAACCATACTCCATGTTCCACCAATGAGAGTAGTTGAGAGTGAGGCATATTGATGTACTGGTTGCATCACGCTTGCCAAGCTAAAATTCTGGGGAAATGGTTACCGCCAGTTTTTTGTTAAGTTTGTCTATTCCTCTGGATTCACCGGGGCGTTTGCAAACTGTAGATGTCGCAGGGCCACCACCTGTACCTTTACCTTACTTGCCCAACTGATCCCCAACATAGGCACTAATTGATCTCCTTGGTGAGATTATCAAACTAAAACCAGATTTGAGTTGAATTTTGTTGCAAAAGTGGTTGCAATGAGAGAGAAAAGTTTTGAGGTGGCAGTAAATATGTTAAATTTTTATGCTTAAATGTGGCCAGGAGATGCCCTAGAGGTATAAATACCAGCGGCTGGTCTAATGAATAACCATTGAATAATATAGTCTAAATAAAGATATATTTATATTAATCTCTTTACTGTTTTTTTGAAGTCCATTTTTAAGAGTGTCAACAAGCTGGAATCTCAGAATCTACAGATTGTACCTTTGCCTACCTCAGTAGAGGTTCCCAGATACAAAAAAAATTGAGCTAAAATAGACCAGAAAAGTCAGGGTTATTTGAATATTCCTACTGAGCTTCCAAATGGTCATAATACCGTAAGGCACAGGCAAAATTAATTATCATTTGTCCAAATCTCTTCCCAATTTGGCGTGCAGGTGCAAGTCCTGGGGAACATCCTCTGGCCGTTGATCAGGCCATTTTCCCATTCACAAGCAAAAAACCCCTAAGAGGATGGCAGTACCCCTCGTTACACAGGGCGATCTCACTCACGTAGTAGATGAGCGCTGGGTAACAGCCCTTCCACTCCAGATCCCACCTCCAGTACCCACACTTACCTTGGCAGAACTGTTATGGGGAACAGCAAAATCTGCGCTGAGATTGTTGAAATGAAATCAATCAAATTTAATTTGAGTAATAATCTGGCCGATGCTTGGATCTCAAGTGGCCAGAAAAGCATTAAGACTGAGTTATCAGCTGGAATGCCCAATAGTTCCAATTTGATTAATGGGTTGATCAAACAAATCACCTCCCTACCAAAGTCATCAGGGATCATCCTTGACAGGCAGGCTATAGCATCAGATTCCATCAACGAGGGTTTGAAGTCCCCTGTTGACAATTTGGGCATTGCAGCTGCTGTGATGCTACTGACCAAACTAATGGCCCAGTGACTGAGCGCAGGCGGGTTGGGCATCCCAAACTCATTCCCAAATAAATGGACCCATCCCTATGTGGGGTGGCCTTGGGGGATTCCCGTCGCTTGTCAGGGTAAACACCATCACACCAACTGTCAAAAACATAGCCATGCCTCAGTTCGGACATTTGAGGTTAAACCAACATTGACTCAGCCCACCACCAAACTATTTTCTGTCATTTCTCAAGGAACAAACCTGCCTATTCCTGAATAATTTGCCAGTTAGGTCGAAATTGATGGTCCCAATCCTGGCTTGTCACTACCCTAATTGACCACTATTTGATCAGTTGCATAGCACTGAGAAAATTTTTAATCAATTTTCTTCATTTCCTTTTAATTGAAAGTTTGCCAAAAACCCAAACAATTTTTTATTGTATTATCCCTCCTGACCGCATCCCTGATGGCGTTTCCCTGTTGGCCTGTCAGTCCATATACCGGATGGGCTCTACCAGTACTTCTGGTCACTATGGCCCCCTCCATCATCAATTGGATTCAGCGAGTCCAATATTTTTGACTCTACAACCCCATTATCACAAAAATCCAGCAACAGTACATGGGAATCTTGTGGCCTTATGTCCACCAATTGCAAGAGAGAATCTGTCTCCTTGTCTCCCCAGTTGAAATGACCCCAAATTCTGAGGAACTCATCGAAACCATCTCTGTGATCCCACTCCCTGCAGCAAGGCCCCCTGGGTCAGGAGTGGGCTCATTGTGGTTTATCGTTGGGATCATACTCACTGTTGTATTGCACCAACAATTCATCATTTCCCAATGCCCAGCTCCATATCAAGTCATTCAGTCAGAAATGCCTCTGGCATTCTGGCTTGCTTTTTGGGTGCTTACGCATCCTGACTGGCAGGCTGGTCTAAACTTCTTCTGCCGCTTCCATGACATAATCAACCAACCATTATTTTCAGCCACTTCCACCTTGTTTTTCGAACTGGGCGCTGCAGCAGTTGCCTTTTACCAAATGAATGTGCAATCAGTAGTTTGCTGTTTGTTGTTTGTTTGGTCACTTTCCAACTTTGGGAGAAGTGTCCTTTCTACCTTGGGGAATCTTCTTCAATCCATCCAAGCTGCGCGGATTGCGCCTCCTTCTCCTTCCACTAGCCTGGAGGGAAGTTTGAGTGTCCCCTCCTGGGAGATCGCCAATCAAGTTCTCGATGCTTGCCAAAGTGAAAATGTGTACAGCAATTGCACTTAATAATGCTTCCGCGTTATCCCATGCCTAACAAGGGCTCGCGTTGTTAGACACTGTGAATGGGGATTCCCGCCATTGGGTGAGAGGTCTTCTGCGCTCTTCCTCACAAGCAGGAGACTCCACTCCATTGATGGCTGGCATATCAGCTTTGAAACCCCTTGTGTCACAATTGGACCACCTATTCAGACTGATTTATGCCATGGCCGAAGCCCCCAGCCTGGTTTCTTTGATTTCTATCTTCTGGGAACTGGCCCCCACGTCCAGTCTCTCTATTGATATGCTTCAGGCAGCCTTTAGATCAGGCTTGGATTTGGGTTCTGCTCATCACGAGGTCTGGTCCTCCATCCAAGGATCAGTAGATCAAATATGTGCCACCGCGACCACCATCAACGCCTTGCCCCATCATGTCTCCCGTTAGCAGAAGGGGAATTTTATAATTGGCTTACTCAAAGTAGACACTGATGACGCGCCTATCTCTGAACTAGTGGAAGACTTGGGTACCAATCCTGTTGTAACCCCTGGGTCCAAGTTGGCCGATACAGAGTCATTTATAAATGAATCTGTTATGGCTCAGACAGAGGAAGTCATTTCCCCCACCCCCATACTCCCAATCTTCACTCCAGCAAAAAGCCCCCGACCTTACCCCTGATATGCCAGTTATTTCTTCAGTCGCAAACAAGTCAGTCGAATCTTCCAATAAACAAAACTTCGCTTATTTCCTATTGCCCTTGAAGATTAGTGTCAGCTTGCACCATGTTTCTTTCAAAGCCCTGGTGGATACTGGAGCTGCAGGGAACTTCATGAGTGTCGAGTTGGCTCAACAATTGGAACTGGGAATGGATGCAGGTCCCTCAGTGATGGTGGCCTCAACTGCTTCCCAGACCTCATATGTCATCCATCGGCCAGTACCTTTTTCAATCCACCAGTTTAGTTTCTGTGATCAATTTTTGGCCATGTCAAACCTAGTGTTTCCAGTGATCTTAGGTGTGGGGTGGTGGCGCTGACAACATGTGAAGATTCACTTGGAGTCTAATATGTTGTCATTTGCTAATGATCATCTGGTTGGAGATTTCCCTTGATCAACACCCTTAAGAAGACACAAGGAACCAGTTCTATCACTTCCCTAGTCACTTCTGCGGGCATTCCGGCCAATTTTTCTGAGAGCTTAATGCGCTATTGGAATATCTATGACTTGGAAAAGATGGATCACCTGCCTCCGCACACTAGGTTTGAATGCAGATTTTGAACGACCATGGAGTTGGTGAACATCAACTGCCCGTTGTATCCCCATACAGCAGAGGAAGAAGTCGCACTCTGTACCTGGTTGGACAATATGCTGAAAAAATGGTGGTTGTTCAAGGAGACTTCGCCCGTTGCCTCCCCCATCGTCTTCACCAGAAAGGCGGATGGTTCCCTTTGTCCCTGCATAGATTATGGCCATTTAAACAAAATAACGGTTTCTGATCCCTACCCCTGCCTCTGGAGCAGACAATCAGCCAGGCAATTGCCAAATCCCGTGTGTTCTTTAAGCTGGATCTGGTGAACGCCTTCAACCAAATTTGGGTAATGAAAGGGCAGGAATGGTTAACAGCGATCTGGATTAAGCGTGGCATTTTTCAATTCCGTATAATGCCCTTTGGGCTGAAAAATGCTCCCGCTATGTTCCAACATATAAAAAAATGTACTGGGTGACCTCCAGTTTACTTGTGCAGTTGCATACATGGATGATATCCTGGTGCACTCCCCAACTCCCAAACAACATGATACTGACTTGGAAGCAGTGGTGGCCGCCTTGCATAAGGCAGGCTTGTTCTTCAAGTCTTCCAAGTGCAAATTTTATAAGGAGGAGGTTGCTTTTCTCAGGAACCTCATCCTCAAGGATGGCTATGCAATCCATCCCAACAAGTTAGATGTGATCTGAGAATGGCCAACCCCAACTATGCAAAAACAACTATGGAGTTTCTTGGGAACCATCATTTTCCTAAAGAATTTTCCCCAGCACTTTCCCAGCTGGTCGCACTGCTCCACCCCCTTACAGGGAAAAACGTACCATTTCTATGGATGCCTGAATGCCAGCAGGCATTTGAATTGATCAAAGAGGTGTTCATGTCTCCACCCATTTTGAAGCATACCAATCCCACTAAGCCATATATTGTCACATGTGATGCCTCGTTGGTAGCAGTGTGAGCAGTATTACTTCAGGAGCACGATGGTTTAGAACACCCAGTTGCTTACTTTTCCCAGAAGTTCATGGCAATGGAACAGTCTTGGGCCATATATGACAAAGAATTGGATGCTGTTGCATGGACATTAACTCATCTGCGGCATCTGTTGCAGGGTGCTCAACATAAATTGATGGTCTGCACGGATCATCAGGCTCTTTTATATTTTTGTAAACCCCAAAAATTGGCACACTGGCAAGCCCAAACCTATCAGGAACTATGCAGTTTTAACTTAAAAAAAATTCATAAAAGGGGCACTCAATGTGCTTCCCAATTTTCTAAGTTGCAGTCCCGCCCACTGTTCCTTGGACCCAGAGGAATTGGATCTCATTACTGTGATTCCTGCCACCCAAATTCTGTTGATTGTCCCTCCCATCATCTCATCCATCGCTTTGGCTCCAGACACCCCGCTAGTGGATCAGGTTTTAGCTAGTCAAATGGCTTTCCCTGAGGGCGTGGAGTTGTAAGCAGTTGGCTTACCTGAGTCACAAACATTCCCTATAATCCTTGGTAGAGGGACTCATTTACTTTTGGTCCCGCATCTGGGTTTTCCTTCCTTCCAATTGAAGGTATTCTGCGCACATCACAATCCCCCCACAGTTGGACATCCTGGTAACAAAAAATGCGTTGATTTGATCAAGAGGACCTTCAATTGAGCAAGTCTGACGAAAGAGGTTCCAGCCTGGATCGCCAATTGTGTTACTTGCGCCAGGGCTAAGTCAGATTGCTCAGGTAAAAACGGCCTCCTACACCCCTTACAGAAGGTGGAGGGGCCATGGACATCGGTGTCCATGGACTTTATTGTTGAACTCCCCCTGTTCTAATGGGTTCATAGCAGTGATGGTAGTAGTGGATCGCTTTTCAAAATTTCCCTTTTTATACCTTGTACTTCCATGATTATGTCAGAAAAAAATGCCTACCTTTTTGTACGTCATTTGTTTTTGATATTTGGTCTTCCCCAGGAGATCATCAGTGACTGTGGCTCCCAGTTCACCACGCGGTTTTGGAGTGAACTTCTATTGATTCTGAAAATATCTCCCTGTTGCTCCACGGCGTATCATCCCCTGTCCAATGGACAAACCGAGTGGGTTAATCAAGTTCTTGAACAGTACCTGCACTGCTATGCTGCAGCCATGCAGGATACTTGGGCAAATGACCTTCCTCTCACTCAATTCGCTTACAATAACGGGACCCACACGTCCACAGGGTTTTCCCCCTACGAAGCATGCTGGTTTATAATCCTTCATTTTTAGTTAGGCCGTGCTTGTGTCCTGAGGTTCAAGATGCCGCGGATCACGCTGCTCACATCAGGTCAACTCAAGCCTTAGTGCGGGAACACCTCACTAAGGCCATAGATGACTACAAGCAGTTTGCGGATTGAAAGCGCTTCCAGGTCACAATTTTTCAGTGGGTTCCTACGTCATGCTCAATACCCATCACAAAAAATTCAAGCCCCTTCCCATAAATTCGCTAGTAAACGCTCAGGTCCCCATTTGGTGGAGGAGGTACTGGTGGATGGGGCGTTCCGCCTGAAGCTCCCTGCGCATTGGAAGCAACATTCTGTTTTCCATGTTTTGCAGTTGTCACCCTTCAAGGGTACAATTCCTATGGAACTGGAACCGATTGTTGTTAATAATGGGGAAGAGGCTGAGGTAGAGGCTATACTGGCATCCCGGAAATCCTGACATTCTGTACAATATCTCATGGCCTGGAAAGGGTATCCAGCCTACGAAAATAGTTGGGTCAAGGCGCGCAATTGCGCTAATTGCATGGGCCTGGTTGAAGATTTCCACACATCTCACCCTGGTGCTCCCCACCCCCCCTAAAAAATTGCGACAATTATGGCAATTAAGTTGCCCAAGGCGCACAAGAATGTGGCTCTTTTGCAATTTCCCGGTGGTGGCGCCCTTCCTTTGGAAAAAGGAAAGGGTAATGTAAGCCCCAGGGAACGTCCTCTGGCCGTTGATTGGGCCATTTTCCCATTCCCAAGTAAGAAGACACTGAAGAGGAAGGCAGTACCTCTCATTACTCAGGGCAATCTCGCTCACATAGTAGACAAGCGCTGGGTAACAGCCCTTCCACTTCAGATCCCACCCCCAGTACCCACACTTACCTCGGCAGAACTGTTATGGGAAACAGAAAAATCTGCACTGAGATTGTCAAATTGAAATCAATCGAATTTAATTTGAGTGGTAATATGGCCGATGCTTGGATCTCAAGTGGCCAGAAAAGCATTAAGACTGAGTTATCAGCTGGAATGCCCAATAGTTCCAAATTTGATTAATGGGTTGATTGAACATGTAAATTCCCTATCAAAGCCATCAGGGATCATCCTTGACAGGCAGGCTATAGCATCAGACGCCATTGATGCGGTTTGAAATCCCCTTTTGACAATTTGGGCGTTGAAGCTTATGTGATGCTACTGACCAAACAAACAGCCCAGTGACCAAGCGCGGGTGGGTTGGGCATCCCAAACACGTTCCCAATTAAATGGACCCATCCCTATGTGGGGTGGCCTTGGGGGATTCCTGTCACTTGTTGGGCTAAATGCCATCATGCCAACTGTTGGAAATGTAGCTGAGCCTCAGTTTGAATGTTTGAGGTCAAGCCAACAGCGACTCAGCCCACCGCCAAATTTTTTGATGTCAGTTCTCAAGGAACAAACCCGCCTATTCCTGAATTATTCGCTAATTAGGTTGAAATTGAGGGTCTGATCCTGGCTTGTCACTACCCCAATTGACCACTATTTAATCAATTGCATAGCACTGAGAAAATTGTTAATCAATTTTATCCATTTCCTTTTAATAAAAAGTTTGCCAAAAACCCAAACAGTTTTTTATTGTATTATCCCTTCTGACCGCATCCCTGATGGCGTTTTCCTGGTGGCCTATCAGTCCATATACCGGATGGGCACTACCAGTAATTCTGGTCACTATGGCTTTCTCCATCATTAAATTGGGTTCAGCGAGTCCAATATTTTTGGCTCTACAACCCCATTATCACAAACTTCCGGCAACAGTACATGGGAATCTTGTGGCCTTATGTCCACCAATTGCAAGAGAGAATCTGTCTCTGCTCCCCAGTTGAAATGACCCCAAATGCTGAGGAACTCATCGAAACCATCTCTGTAATCCCACCCCCTGCAGCAAGGCCCCCTGGGTCAGGAGTGGGCTCATTGTGGTTCGTTGTTGGGTTCATACTCACTGTTATGTTGCACCAACAATTCATCGTTTCCCAATGCCCAGCTCCATATCAAGTCATTCAGTCAACAATGCCTCTGGCATTCTGGCTTGCTTTTTGGGTGCTTACGCATCCCAACTGACAGGCTAGTCCAAACTTCTTCTGTACGCATCCATGACAGCAGGCTCTTGTTTTTCAATTAAGCGATCCTCAGATTTTAACTAGGCCATTAAGCTTCTATCAATCAAGTCTTGATTGCCAATAATTTACCTTACCGTTCCATTACCATTACAATGTGGCATTTTCAATAATATCACTGTAATTTGATTCTGTTAGGGCTTAATCTAATAATTGACTCATATTTCCAGCTTTTAGGAACCATACTTCTATTTGGCTTTTACCTGAAATGTCAAAAGGTGCTAAATTTATTAATAAAGATTATGCAATTTCCATCAGCTGCACATGCAATTATGTGGCAAAATTTTTACTTTTAGATCTAAGCTACCCTAAAATTTGCAAGCGCACTAAGTAAATTACTTGTGTGACCAATATTGTTGTTTTTGATGAGAACCAGTGTTGGGAGTTTTATTGCCACATCATCCAGCTTCACTGGTGTATGACAAAAATCTATATTATATATGAAAATTCAATTTGTATATGTAAATTTTTAATAGATTCAGGAGTTATCATTATATATTGTAGCTACTGTGGTTGTAATTCTTATAAGATACTATTAATTTGACATGTTTTAACTTCTACTATATTATTGATGTTCTGTTAGAGAGGATTCCCAACATTATATTACAAGTGATTCACTTTGCATATTTAACAATTGATAATTTTTTATCTTATATGAATCAATTGGAGTTTGTCACCAATCAATTAAGGGTTTATTGTTAGTTGCTGGGCGTTGAAAACTCTTTTGTTGGCTCCACTTTGTGGGGTAAAGTTTTAGGCAAAGTGATCTGCTGTTAATGGGTAAAAGGCTAAATACCTAAACAGGTTGTTAGCTTAATAAGAATAATTCACTGGGGTTGGATGAGAGAGTTGGGACATGATATCTCTAAATCCAACCCATGATGGATTATACACTAGTCAGCTGTGGATTCTGACTAGGTGGATGGTTGAGCAGGTGCATCATTCATCATTGGTGTAATCCTTGGAGAATTAAATTCAAAGCAATGGTTGAAGATCCCATTAAAAGCTAACAGAAAAGTAGGGCACTGAATCTATATATTCCCTTGATTTTATTAATAAAAACAGACGTTCTCATAAGGTATATTCTATAGCATTACTTATTTTGTTGACCCAAGTAAAGTCTGAGGGATAGTTTGCTTTATATAATTGTCTGGCTTTTTCAAGGTCCCTTGTGTCAAGAGAGGAATGTAGAAGTTCCCTAGTTATCTACATGTTTGCAAACTCTAGAGGTTGAGTTGAGTGGATATAATTTGCCTTGTTATATGGATTGTTTTCAAGGACCTTCACTTTGGCTGAAGTAAGGTTGCCAGAACTTGTCCTGAGGAGAGCCTGAGCATAATATTTTGGTTGTGAGAAACACAATTGGATACTAGTCTTCATACTAGTATAACTCGCCCACATATTTTTTTGAGTTTAATTAATTAAAAAGTTATTCTTTGCAAACTGAACCTGTGCAGTAAACATAAAAAGTTTACAATCATCTAGCTTGATAAGTCAAGGCGGTGCACACGGTGGGTCTCATTGTCACAGTCCAGAGCAGATTGGGTACATTCGCCTCACGCATAAATCCTAAGATAACCAGGTGCTAGTGACCAAAAAATTTTTAGCCAAGCGAGTGAGATACAAGACGCCTGTGTCAAGGAGTCAGTTTACCCAAGAGTCAGTATAAAGGCTTTTGCAGAACTTAGTGTGGCCATGTACAACATGCCAATCTTGGTGTTATTAACATAAGGTCTGTTTTGTTGAATCTTCTGTGAAGTGGATGAAGATGTTGGCGGAGTCATTAGATCTGGTTAAACATAAGAGGGATCAGCATAGAGACATCCATGGCAAGTTTGTGGTGTGCAGAAATCAAACTAGTGAAAGTTGTTTGAAGGTTAAAGAAGATAAAATAAATGGCAAAAGTAGATTAACCTTCATACCATTTATTATTAAGTTTTGATGCCTTTAAGGAAACTACTGGGAAGGGTGAGTGCCTATATACCTATCAATAGGGGTAATATAAAAGATCTATTATCAAATTCAATATCTAAATCCAAATCTTAATTTTGAATTTGATTTTTTTTTTAAAACAATGCATCTGCGATGGTATTTTGTGAATTTATGTTCTTTTTCTGTGCAGTTGGTGGTGCAGGGTGTGAGGTCGCCATCAGAATTCGTTTTGGTACCATGCCTCAGCAGATGATGTAAAAGATGTTAGGTTGGACCCACAGCCCAATCTGATATATTCTCCCTGGGTGCCAAATGGGTGGGTACTATGGTACTCTTGAATTTGGTCCTTTGCGTTGACTAGATTCTCTTCTGGCTCCCATATACTCTCTTTGGTGGGGTAGTCAGTCCACTTCAATAGGTCCTGATATTTTCCTCAGTTCTCATGAAGTTCTCAGATTCTTCCACCTTAAAATCATTGGTTGGGTCCCTGTTTGATGATAATCAGGGCATGAAGCACCCTCTGTGGCAAGAAGGAGGTATATCCTTCTTGTGGTGCAAAATCAAATGGAAGACGTTGTTGATGTTCCAAAGGGTGGAAGCTTTACGCAGTAGGCTATGCTGTGTATCTTCTTGATCACCTTGTAGAGGAGCACCCACTTGTTCGCCAACTTCAGAGAAGGCACCTAGATTATGACGTTGTATGCGGTGAGATATACTTTGTCTATAGGAGCTAATGACCTGTCCAGTACCCATTTCTAGTTCATGAACTCCTTGTATATTCTCTGTAAATATTCCAAGTTGTTCTGATACTCGTGATGACCTGATGCATCTATGACACCAAGTCTCAGCCTTTGGTTTCTCTGCCAGTGCATCGGACAAAAGGTCCCAATTGGGGTCAAAACTGTAGTTAACTTTAAACGGTGTCATCTATATAAAACTATGAACTTGGCTTAGACAAACATGCCATTGGCAAGAGATTGATCCAGTTGTCCTGTCTAGTATTGATATAAAAGCGGAGGTACTGCTTGAGAATCTGGTTTACTCATTCAGGTTGGCCATCACTCAGAGAATGATAAGAGGTGGACAAAAAGCACTTGATCTTCAAGTCCTTCAGTACCTGAGCCCAAAAATGTGAGGTGAACTGGTCCCTAGAATCAGGGACAACCTCTTCAGGGATACCTTAGTGCAGGAAGACATGCCTCATGAACAAGTTGGCAGTTTCTTGAGCTGTGAATTTGGTGGTTATGGGGATTAATTATGCCATCTTTATAAACATGTCAATGATCACTAGGATGGAGATGAAGCCTTGGGAGTTTGAAGACTTGATAATGTAGTCCATTGACATCAATTTCCAAGGTCTTTTTATCTCCAGAAGTCGGAGTGAGCCTTTGATTAAATATTGGTAAAGCTTCGTTTGTCTGAATACTTTGCAACATGAGAATCAACTGGAAACATCCTGTTTCAGTCCAGGACACATGTAGGTTTGTTGGATCGTCTTCATTTTCTTAAATCTTCTTGAGGTTCCAGCCATTGGAGAATTGTGGTAGTCTCAGAGCAACTCATTCCGTAGTAGACCCTTGGTTACAAACAATGTCTGTTTGTGGTACAACTTTACACTTGTGTGAGTAGTCAAGTCCCAGTGTCTGGGCTGTGGCTTGTTCAGTGAGGGCCTTTTTAATATTCTTGGCAAATTTATCATCTACAGAGTGGCAATCAATTCTTCATGGTGAGTCACAATTTGCTTGAAGTTCACTACCAGCTTGTCAGAAGTTAATAGTGTCTGGGTATTGTGGTCTCAGATTTTGGCTTTGTCAGGAAAGTGGTTGGGTCACCAGCTTAGTGCGTCAAGGATCGTGTTGGTAATTCCTGGCTTGTACTGGATGTTTAGGTTATAATCCGCAAGGATTAGGGCCCATCAAGCCTGTCACTGATTCATTTAGAAGGGCTTCATGGAGAAACCTAGTTCATATGGTCTGTGAGCACTTTGACGGTGTTTTCAGCCCCGCAGATGTACTTACTCCTTTGTTTCAATGTCTTGATAATTCCCATGAGCTCCTTTTCATAGATCAGGTAGTTGGATTCTGGCAGAGAGATCTTCTTTAAGTAATAAGCTACAAGGTTTATCCTATTATCCTCCTCCTGTGACAAGACTGCCTTGAAGGCTTAGTCTGAGCCATCGTTCTCAATATAAACGGTTTGGAGTAATCAGGCATGGCTAATGTGAGGGCTGAAACAAAGTCTTGTTTGAGGGCCTTAAATGCTTCATTGGTATGTAAGGTACACTCAAACTGCACTGCCTGATGTGAGGCGAGTCAATGGGAGCACAATTTGAGAAATTTTATTGAAATCCAAGCAGAAATTAGCTAGCCTAAAAAGCTTAGACTTCCTTATGGGACTTAGTAACAGGCCAGGATGTCCAGCATCAACCTTGTAAGGGGTTATAATGAAACTCCCAAGGTGAAAAATGTAACCCAAGAATTCTGCTTGGAATTGACAAAAATGACACTTAGGGGGTTCTAAAAACAATTTTTGGTAAGCAAAATTGCTGAAAAACCATCAGAAGGTACAGTTGGTGGTCTTTGTTGGATTGGCTGTAAATCAGGATATTGTCCATGTAGGTAACATAGAACTTGTCTAGGTAGCTCCTAAGGAGCGTGTTGCTTAGTGATGAAAAGTATTTGGTGTGTTGTACAGACCAAATGGCACCACAAGTACTTTTGGAGTTCATTAGATGTGTTTAAGGCTTTTTTCCAATTGTCACCAGCCTTGATGTGAATCTGGTTGAATGCATTTCATAGATTAACCTTGAAAGAGTACTTTGCTCTGGTGAGCTCAATCTCAAAATCTTTGGCATTGGGAGTTGGGTACTGGCTCTTGACAGTGATGCTGTTTAACTTCTGGTAGCTGAAGATGGGGCGTATCTCTGAGCTTTCTTCCTGAAAAACAAAATCAGTGAAGGGCACAGAGACTTGGAGACTCAAATGAAGCCCCAAAAGCTTGTTTTCAATGTACTGATTTAGCGTAATCTGTTCTTTATGGTTGCAACTATAGGTTGGGCCATGGCCAGGTTGGGTATCTTAAAGAAAGTTCGTGAATGGTCAGAATCTTTATGAGTAGGTAGGATGCTAGCCTCTTCCTCACTGAACATCATTGGCCAGTTCTTCAAGAGTTCAAATATTCCCCAATGTATGAGTTTTAAGAGATTACCTGGAGGGTGTTTGTCAGGCCAGTGTAATCAATACTCAGGGTTCACAAAGTCTCTCCTTGAGACATCATGATCCCCTTGTAATCCTATTACCAGTTAAAGAGTTTACCTATCATCCGCGGGAAGCTTAGAATTATCAGTTGGGGTAAATCAGCCATGAACCTAAACTGGGCGGTCACCTGGATCTCTCCAAACAAAAGTTAATCAGCGCGTCACAAGGAACAGTTTGGGTGCTGGAGCGATTTCACAGGGTCACAGTGGCACTCTCAGAGCTGCAGTCAAACCCAGTACTTTGACAACGTGTAGTTTGACAAAGTTTCTTAATAGCGCCAGAACTGAGCAGAGACCTGAGAGAATAATTGGCTACCATTTAGCAGTATTAAAAGTGATATAACTGGTAAGAATGAGAATAGTTGTCAATAGCCAAGAGAGATGGTGTCTGAGTGGGTACCTTCCATGATCAATTGCAGGAAAAGTGACTAGCAGTGTGGCAGAAGAAACGAGTCACTCATTGACATGGCATTTTTACTCTTTGGAGCCAATACCTAAGCAAAAAGATTGGTTAGTTCTTAGAGCAGGGTGGCCTGATGGGCAATGAGTCAAGGCTTGTCATTGTACAAGTCTCTGGCCAGCTCCAACATTTAATAAAGTAGAAGTGATAAGGGGTGGTGATAATGATGTCCTTCATGTGGTTGTTAAGGCCATTTCAAAAATACAATATTGATCTTACAAAAGTCTGAGTTTCTTCCATCAGGATGAACTATTGTTGCATGTAATCAGCCATGTTTTCGGATCCTTGGATAGCAACATTACTTTGTGAGGGTCTGGATTTGGGATCTTTTGGTGAAAAAATTTTCCAATAAGCGCTCCTTGAATGTCATAGTTCAAGCACAATTCTCATCCTTTCCATGGCTTGTGTGAACCAATCAAGTGATTCTCCTATAAACTATGAACTGACAGGGATGACCTTGTGAGAATTGTTGGCATACTGTGTTGAGTAGATCTTAAACTGAACCCTAGCATATATGCTCTTTAGGATGTCAGCCAAAGTCATCATGTTCATGATGGGAAGGAGGCAGTTTGGCAGAGGTGAGGGACCTTGAATGAATAATGCAACTGTTTGTATATGGTTCTCAAGTATGTTGTAGGAAATCGCACTTTGAACTCCAATAGTCACTTAACGTAGTAAGCTGAAGTAAAAAGCAATATAAGAGACACCCTAACGTCAGAAGAATAAGGAGGCCCAGGATACCAAGTTTTGATATGGCGTTCATATGGTATGTCCCAGGGCAGACTGGGTACGTTCAGCCTCACGCATAACGTATTTCGGATTCTCCAGGAGAAAGTGACAAAATGAACAAAGGCCAGGCGGGTAAGTCACAGGGCGCCCATGGCATGGGGTCATTATAGCCCATGAGTTGGAATGATGACCTCTTCAACAATATTGTGCAGCAATGTAAACATGCCAAATTTTGTTGTTGTAAGCACAAAGTGCTTTGGTTTAATTGGCTTTGCGATGAATTAAGAAATTGGTGGAGTGATTGAAGCCATCTAGATATAAGAGGGATTAGCATAGGATACTTCCTTGGCGGGTTCACAGTGCATGGCAATCAAACTGGTTAAAGGAGCTTGAAGGTTTAATAAGTGTAATATCTCTGGCAAAAGTAGATTAAACTTAATAATATTATTATCAAGAGTTGAAAGCAAGAAAACTACTGTGAAGGGTGAGTGCTTATATACCTGTCAGGAAGACAGTAAGATATCTTTACACCAACCTGTTAACTTGATCTCTGAAGAGCCCAAATGACAAATCTGAATGCCAGTGACACTGCTGCTTGCATGACTAATATAAAACCAGGAGGGAATTTTGCAACAAGTTCTCATACACCATAGTCATGTATAAGAATCTACAAATAAAATAAGTAAACATGGCCATGGGTCCCGTGGGTTGTTGAAATGTATTTGGAAGGGTGTTTAAGATTTGAACATAATAAAAAACTGGAATTGGGTAGAGGGATATAAATTAGAAATTTAAATAAAGAAATTGATCAACATTTTCCTGAGTGCGATGCATCTGATTAAATAGTATTTGATTTGGGCAGCTTGTCAAAGCAAGAATTAGGGCCCTAAAAATTTCGACCTACCATGGAAAAATTTCAAGGGAGGGGGTAAAATGATTTTAAACTGAATTGATATTGAAGGAATTGATGGCATGCTGATTTGCTATTAATTTGACCGCAAACACCTGATCCATGGCTTTAATGCACTTTATGGTGATTAGCGTGATGACATCTGACCAATGAGCAACGGGAATCCCCAAGGGCCACCCCACATAGGGGAAGTCCTAACGGGGCAAAAATGGGTTTGGGATGGCCAACCCACCTGTGCCTGGTCGCTGGAGCATTTGTTCAGCCCAATGGATACCCTTGATCACCAATACTAATTTTTGAAATAATAGCTTTGAGCTATCAGCAACAGTCCTGATGGAGATAACTGACCATTAGGGATTTGTCCCTGACAATTTTAAGGGAATATGGATCTGGCAAACATACTGTTCAATGGCTTGATGCCATTGGTAATTTTGCCCAAGAATAAATTACTTGTCCCCTTTTGACTATTAGTTGCTCATCCATCAGGCTTTATTCCTGTAGATTTTGGACATTTTATCTTCAATTTTGAGGATTCAACGCCATAGGTTTTATAGTCCATCCAGCTTATGGGGATGACGGTTACCAATGATTTCTTCACAGATCTCCTCAATTTGGCAAACTAATTTGGTGGAGGCAAGCATGGGAACTGAGGGAGGAACCTTCATATGGAGCGTTGGTACCCTGCGCTCATCTACTACATGGGCGAGGTTGTTATGGGTGACAAGGGGTACAGCCGCCATTTTTGGACCCTTTTTTTACTAGAGGTGTGGAAACTGCTCAGTTCACGCAGAGGGGACGTTACCCTGGGCTTATAATACCCACCAATTGGGGTGGGTTTGAAGATCCATAATACAAATCATAAACAAAAATCTAAATCTGACCTAAATTAAATCTCGACTTTGGATTTTTTTTGTTTGGAAAAATGCTGCATTGGTGATGGGATTTTGGAAATTTCTTATTTTGTGACATGGCAGCTGGGGGTGAGTGTAAGGCTCTATAGTGGCAATTCATTTTTGTCCATTACCTATGCAGATGATATCTTCAAATGTTAGGTGGGCCTTAAAACTCATCAATAAAGACAATCTTAACCTATTTCTCCTTATGCCCTTACTGTTGGTGTTCCAACCTCTTTTTTTCACCTTTGCTTGCAATCTGAAGCAACTGGTACCAAACAAAAAACCATGACTACTCCTTTACTTAATATGGAATTATAGGCTCAAAGCTGATGCACATGTATGATATTTTCTTAACTTTTTTTGGCATCTACAATTTAAAAGCTTATATCACCCCTTTTTTGAGCCCCACTACTAGTAAAATAGTAAATAAGTAGGTGGAAATAGAAAAGTTGTATCATATATAGCTTAATTGTAAAGTGGTAATATTTTAAGTTAATTCTATATCTGTAAACATCAATGAAACACCTAGTTCATTATAATATTTAAAATTTCAGCAAGTTAAACTCAGAAATAAGACATGATAATTTTATTTCTTAAGACACGAAAATACTTCTTGAATACTATCAAAAAATTGATTTGAACCCACTTTAGTTTTTTCCTTCTCAGCACTTTTTTTTGAGGCAATGTATCAAGAAAGTAAAAGTAAAAGTAAAACTTAAACCTCTCACCACTAGTTTCGCCACAAAGTCCTTGGATCACCCCACATTGGCTCTCCTGTGTGGGGCAGTGGCAAACCACCCGTCCAACATTTCCATCTGGGGGAAAACACTCAAACTGGAGTGTCCAAACATTCTAAATTCATGTGACAATTTTTCCTGTCAGGACCTTGGCTTTAAATCATATAAAAATTTATAGGTCTTGATTATTATTGGCCAATAACCCCTATAAACTTATTACTTGAACAGTTTCAGGTTTTGTGCAATTTGTCCGTGTTATATGATAGTTGATGATATAATGGGTTTAAAATTAGTATGCTGAATAATATCTATAGTTAAATGGAGGTCCTAAATCTCAGCCCAACGCTTGGCCAGTATTTATGCTAAAAAACTTGTGATGTCTCAAAATAGGGACTTGTTCCTCATACTTTACAACCCAATCTTCTCTTAGATTCCCATTGATAGCTTCTTCGGTTTGACACACAGACAGCAGCAATCCTAATTTGTTTCCAGTTCTTCTAAGGATCTCCACTCAGATCCTTACTCTTTATCTTAAAGACTCTCCCAATTATTGCACACAGCAATAATATCCCTGAGAAAGGATAGAGTAAATGAAAGCTGACAGATTTTCATAGACTGTATATCTACTGTATACTGTAAAACTGTCTTTGTTATGAGTGAATTCTAGGGGATTTAGTCGTCTAACCCTTGGTTGACACCTCTTTGATAATACGGCAGCTGTTGCTGTTGAATCACCCATTCTCGTCTCATCAGTAATGGTCCTCCCCATCCTGGCTAGGATTTCATCATGGACATCCTTGAGACCTAAAATGGAAAGAGTCAGAAAATGTGTCCCTACCGTTTTCCTCTTGATACAAGTGAACCAACTTATTAGGCAAGTGACCTGCTTAGATAATGTGACTTGTTACCAATTAAGGCAGGTCATGAAACAACTGATCAATTCTCTAGTTGCAGATGGCATCACTCGCCTCACAACTTACTACTTATATTCCTAATCATTCAGTGATGAAACCTGACCAATCCCAATCAGTACACCTGATAATTAATCACATTAGATGCCCCTATTTCATCAGCAACTCTACCCAATGAGATCTTAAGCATTCATCTAGATCAATCCACAAATGACCCAACAGGCGAATATCCTAAAATTCTCCAAGCATAGTTACCCTGAAATCAGGGTCAAGTGATTTCCAAATCACCTCGCATTAGGAAAATAATTCCTAGTAACTTTTCTTTCTCGTTGCAATCACTATTGCAACATATTCAAATTAAGCCTGAATTTAGTTAGATATCTCACAGAGGAGATTAGTCTGCGCCCATGTCAGGGAGCAGTTGGGCAAGCAAGGTAAGAGGAGCAGGTGGAAGGCCCACGGCCTCCAACGTTCAAAAACGCCCCAGAGAATCCAGCGGAATAGACAAAAAATCTTAAAAACCCGGTGGTCACAATTTCCCCGGAGATACTCACGTGGCAAGCACGATGCAACTAGTACATCAACACGCCACACTCCCAGCCACTTTTGTCAGTGGAATTCAGAGTCCGCGTGTATCTGGACATCCAAAAAATGGCCTTATGCGAAAAATTTTGTGAATATGTACACAAATTTTTCCTGACTGCAGTCTACGTTGCACCTCACTCCATGTCGCGTGGTTGGCTGGACTTAGGTCCTGAAAGCAAAAAAGCAGCAGATGAGGCTGCAGCAGTGCGCATAGTGGTTGACTCCCCGAAGGGCAATGGGTCATCAAAACCAAATGCACCAGATGGACAAAATCAAACCAAATTTTCCTCACGTTTGACTTTTTGCCTACTACAGCAAAACGTGACATTTTGGAACAACACCTGAAAGATGGTCTCGCCATATATGGCGAAATACAATCTTTCGAAATGCAACACTTCATGCTGATGCCACACCTGTGCACTGGCAAAGCCATTGAAGTTCTGACCCCAACTGAGGGGATCGCAAAGGACCTAACCCAGATCCCGCACTCCACTTTTATTGATATCACAGGGCATACCACCCACCCATTCCAGGTGACCGTGGACAGCGCGCCCCACATTTGCACCCGCTGTGATGCGTTTGGCCATAAGGCGCATGCATGCCCATTAAGGAGGGCGTCACATTCCAAGAGCACCCCTTGGCGGCCATGGCCAGCGGAGAGGTGCACTACAAACCAACCACAAGCACCAAGGAGGCTTTCCCATGGGGAGCACAAGGCTGCTACCTATTGGTAAAGCCTATCTCCCCGCAGGAGTGGAAGAAGGCCAAGCAGGCCCATAGGGCCGCGGCCAAGGAAGCAGCCAAGGCCACCACCGCTATCCCACACTCACAATGCCAGGAGGACATGGAGACCTTCGCGGTGGAAGCAACTCGGGAATCCATCATACAATCAGATTGGGAAGCCCATGCTGAGTGGGCCACTAAATCTGAGGATCCAATGGGAGATTCAATCTCACCCAATTGTTACACCCAAGCTCCAGTCAAAACTGACTTGGGACCTATCCCACCTGAAAAAAAATTTTTTGACACACTTGAAGGTGCACCAAACTCATCCATACCGCAAAAAATTTGTCTGACGTTGGGAAAACAAAAAGTGAAGGCCAAAGCCAATGTGACTCTTTCCGCAAAAATCAACAAAAACTCTGATAGCGTTGCTGTCAACACCCGCGCTGCTGTGAAAGCCTGTGGGGACCTAGAAGAGGCTGGTGGGCCTGGGGGCCCACCCCCTCGCACCTAAGGTGTGATGGGGGAAACCTTCACTCTAAGGACGTTGAATATCGCCGGACTCAAGGCCTCCCCGTCCCAGGCTAAAAAACTGAGTTTTTTACAACAAAATTTACCTGTGGATATCCTGGCCATCCAGGAGTCCCACTGTCCTGAGGTTCTGAGGAAGCTTGGAAAACAATATCTCCCATCCCTATCCTTTTGGTTGAAGCACTGTGGGGTGCTAATTCAGAAAAATAATTTTTTCAAATTCACATCCTCAGAAACATTCCTAAATGGCTGAGTGCTTGTCGTCACCTTCTTGTGGGCTGATGTAGCGCACGCAATTGTCAACATATATGCCCCAAATGGTGCACATGAGTGTCAGGAATTTTTCTCATTGGTCAAATCCCTCCCGCTACCCCCTGACTCTTTCCTAGTCGGTGACATGAACTGTTGGCTAACCTCACCAATGGACCAGTGGCCTCCCTCACCCCACGCCCCACAGGGTCATGTAGAACTACGCGTTCTAAAGGCCACCCTTGGGCTAATGGATGCGCTGCTGCAACATGCCCTGCTGCTCGAAAACATGATGCATCCCCACATCCACAACGGCCAATTAAGGTCCATGAACCGCATTGACCTTATTCTAACGCCGGCGAATTTTAACCCCACATCTCCCACTTCAAAACAATGAAAATGGAAATCTCCGACCACTGACTGGTCTTGATAACCTACCACCTACTGGTCACAGTTGCTAAGGCCCCACATTGGTGCAAAATCCACCCCCCCAAGCTTGCGTCACCAGGATTTTCCACATGGGTGGAAGAGGCAACTTTGGCAAAATCGTTTGTTGCACCGTTTTGCATGGACCCCATTTCCACATGGGCAACTTTCAAAGAGAACACCATCCACCACTATCGCCATCTCTCCTCCAGATGCTCATGAGCCACATTGGCAGTTATCTCGCGCGCTCTGGTGGAATTGGCCCACTTGGAGTCCAACATTCCAGCTACAGGATACAGCCCTGCATGGGGCTGGAAGTGGGCAGAGGCAGCTGCCCACCTCAACGCACTTGAAAGGCAACACAAACATCGGGTTTATGTCCAATACAGGGCCACATGCATCACTAAAGGCAATAAGTGCACTGCATATTTCTTTAAAAAAATTTTTGCACCATGCCAGAGCGTGGCTTGCACACAGGTGCAAAGATCGGATAATTCCATTGTGGATACTCCAGCTGAAGTGGCAATCGAAATGCAAAAATATTACTCCAAGTTATACCAAGCTGAACCAATTCAGCTGGCCGAAGTGGCAGAATTTCTCGACCGAGCTCATATCTGCACCATTTTTTGATACCCAGAAATAATGAATTTAATTACCTCAAACAAATTATGGACAGCCATTCGCGGTGCGCCAAACCAAAAATGCACAGGCCCAGATGGCATTCCATATGAGTTCTACAAAAAATATGTCAAATATATATCCCTATTGCTGCTCGCCTCACTTAACCAAAGCCTGTTGGAAACGCGCCTCCTACCAGGAGGACATGAGGCCTTTACTGTCACACTCTACAAGAAAGGGGATAAGCTTAACTTAGCCAACTGGCGCCCCATTTCTCTAACAAACACAGACACCAAAATTTTAACAAAAATCATGGCTAACCATTTAGGGACTGTAGCATCTGCCACCATCTCCCCAGAACAATTTGGTTTCATCCCCAAAAGGTCGATTTGGGATAACGTGCACTCCATGGCTAATGCATGTCAGTCCACAGCCTCAGGAGCACTGGTATTCTTGGACCAACAAAAGGCCTATGATAGAGTAACTGGGAATACCTAAGGGCCTGCCTCCATCAATTCCGCCTACCCCCCGCTTCATCAACTGGGTGATGCTGCTCACGGAATCTTTAACAATGGCAGTGCGTGGCCCAGGCTTCCTAACGGAAGTAGTCCGCCCTCAAAGGGGCTTGTGACAAGGGGACCCCCTCAGCCCACTCTTATACAACTTCAGCCTTGACCCACTACTGCGAAATGTGAATGCCCAACTCACTGGGGTCCATGTGCCAGGCCAAACCCCAGTCAAGATGATGGCATTTGCAGATGACTGCGTGGTGGGGGTGCCTAATAATAAAGATGCATGCGCGCTTGAAGCCCTCATCTAGGAATATTCCCGGGTAAGCAATGTGACACTGAACGCCTCCAAAACTGAAATCATCCTCCTTGGTCAGTTTCAGAACTGCTGGGCCCCAGCAAGTAGTTCCCAACCCAGCCATCTGCTCGCCCACGCCCACACCTTACTAACTCAACACACACCACTCCACTGGTGCTCCCCTTCATGCCACGTCCTACCATAGGACCGGTGCGCCATCTGGGCGTGTGGATGGAGGCAGGCGGATACGCGTCAGCAGTAATGGAGTGCCATATACTGGACAACGTGACGAAGCGAATCGCCTCTCTCAGAGCCCACCCTACTACCCTCACTGGCAGGGTTGTTCTAGCCAACTCTATGCTCCTATCCAAAGTCTGGTTCAGAGCCCACGCCATCCCCTTCTCCCCAAGCCTCTTCAAATCCCTGTATGCCTTGCTGCAAGGATGGCTTTAGTCAGGCCGCCCTCCACCAGTACGACTAGAGGTCATGTTTGGCCCTCATCATCAAGGTGGCATGGGCCTGCTTGACTTCAAAGCCCATGCTGCCAAGATCCTGGGCACCTGGATCGCGGCCGTCACCGCTCCTACACTCCCATCCCAACACTGGTCCCACGCAGCCCGCTCCAACTTCTCCTGAGCCTTGAGCCTCAACAATCCATTAAACCCTCACTCCCTGATGAAATATCTCGCATCACACACATCAGCCACAGGTCCTCACGGGACTAAAACCCACTACAAACGAATCCTACTCTCCATGCGAAGCGCAGAGTGGAGAATTTGTATTAGTGGACATACAACCCGAAGAGGCCGCCCCTCTCCTCAGTTCACACAAGAGGTACAGGGGCTACCCATCCATGATGGCGTGATCCCCATTCGGCCCCATGTCCTATCCAGGGTGGACTACCTGGACATGATGGACATCCCTTATTCCACTGAGACTCAAAAAACTATCTGGAGATATGCATACCATCCTCTGTTGCAGCCTCAAGTCCGCTCTCATGTGTGGCGCTGCCTGAGGTGGGTGTATCATACAGCTGAGCGCTCTAACACTTTACACTCATCCTGTGTCGTGTGTGGCCAGTATGGAACGCTGTTCCACCGCCTGGAGAAGTGCCCCACCTCTAAAGTGATATTGCGCGAAGTTCAACGTCTGCTGGGCCAGGATCAAAAATCCCTTCAGTCTGTCAAGAGATATGTTTGCTCTATCAATGGCCTCCTCCTTCCACCATCCCTCCGTGCTCTGGTGGTTGCAATCACCATGTGGACCATCCACACGATTGTCTTAGATGCCATCGCAGGCTCCACCCCCACCATCCCAGAAACTGTCCACAGATTCCGGTCTCATTTGGTGGACCACTTTCAAGTGTTGATGTTTGGATACCTCCCACCGCGTTGCTGACAGCTGATCTCCTCCTGGTTCCCAGTCTGGTTCATCAAATCAGACCCCTTCCTCCACACGTGCTCAATAGTGGCTACGGCCCCTTCACACGTTCCCTCCCCCTCCCCATAAGTGGCGTTTCCGCTGGCAACAAGAGATAGCATCGCTTCTCTGGGGTGCCTCCCCGGTACTAAGTCTATCTGTCCTGAGTCATATTCAGAAGTGTCTGTCCCATGGTCAGCCTTTCCCGCAATAAATTTAAATTTAAAGGAAATTATCCCCTAGTGATTCCTGGTAATTTAGCCGACTGGGAATATGGTAAAAAATCCTAACACCTCACATGCTCCCAAGATGGTGCGTTGCATCCCAATGGTGCTCCCCTGGAGCAACATGAGATAGCCTTCAGGTCAAATATGGGAAAGTGTTTCCATATGCTGACAAAGCCATTGTTAGTTCTCAGCGTACAGTCTTGATTCCGCTGAGTTGGTTTGCACAGGGTATTTAGCCACTGGGCAACCAAATCAAACGATATGAAGATCGCCAATTCTTTTAATAAAACTAATAACTTTTAATACAGAGCTATCACCCCTTAGTTCGACCTTTATTATTGTATTAATATGCAGACCTTTCTGCAACAACCTATATTAGGAACGAACCCCCATCAATTCACTCTGTAACTCCTTATATCTCGATTCCCCAAGCTGGATGCATCATTGGCTTGGTGTCTTCCAATCATTTCTCCTGTTTGATTCAAAACTCTCATTTATCCATAGTCTTGGTGTAATCTCCCATTATTATTGATTGATCAACATTTCAATTAATTATTATTTGTATACTTCTCTTTTGTTAATCTTGAGACTCGTCCCAATTTCCTCTCCAAACTAATGATATGGGTAGCATATCATCCATTCATATCAACTTCCCAACATTACATCCCCCCTTTGACTGGATGATATGCTCTTACTGTTTGTATGCTTGAAGGAACTTTGCGTGGACTCTGTTGATAATCCAACCCCCCGCAGGTTCCTTGATGGTGTATACATCTGTACCAGCTTTTCAAATATCTCAAACGGACCAATCTAGATGAGTGAAATTTTGTTTTACTTCAAAAACCGTGCTGATGATGGAATAAAACATGGTCTCCTATGGAGTACAGTGGAAGTCCGCTTTGTCACTTCTGATCCATGGCCTGATCGCGAATCTTCTTAGCCAGACTGGTGGAATAGGCTTTCCAATTGTAACTTGATCAACGTATCCATAAGGGTCCTCAGGTAACGCTGGGGGCCTACTCCACCAGTATTCTCTACACACGAATAAATCAAGGCAGGAAAAGCCGGATGTTGTCCATACAACAGTTGGAATGGACTCTTACCAGTAGACAAATGATAGCTTATATATATATGCGAATACCGCTGTGGGTAGGAGGGCGCTCCATTCCAAGGGTCAATCGTTTACCAATTTACAGAGGATGTTCACCAAATTTCTATTAACCCGCTCCGCCATTCCATTAGATTCAGGATGATATGGGGTGGTCAAAACCCTATGGATCACCATCAGCTCTTTCAACTTTGGCAGAATGTGTGGAGTAAAATTGGTTCCGTTATCTGTTAAAATGAATTGTGGGCAGCCGTGTCACTGTATAACACACTCCATGATGAATTTGGCAGTAGTAACCGCGCCCAAATCGTTGATGGCCCTGGTTTCACCCATCAGGTCAGATGATCTGTGGCGATGATAATATATTTGGACCAATTGGTACTAGTTGGCAGAGGAACTACTACATCAATAGAAACAGTATTCCAGGTGAACCGTGGTTTGACCAGCTGATATTTGATTCTCATATGGAATGGTTTTTCCACTTGACACTGATGACAACAACTAATCGTTTCCAATACGTCATAATGCATGCTCTCCCAGTAGTATTGGGGTCACAACATCTCCAGTGTTTTCCGCAACCCTCTGTGGCCTACAGCCTGATGAGCATCCATAATTATTGCAGGTCGGGCTGAAGGCTTAGGGAAACTCAACGTCTGGTCGCCAATCCACTTATATAGCTCTCCTTCACGTAGAAAGGAATCCACCCTAAGTCCATCTAATACATTGATCACATGTGGCGGCTTATCCTGGTATTTATTTATCACCATCTTCTCATACAATATGTCAGCTATATCTGTTGTGATTGCAACTGTTGGCATCCTAGATAGGCAATCCGAATTTTGTGTTTAGCTTCAAAGCGGTGTACAATCTCAAAATCATATTCTTGGAGCTTTAATGCTCAATGTGCAAGTCACCCTTCCAGCTCACGCAGATTATGCAACCAACGCAAGGAAGCATGGTCTGTTACAACTTGGAATCATACCCCATGCAGGTAAACACAAATTGTTTATAAGCATAAATTACCACTAAAAATTCCCACTCAGTAACGGTGTAATTTTGTTCATGACAGCTCAAACTTCGACTACAGAAGGCGACAGGATGTTATACGCCATCATCATTCTGCTGAGATAATACTGCCCCTATAGTGGAGAGAGAGGCATCTGTTTGTACTATAAACTGTTTGTCAAAGTTGGGATATTGCAATATGAGTGTGCTTGCTAACACTGTGCGCAATACATCAAAAGCGTTCTGGCATCTTTTTGTCCAATTGAAGGAAGCGTTTTTCTTCAGCAATTTGAAAAGTGGGGCCCCAATGCAACTGAAATTTGGAATGAATTGGCGGTGATACCCAACCATCCCCAGAAACACTTAAATGTCCTTTTTGCTACCTGGGTGGGTCATCTTGCTTATCGCTTCCACTTTAGCCAGCTGCGGTTTAAGCCCATTTGAATCCATGACAAACCCTAGGTATTCCAATTGCTCTTTGAAAAAATGATACTTTTAGGCTTGATTTTGATATTAGCAGCAGTGAGGCATCGGAACACTTATTCCAAATGGCTAAGGTGTTCAGTAAACGTCTGAGAGAACACGTTGATATCATCAAGATAGACTTAAAATGTAGGACAACTTTAAATTACCTAGAATTGTATCCATGGCACACTGAAATGTAGCCGGGGCGTTGCACAACCCTTGTGGCATGTGAGTAGGTTGGAATAATCCTTTTGACGTGATGATGGCACATTTTTCCCGTTCCACTGAGGGCAATTCAATCTTCCAGTACCCCAAGATCAGATCCATGGCCGAGAAATAGTTTGCTCCTCCTAATCAATCTAATGCATCATCAATCAACAGAAGAGGGTAGGAATCCTTCTTTGTTACATTATTGAGTCTTTGATAGTCAATAACCACCCGATTTGAGCCATCTTTTATCTTTACTATGAGCACCAGTGATGACCATGGACCATTTGATGGCGCTAACATTCCTTGCAGTATAAGTTTATCCACCTCATCAGAAACAACTTCCTCAGCTGCCTTAGAACGTCTAATAGGTCGTGAACGAATGGGAGGGTAATCCCCAGTATTTATCCAATGTACTACCCCTTGAGCGCACCCCAGATCGTGATCATCAGATGCAAAAATATCCCAATACTTTTCAAATAACGACATAGCCTGTTCTTGTTGTTCCGTTGATAATCCAGTCAGCGCTTCCCATGGAACCACGGTCAATACGCCAAGTGGAGAGATTGTTGGAAATCTGAGATCCTCCCACGAGCCAAAATCATGGATACAGCGGACTTCTTCTATAGGGAAAAAGTGTAAGTAAGCCACCACTTGTGCCATCAGATTGTTATGGCTCTTTTTGTAAATTTTCGAGAAGCACTTTCACTTCTCCATTCCCAGGTAGCTGAAGCCCTGGAGCCACATGTGGCTCAAGCTGATAGTGTTGGTAAGGCGCTAGGATTTCACCAAAAAGCCCTTTTGGGACATCAATTTCGAGCTCAGTTCCTACTATGCATTGGTGTCCAGATGGTATACTCCAATCGCTAGCTGCTCAAAGTGGAATCCCCTTGTATTCATAGATCTGGTTGGGAAGGATCCTGGTCCATCACTTCAGTCATCAATAGTGCACAGGGATTACTCTGTCACTGTAGGCTAGGTTGATTTGATTAAAATAGAACGAGTCCTTTGGGATTCCACACGAGGTAAAAACAGGAATCTGTTGTCCTAAAATGTAATGTGATTCCTCCGCCATGTCATCACAACACCAAATTTCCTCATAAATGCTGCACCGATTAGCATGTCATAATTGTTGTTTGGAAGAACCACCGCTGGTGCAGAAGCTTGGATGGACCCAAATCATAAAGGGCAACGCACTATAAGCACCTTCAGATACAGTGCTATGTGTCCCCATAGTTCCATATACTACTTGATGATCCACATTTGGTTTGAGCAGGAGCTTAGCCACCAACCAGGTAGAGACTATGTTCACAGGGGCTCCAGTATTGATGATACCCTGGATTTTTGTATTTTTTGAAAATGTCACAATAAGTACATTCCAAGTAAGAGGAACTATCATTGTTTATTGCATGTACATCCAAAAGCTTACTGTTACTTAAGAAAGAGGAGATGCTCTTGCTGACCTGTGGGTACTCATTAATGATTTTTCCCACTGGAATGGCATTGTGGACTCCTATTAAAGAAGTAGCAGCTATCAACAGATCCTCAATACTTGTGCTGGTCTGTTCCAAGACCTGTCATGCATATGGCTTCAGCGCTTCCTGGCGAAACACAGAATTTAAGGGTGAATCTATACATTTGGGCCCATAAGCAGAGATTCCTGACGGAAGCTGTTGGTATAGTAATTCATCTGATTGAGTTTTGATTCTTCCCTATTAGGGGTGAGGGATTTGTTAGGGACAAGTGGACAAACATAGCAGAGGAGGAGCGTCCCATCTCTACTCTGCTTGAGCTTTTCCCTGTGGGGTCTCCTCAGTTGGTAACACAGCCAATTGTGTTTTATTAGGGCAGCTTGCCGCATAATGTCCCCTCTTGTTGCATTGGAAGCAAGTATTCATGAAGGGTTTGCGTATATAACCTGCAGTTGAAAGACCAGTGTAATGATTAACGGTATGTTTCCAAGGTTGGGAACAAGCCGGCAGATCATATATAGGTCAGAAAGAATTTGCAGAGTGGTATGGTGAACGAATATGTTCCGTTGGATGATAGCATCACAACTGTAGTTCATACTCTGAAGTCTTTGGTGCGGAGGTAACAGAAGGTTGCCAGGCTATGTTAGGGCACTGTTTGTAGCTGATAGTCGGTGTAAAGTATTTACAATTTGAAGAAGTCCTGCTCCTTCATTCAACATGTGAGACATAGCATTAGATAGTTCCCAGTATGGTTTGATGGCCACTGTTATTGCAATACCCACATCCTCAGTGGATAAAAGGTTGGCTCTGATTAGTACATGTGCTTCCACCAAGAGACGTTCAGCAAAATCTGGAAGGGTCTCATCTTGATGAAATTGTATAGTCAAAAAATTGAATTTAAGTTGAGCCATTTTGGTCTCATCCCCAAACAACTGAAGAGCAATCAACTTAATTTCTTTATAGGATGCCGAGCTGTTGGGGAGGTAGCAAATAACTTGATTGGTGCTGTCTACATCAAGAGCAGACAGCAACAGTTTTGCTTTCCATCAATCAGAACTCCTTCTGCGGTGATGTAAATTGTTTAAAATACCCGTGTAGGTTTCCATCAAAACTTAAAGGAGGTAAGTTCTCAATTAACATGGCTTCGCATTGCTTCACACTTCTACAGCAGGGACCAGGTGCACTAGTTCGCCAACTGGTTGAGCTTGAATCTAATGTGTTGAACTCAAAGGAATTAGATTTGCGCGGGGTATACATGTCATCACTTGAAGAATATTTGATAGTGGTGTCATAACGTTCATTCTCCAAATTGCCGCTGACTGCACCATTCCCCCCAGTTCTGGCATACTCCGCCAATTGCTCATTGATCATCTGTTCTGCTTTGATCAAATGACATCTACACCGCCCATCTTGTAATTCCTGTTGCAATGTCGAATATCAAAATTTGCAGCTCTCGATGATATTCCCTTTCTTTGTGCAACTGCAGTTCCACGGCTTGTAGGCGCGAGAGGACACTTCCAATTGTACTTTGTATAAGGCCGTACTGTTGGCTAGAATATCCCGCTTGTTGGTTAGCCTCTTCCATTTGGTTCATGAGAGCAACTTGTTCCCATATCAACCTTTCATTAGCCCAGCTAAGGTTATTAAGTCGTTCTTGTAGGTTAGTATACTCCTGTGTCTCATAGAATGGAAAAGTGAAAGCTCAACGCCGCTCATTCTGACTATATGCTTCCAATTGGGTAACCCAGCAGACTAGGTGCAGGTACTCAGGGGACATCGACCACAGATTAAGCTCATTATCAGTCATTTGCTGAGTACTACAATCAATACAAAGTTGGTTTACTTTGGCTGTTATGAAACTGACTTAATCCACCACTTGCTGTTCCACTATTGATATCTTTTCTTTAAGATGGGATACCACATCTTCGAGTACTTCTGCCCATTCAGCTAAACCCATCATAAAATACTCAGTATTATGGCCAAGTGTCATGATGTCCCAAATCCATTCCATCAATAAACTGCGTCAATCCAGCAATTTTTCAATTACCCAAGATGACTCAAGATGCAAATGTGATACCAACAAGTCTAACTGGTGCGGATGTTCTCAACACGGTGGTTCACTTGCCCAAGCGCCCCTTGTACCTCCAAAAAAGAGCGATCAAGATGGTTTAGCAAGAGGCAAATATCATTTTGTTGTGCTCAAGCAAATCGCAACACATCTCTAATTTCTATATTATGGCGATCCAATACTCATAGTAGTTGTTGAATAGACAGTTGCATATACGTGACTAGATAATCCTCAATTCTGCAAGTACCAAGGCGGTGAGTCATCCCCGTTGTTGTTGCGTCCAAATAAGAAATGTACATGGCGTAACGACCTTCCTGATCGCATTGGTTATAAAATAGACTCAAGGCATACTCCCCCACCTCATCTTCATATAAATGATACCCTCGTAACAACCATGCATAATATTTTGCAGCTGCTGAGGAATCACATTAGTGGAGCGCACTAGTCAGTCAGCCATTAACTCAGGGCTGTTTTCCAGTTGCATATTGATCACAACTTTATTATTCTCTGGTTCAGTTATAGTGGATAATATTGAATTATTATTTAATGCTTCTTGTATTTCTTCCACATGATGCGCGTGGAACACAATAGACTAGTGATGTATTTTTTGAGGGCTCGCCATTGTTTTCACAGTGTTGAATACTTACAGCTGACCAATGGCCCCCTGTAGTGAGCACCACTGTTAGTTCTTAGCGTACAGTCTTGGTTCCACTGAGTTAGTTTGCACAGGGTATTTAGCCACTGGGCAACCAAATCAGATGATATGAAGATTGCCAATTCTTTTTATAAAACTAATAACTTTTTGTACAGAGCTATCGCCCCTTAGTTCAACCTTTATTATTGTATTAATATGCAGACCTTTCTGCAACAACCTATATTATGATTGAACCCCATCAATTCACTCTGTAACTCCTTATATCTTGATTCCCCAAGCCGGATGCATCCTTGGCTTGGTGTCTTCCTTTCATTTCTCCCGTTTGATTCAAAACTCTCATTTATCCTAGTCTCAGCGTAATCTTCCAACCTTACAATAGGTCGACATTTCATTTAATTATATTTGTATACTTCTCTTTTGTTAATCTCAAGACTTGTCCTAATTTCCTCTCCAATACGCTGATATGTGTAGCATATAATCCAGTCATATCAACTTCCTGACAGCCATAATAGAATTAGTTCAGGGTGTGATAGAACCCGCCAGTTTCATCATTTCCACTCATAAAAGGAATATTGTAATGTGGACCTCACTTGCAAAGCCAACATTCAATGGCGGTGGCTATGCCCCTGGTATTCCAGGGCGCTCCTCTTTTACCAATAAAGCCTGGCTACTAGCAGATACCAATATGGTAATTCAGTTTTCAGACTTTCCAACCCACCTTCTCTCACTGTGCTCCATCAATAGCTGATGGTTGTTTATAACTATATCTCCAAACTCTTTTTCAGTTTTTAGACCCAGATGGTGCCACACGTCTTGCAGGGCCTCAGGCATTTGCTACAATATGCCCTAGTTTTTCTAAAATTTCCCATTATTTCCCCTCATTGCAATCATTCTGTCCCTATACATCTATTCTAGGACCACATCAATAGTGAGTAAACTATTTGTCAGCCCTGTTTAAGTTTTAGCACTTAAAATGCAAATGACACTCCCTTGCAGCTTCCACAAACTCAGAGACAACAATCTACTGAAATCTAATTAGCACTGGTCCTGCAACAATTTCTGTCTGGGAATAATCCTTACCTTACCTCCAAAATTGGTAGCTATAGCTGCTTTGATTTAGAAAATAAGAAGCCCTCTTACTGTGCCCCCTCTCATAAACCAGCCAATCAGGGGTCATATTGGTCCTTAGCTAATTCTAATAAGCACAGCCAGCCACCTACCACAGTCCAACCAAATTCCAATTTTACCAATCATCTTTCAACCGAAATCCATGGAATAAATTGGAGGAAGCCAATGGCTAAGGTGATGCAGTTACCAAATTGGTCAAGGCACCGCCCTTTAATATGCACCTCAATGTTTAATATGTGGCTCAGTCCCCACCTAATCATTGTGCGCCCTCCTGATGACAAACCCTAACTAAGTGATCATCAACTCTTTAAAGAGGCTGTTGCATCCCCAAATGATGTCCCCTCCAAAAAGCTGTTTTAAAATCAGTTGCAGTGCTGTCTGAGGGTCGGCCCCCTCCTGTCCTCCCCACCACCATTCACCTACACCACAAAAAAGAACATTCTAATTCCAGCAGTAGCCAATGAGGTTATTCAATGAAATTTGGCAGCCAAAAAATTTTGCCCAAAATATCTGAATCACCTGCTCCAATGTGACCATCTTTACCACACTCCCCAAAATCCGCCTTAATACTGAAAAAGCCGTTATCAATTACATTCCCACCCTCCTCATTCCAAAGACTAAATTGTAAGAACTACTTGGCTACCTTGACCCCCATATTGAGAATGCACCCACACCTATGATCTTGGTTTTGTTTGATAACTGTCCACCATAGATGTGGACAGAGATTATCAATACCCCTTCACCCTACGCCTTGTTAAAACAGTAGTTTGCCACTTCCAACTTAGTTGGATTATTTTAATTTTGTCTTTATGTCAGTTCAAATGATCCATTTGCTTGGTTTTTGTTTTTAGTTAGTTTAGTTTACTCTTATGAGATTTGTTGAAGTCCGTCCATTTTTGGATTACCTTATATGATTTACGGTCTTAGATTAAAACATATTTCTCTAAAACATGATTCACTTGAAAAAACCAATATGTACTGATTTTTTGAGATTAATAGGCACCTAATATCAATTTAATAAAGGTTTTTACAGATATCTGAAACACTGTTTTTTATAAATAAATAGGCGTAAAATTTTGCTGAGTCTAGAATCTATACCTGATTCTATCAAGATCAGATAAGCCTTGAAAGAAGCACCAGTGCTCAGATATCATATTTAGATGAAAATTTATATAAAATATTACATTTATATATAATGAGTTGCTACTTAATTATAAAAAACTAAAATGAAATTCATTCTTTTAATTCATGTAGCCAATCATTTATTTAATAGTATATATCAAAACGTGGCTGAACAGAAAGTCCTAGAAGTTATATGATTTATAGTTTAAAACTTTATAACCATGTGACTTAGACTTAAAATTTCATTCATGATGCTTTGTTATAATGTTTATTTATTCTTATAGCTTTATAGTTGGATAATGCAATAGGAAATAAAAATTTTAAGCCTACTTAGTTAAATTTACAAGAAAAGCTGGAACATCATATTAGAACAATCTTTAAATTTGCTATAGCAACTGGGCTTCTTCCTTGTTACATTTCATTTATATGAAAATAAATGAAAGATAAATTGTTAAATTTTTTTAAAAAAGACATTCAACTTTAATAAGCACAAAGGTATAAATTTAAAGAAATAATTCTTTAATATATAGATTATAATGTCAACGTTTTTTCGCGGCCTGCTCCAACTTCTCCCAAGCCTTGGGCCTCAACAATCTATCAAAACCCCACTCCCTGATGAAATACCTCGCATCACACACATCGGCCACAGGTCCTCACGGGACTAAAACCCACTACAAATGAATCCTACTCTCCATGCAAAGCACAGAGTGGAGAATTTGTATTAGTGGACATACAACCCGAAGAGGCCACCCCTCTCCTCAGTTCACACAAGAGGTACAGGGTTACCCATCCATGATGGCGTGATCCCCATTTGACCCCAAGTCCTATCCAGGGTGGACTACCTGGACATGATGGACATCCCTTATTCCACTGAGACCCAAAAGTCTATCTGGAAATACGCACACCATCCTCTGTTGTAGCCTCAAGTCCTCTCCCATGTGTGGCGCTGCCTGGAAGGGTGTACCATAAAGCTGAGCGCTCTAACACTTTACACTCATCCTGTGTCATGTGTGGCCAGTATGGAACGCTGTTCCACCGCCTGGAGAAGTGCCCCACCTCTAAAGTGATATGGCGCGAAGTTCAACGTCTGCTAGGCCAGGATCAAATGCATCCCTTCAGTCTGTCAAGAGATATGTTTGCTTCATCAACGGCCTCCCCCCTCCCACCCTCCCTCCATGCTCTGGTGGTTGCAATCGCCATGTGGACTATCCAAACGATTGTCTTGGATGCCATCGCTGGCTCCGTCCCCACCCTCCCTGAAGCTGTCCACAGATTCTGGTCTCATTTTGGTGGACCACTTTCAAGCGTGGATGTTTGGATATCTCCCACCGCGTCACTGACAGCTGCTCTCCTCCTGGTTCCCTGTCTGGTTCATCAAATCAGACCCCTTCCTCCACATGTGCTCAATAGTGGCTACGGCCCCTTCACACGTTCCCTCCCCCTCCCCATAAGTGGCGTTCCCGCTGGCAACAAGAGATAGTATCGCTTCTCTGGGGTGCCTCCCCTGGCACTAAGTTTTGTCTCGTCTGAGTCATATTCGGAAGTGTCCATCCCATGGTCAGCCTTCCCCGTAATAAATTTAAATAATGTCAACGTTTTTTGTTCTCTAAGCCATAGAAAAATACAAGATAGAGTTTAAGGCACATTAAACTGTTTGACTAACAGAATAATGTAAACATATGGTCATGTTCAGAAAATTTTATTATTTAAAATAAAAAATGATGACTTTTAAATATAATTATAAGATGCCATGAATGTTAATTCTAGAGAATATAAAATGTCTTACCCATTATTATATAAATTAAGCAAGGCATGGCATACAGTGTCAATTATATAAAAATTATTTTCACAGTTAGTACCAAAAACAAAATAACAATGATTGTAGCCATAACACTTACTGACTAAAATAGAATGAGGTTGAAAACTGAAGACTTGGTGTAGAAATTTTTGCTAGTTTATTAAAAGAAAATGTTATACACTAACATATATGCCTACTTTTTATTTTTATGTATGGCACCTATCTCCAAGGCTTTTATAGTATCAAAGTTGCTAACGTAGTGAAAAGAGGACTTACTTGCGCTCCCTATTACCATAAAGGTTATGCAACTGTTAAGATTGTAATGAGACTATATAGTAAAATCCTAGAAAGCTAGCTTAATTAGTTCCACTCAACAAGCTCTATATTTTTACGCTACTTAATCTACATATTAAACGATACATCATAACTCAACTATCAAACCTTTAAGACCATCGTGTTAAAATATTTACTTCCTCTATTAAAAATAATCAAATATACGAATTTGTTAAATTTCAACTTTAATTTTAAAGAATTGACGTGCCGTGATAAACATATTCCATTAAGGGTACTCAATTACCCAAAACAACATCCGTATACTTCACAGAGTATTAAAAGACATCAGCAAATAAGAATAAATAAATGTAAAGAAAGTTTTGATCAAGGAACATTGTTATTCTCCCAAGATGAGACTATATACAAAAACATTTTAATCCCTGTTTCTCACAATCTAGTACCCATGGTTGAATTACAGAGCCTACTTGAAAGGGAATATTTTTAATCCTTGTGTAATAAGTATATCTATATTCATCAGTACACTGGAACTTCAGGAAATGCACCCTGAGTTTTAATAGGTATTTCTGAGAGCTCAATTTAACGTGAGATATATGTGGGGTTTCATTTCATTGTTTGGACGATGATCTTAATACTTAGAGGGTCCTTAGAGTTGTTATTGGTAATTTAAATTGATGAGGTTGCAAATTAATTGGTATTTATATTGCCACTCTCTATATGAGCGTCTCGTGAGCCACATCCTATGTATGTCAAAAAATCATTAAAGATAACACTATCACCACTACCTGTATAATGATAGAGAATCGTTAATAGATCTAGTAAAAGAATCCACATGGGTATATTTTATAAATGAGTAAAATGAATAACAAGAAATATAAAACTTTATTCCAAAACCAAAAAAATTAATTGACTACCCTACCATTACTAGGGCCTTGGTATGTAACCATATGGGGAATGCCTAGTAAAACTAAGTTACTATATTTAGTTTTTATTAGTGCAACTACCTAGGTTTTGACCACTAATTACACATTATGAGTTATATTACTTTTACAATTTTTGCATTAATGTCTCCTATTCAGAGTTTTAGTTTGGCGACCTTGGATTACTTCACATCTTCTAACCTAAAAATATTTTCACCCAATTTTTTAGCCTCCTTGTTAAAGTTGGGGTTGTTGACCTTCGATTGTTTTGTATTAATTGACCCAAAAAAATTTTTCTTTACTTTTTTACAACTATTTTGATTCAAGTTTGTCAACCTCATATACTTTAGATTTTCTGATATAGATTTTCATCTTTACTTTATTTTAGGATCAAAATTTGTAATGCCAAGTATTTGTGAATTTCTTTAGGATATGTATCAGTACTGACTCATTTGTTATGAAAACAGGCTTTTCTTCATACCGATTCATTATTTGATTAAGTAAAATTTGGCAGAGTATATGACTACAGATTTTAATTATGGTAATAAAGAGGAAATTAAAAAATCATATATGGGAGAGCTGCAGATACTTTTAATTAGTATGTAACTCAAATTTAATTTTTAAAGTGAAGTTCTTGAGTGTTAGGACTGTTGAATTTGGTGGAGAGGCTTAATATCGCAGATGAATAGGTTACCTAACACTCAGTTAAAAGGCATTGTATAAAGACAGCGACATTAAGAAACATAGATAACAAATCTTGTTTGTCACTAAGATGCTTTATAAAAACTCAAAGGATAAGTGCACCATAGTATTGTATACTTAAAGCAGCTTGTGGGCTTCAGGAGGAGTAGTCTTCATTCAGTGGTAGATTTTATCACTAGTTAACTGCAAACAAAACATCCTCAAATTGACTATTTCCTTCTGATATTTTCCTCTAATCCTTCTTTCCCTTTTATTCAAAATCAATATCAGCAGGATAGAACTAAGGAAATGCTGGTCAATAACATAGTAAATTTACAGGGCAGCTAAGAAATTGACTTTGGGATAATTTTCAATATAACAGAAGGCAGCTAAATAGCTTTAAGACTTTGGTAGAAAGGCCAATGAGAATAGCTATAATCCTATTAGAGACAAGGTTTTTGCCAGTGCAGAGCAAAATATTGAATAATAGATATTCTGATTGGTGACATAAAAACTAGGGCCACGTCCCTAAGGTAATTGAGATATTATGATATTGAGCTAAATTGGCAAGGATTGAGGAATCAATCTTATGTTGTAACTACCAGTTTTAGAATGAAGCAGCCATAGTTGCCAGTAGTAATTTAAAACAAGTTTGCAACTTCATATAAAATGTAATACGTGGTGAAAAAATTTCTAGTAAATGATCTTAGCAATTAACATCAGTATATTATACCAAACAATCCTTTATCTAATTATTGTTAAAATATAAACTAGGGAGATAAATGTTAACTAGATGGTTGATCAGAACTTTTGCACCATCACCTCACATTTGCCAAAAATCAAAAGAACTAAAACTTTTGGGGTATAGATGGGTTTTAAAAGCCTTTGGCCATAAGGCTGGAATTCTGGTAGTACTTTAAGGTGCCTGTCATGAAATCAAATGATAAGGTATCCTTTAGTGATCCTTTGTAGTGTAAGCATCAGTAGATGTCTACTCTATGATTTTAAAGGGACTATTCCCAAAGAGCTCTAATTTGTTAGTTCCTCCAAAGCCATGTATGTCATAATAAGATACTAAATCGTCTATGTCAAAGGTAGGTAAAGTATAGAGACTTTTATAATCAAATATACTAGCCTTGACATTTCTAAGCCAGCGTGTTTGAGTATGATGTAATTTGAAGCTGAATTGATTTAAGAGTGAACTTTTCATGGTATCTGTTGAAACTCAAGTTTTTCTTCATAAAAACATGAGTATAAGATTGAGGGTAGCGCGGAATATCTCCCATATAGTAACAGGATGGTGAGTGCCCATGGCCAAGTGATAAGTGATGTTATACGCAAAACAGAGGAAGGCAAAAAAAGCCAACTAAATGCTTTGCCCATAACCAGCTTATATAAGATACCACTAAGGGTACAGTTCACACTTTCTACAATGATGTTGGTCCTAAGGTGAAAGAGCTAGACAATGCCCATTTATTCTCATAAATTCATTGTGTTTAGTGATAATTTTGAGATATAAAGTCATTACTGTTATCCATTAAATATATTGGGCCAACCAGGCTGATAAATTATGCTTTTTTAAGATAAACAAAGATGTGGTCATAGCGCACAGGCATTGACCTTATTTGCCTCCACCCATTTAGTGAGGTGATTAATGGCCACAATTATATACTTGAATTGCCTAAATATATTGTAAAAAGGACCTGCAACGTCAATAAAGATGTTATTCAAGGTAAAATTAGGTTTGACTAATTATTTGGAAGTGTACTTATATTTAAGAGCCTAAACTTAACATTCTTTGCAAAAGCTATAAGCCTTGTGTATATTAAAAGACAAAGATTACCAATAGTAAGACAGTAATAAATGTTTAAGTGTTTTATTAAATCTTCCTATACTCATCGCCTTATGGGCTAAAAGAGTTAAGTCAATTTTATTCAGTGGGCCTAGGAAACAAGAATGTTTGTTATCAATAGCACTGCAATTTTAGCATTAGTGGGGAAAAACCCAAAAAGGGGGCATCCACGCTTCTTTACTCATGGTAAGCCATACAAAGGGATAATCTTTAGAAAAAAAATCAATATGGTACCTTAGCTGATAGCCTAAGAATCCATACCAAATAGGGAAGATGGTTTGGGGTATTTTTTCCCCAGCGACCACTTCAATGGTGGGCCATGGGGGACAAAATGGGAGTATAGCATCATCAGCATGCGGCTAAAAAAGATATAGATGCTGATTTTCTTCAATAAGGAAGCCAGAAGTATGTATCGCTTCAACATACTGTACAAGCTCATGCTCAGCTAATGTAATAAGTGCAGGCACACAAGTAAAGGACATGATATGCTGCCAGTATGAGAATAATTGGGATTAAATTGTAAAATTCTTGCTTCATTGACACATGCGCAGCTTGCAACAAATGCAAGATCTTCAGTCTCATACTTGTCTTCATCAGGGAAATTCTGATGAAGTCTGGGAATGCAAAAACCCTCACAAATAGGTTCCATAGCCCCATGAAGATTCTGGAAGAGTAAAGTATCAGCTGAGGCAGCAGCTGCTCACCATCCATTTTATCTATACTTCTATAGTTTTAAGCCATTTCGAGATTAAAAAATGGTGGTGGCAAGTTGGCTTGGGGGATCCTCAAAAATTATCCCAGGTGAATTCAGGCATGATTCTATGATCCTAATCTGCGTCATCAAAACATAACATTGTATGGGTTCACATTTTTTATAAAAGTATTCAGCTTCAGTTTTTTCAACGTGCGTTGAACATCTTCAGGTTCATTACCATATTGCTGAGTTACATCCTGTCAAACAAAAATTAGCTAGAACAGTTGCTAAGGCCACAGTAGGCAAACAAGATAGACTATTAGCATTTGATGTTTAAATCCTGGATGGTGTTGAAATTTAAAGTTGTAGGCTTGTAATTCTAAATAAATTGGGCTAGCCGTCCTTCTCTATCCTTCAGGTTTTGTAATTAACAGAATGACATGGTCAGTTACAACAGTAGATGAACTCTGTAGATGTAAACACAATTTTTTTACAATATTAGATAACTGCTAGATACTCTTTTAGGGTAACAGTATAATTCCGCTCATGTATATCTAGTGTCCAGATTCATAAGAAATGGGGTATCCTACTCTCTCAGAATCAAATTGGTATAAAACCACATCCACGGCGGTTAGGGAGGCGCTTATCTGAGTACTAAACGGCTTATTAAAGTTTGGGTACATAAGAATTGTCATCTTGGGGAGGGTGAGTTTATGCTTTTTAGAGACCTGCTGGCAATTACCTGCCCACTAAAATTGTACCCTGTTTTTGAGGTCAATTAAGGTTTCACCTTTTTGCTAAAGTTCTCCACAAACTGAAAATAGTAGCTGACATACCAGAAAAAACTTGGAAGTCACGCTTGCTTATTGGCCTTTTCAGCAATCAATAGTCTAAATCTTTACCGCTTTGGGACTTTCAGCCCTGTTTATCAAGTTAAAGCCAGATTGCTCCAATTGCTCATGGAAAGACTACAATTACCTCCCTTGATTAAAAAGATCTGCATTAGTGGAACGGCTGTATTCCACATTTAAATGATGCAAAATCCCATTAAATTTTTGAGAAAAAACGTTTTTATTGTCTAAATAGACTAAGATTAGGTGATTGTTAAATCGTTTAATGTATATTGTCCATACCAACTAAAAAGTCACGGGGGATTGCACAGCCCTTGCATATTTCTAGTGTGCTGTTAGAGGTCCTGGGAAGTAATTATGGGGAATTTCTATTTTTCACTTTGGGCATCTCATATGTCAATAACTATAAATTAAATCTATGGCTGAAAAGTATTGCTCGCTTCCCAAGCAGTCTAGTGCATCATTGATGTGAGGTGGATAGTAATCCTTCTTAGTATTAATGTTAATCTTCCTTTACATTATTACCATGTAGTTAGAACCATCCCTTTTACTAATAATCAAAACCATGGATGCCCAAGGACCCTTGGAGGTCAATAAAACCTACTGTATCACCAACTAGTTAATTTCTTTGTTGGTGACTTCATATACCACCTTTTAGCACTTAATAGGATGGAGGCAAATCAACAGAAAATTATGAGTGTTAATATGATACAACACATTATGTGCACAACCCAAATCAAATTAGTCCTTTGCAAAAGTAGCACTTTATATAAAAAAGGGCCAAAGCTCAATTATTCTTATTTTCCGTAGATTGGTAAGGCTTTCATGAGGTACTAGAGAACAGTCAGAATGGCCCATGTTTCTGCAAAGCCCAGATTATAAAACTTATCATATTAAGTTATTCTGTAATTAATTAACTGGTAAAAGACTAAAAGTACTAATTTGATGTCACTTTTAATTGAATAAGGTACAAATATAGAATGCAAAATAACTTGAAATTCCCATGATAAGGAAGAATAATCCTAGGCGGTAACAGGTTCCAAATTAGAATGACAGAATGGCACAAGTATTTCAGAATATAACCCGTTGGGGCTTTAAGTTAATTTCAGAACCATTAAGGTATTAGACCACCAAATGGGTAAATTAGGTTTTCCTTAGAAAAAAGCCCTTGAAATTCATAATCCTGTCAGGAAATTGCTGAGTACAGCTAGAAAACCATTAATACCCAATTAGCACTATGCCATACTTATATGCAAGGATAAAAACCCTTGATTTAGAGGCGCAGGTTCCTCATTTTCCAGTTGTAGTAAGGTGGCAGATTCTGACCCAGTTATTTCCAGAGTGTCTTTTTCGAGACAAGTCTTAATTCCATAAATCCCTTATAAAAAGTCTATGATGAGAAAGTTGTAACCTTGACTTGTAAAACTATATCTAAGCTGATAATACTAATGACACAAACCTCAAAGTCATAACACTATATGCACCTAGAGAAGTGGTAATCTGAAGCCCTAGTATCATGAGCTTTTTAACAATTAAAATTTAGTGCAAAGTCAGGCTTTTTTACTTGTTTAGTGGATACAATATTAGTTGGTGCTCCACTCTATTTGATAGCTCAAACTCAGACTTATTAACTGTGATATAGATACATGTGCATTCGCATAATAAACATTATCCACATTGATTAAGTTAAAATCCAGGATTCCGCTTATCTTAAATAAGATTTTAGGTTGTCACATAAAATTGGTTAATTTTTTTAAAATTAAAAAAATTATGGCGTCGTGAACACCATTTAGCTGAGGATTTTGCCAGAGGCAATAAGAATCTCTTGCATTTCTAGTTTTTGTACATAAGGCTTCAGTTTGTACCTTATTGGTGATTACATTGTTGAGTTCTGGTAAAAACAAAGCAAAAGCTGCATCTTTTGTTTTACCAATTACTAGAAAGGAAACTACTGGTGAATGCGAGGGTTTTTCAATGGTCCTTTTTTTAGTACTAGATGGTTTTTCAATGGTCCTTTTTTGTTGTGGAAGGAACAATATTTTTAATTATGTGAGATTATAAAAGTTGCACTGGAAGTAAAATATCCCTTTTATATTCCACCTCACCTTTTTAAAAATTATTTTTAATACATTGATTGGCCACATAGTTTGTGGGCTCAGTATTCATAGCTGAGCAGATACTGACATAGCGCCCTAAATGTTTACATAGTGCAAATCAATCTTACTACCATCCCTAATATTGAAACGCAGCCAGTGAAGTAGAGGTGAGTCTTAATTTAGAAAGAGGAGCCAATCAAATATATCACTAGGCACCTTTCAGCTTGGGTCAGGCGCTGTAATAGTGATGGTTCTTTTCAAAGAGATAATTAATAATTTGGGTAATGTTATGATTATCATTTAGCACTGGCAATCAAATTTTGGTATAGCTCCATTTAGGGCTCACAGTCTTGGCAAAGTGCAGTCTGAGCGTCATAGTTGTTTAATACCTTGATTATATTTAACACTTGAGCTTCTTAACAAATTGTTCAATACCAAACTAACTGAATCATCCTTATTAGAAGAAATTTAAACTTTATTTGAGGTATGCTGACCATGAGACGGACATTACTGATACTCATAGAGAAAACAAAATAACCAAAACGAATGAAAGAATAAAACAAAACCTCTAACCAGGCAGGGAGTGGAGTACCGCTAACCCACCATGGCAGGGGGGAGGTAGGGTCAGGCAGCTCTTCTTCAGGCTTACTTATTGTGAAAAATTAATCTTAGTTGTAGAAGTGGACAGTAGCTGAGAGCAAGGGCGTTGAGGCATCACCATGGTGGGGTTGGAGGAAAGTGAAATAATGGTCATTACCTAAAGATCAGCCTGGAAGACCGCCTCAACTAACTCCACATCATGGTGTTCAGCTTAAATGGGCATATGGGAGTTAAGCCAATCTGTCTATATTTTGCCAGGGGATTTTAGAAGCTGGGTTGTATGCTTCTAGTTTTACAAAATGCATAAAAGCGTCATTGGCATCATTGGTCAATTTGGTTACTTCTCCTATGCACCTTGGGGAAATCAAGGGAGAAGTCAATTGTGCCCAGCCTTTATGAAGTTGATCAACTGATTTTGCCAATGCTTTTCAGAGGTGGTGGCAATGGGGAAAGGCCACCGCTGCTAAGGCAAGCTGGTGATCACTTTGGAAGGGGATGGAATTGGGTTTAAGAACATAGCGTCTAAGTGTCTAGTACTAAAAAAAAACATAGCGTCTAAGTGAGAGGGTTTTGCCAAAAATCGGAAGTATAAAATTCAGCGCATTCAAAGTCATCTGGGGCTTTTTACTGAATTTATCATCCTCATTTGTGATAATTTTTCCTGATTCATCAACCTCGTCCAATAGGTCCTAAGGACTTTGGTTCACGAAAATAGTGAGTTTTGAATTTGGGTGGGTGGTAGTAGGTGAATGATGGATGCTTAAATGCACATGGTTCAAACCTGACTCTAATTGGTTGGATTAATCCAATGTGGTGAGTGTGGCTAGAGGTATAGTGGGGGCTGATTTCTCACGTTGGACCTGTGAATGAGAATGTTAGGTGCGAGGGGGCAACAAAACACCTCATTTAGATGCCGCCAAAAAGGGTTCATATATAGTAATAGGTGAAGTGGCATGGGGGCAAGACTTGTTATGGTTAGATGAGTTAATAGTGGGAACCAACGCCAAGAATAAGGCTGTGCAACAGGAGGCCCAGAAGATTAAACTTCAGCCTCTTCCTGACCTTAAACACACTTTATATCAACGCTGAGTACAACAAAAATATGCCCAGGTTGGTACTAATGGTGTGAAAAACGCCCTGCCCCTCGTCTTGGCACAGGCACTGAAACAAATGATCTATGTAACGAATGAAGACAGTTCAATTTGGTTCATTAGAGAATATAGGTTCAAATCCTGTTCAAGTTATGAAATCATGTGCTTGGGTAGAATACTGCTTCAATCAATTACTTGATTGAAGGCACTTTCAGTGTATTTTACAATATCAGATGAAAGAATTTGTTTAGGAGCATCAAGGCTTGGGCACACCTCCGCAGACCCATAATTACCTCAGCCCATTTTAAATATGTTTATGTGACCAAAACTCCTTGTTGGTTGACTTTCACAAATAAATTACCCATTTGTTTACGTTTTTTATGGTTCCTTGGGCGAACTTAAGTGCGGACCTCCTTAAGGAGGTCTCCAACTATGTTGGCCACAACATACTTTCCCAATTTACAGAAGTTTTGGGTGCTCCCTAGGGTCGCTCCAGTCCCCTCCAGATTAAGGCACCCAAACCTCCTGTCACCAATTTACACTTGATTATGGATTCCCCTCCAGGGTTCACTCAAGCGATGTTGTTTCTAGCTTACCTGGTCCTGTATTTCGCGCTCTACACCCTTGCCTTGGGTCCCTTTTGTAAAGGCACTGTTCTTGGTGCCTCATTTCCCATTCTCCTAATGGCTAGTTCCCTAGAAGTATGGGTTTGCATCCCACACCACTTCGCTGGGAACAAGAGAGTTACAGACACTCTCTTGACATTGTCGACTAACCCTTTTATTTTATGTGCATGGGAATTATCTGTGTGTAACTTTCATTATTCATAAACTAGTGCGCTGGCCATTTGTCACTGCCACGATGGTGCTCACCACAGTTTTCTCATTTGGTTTTGTTTTGGTGCATCTCAGCGTTATTCTTACAACTACCAATTGGAAAGTGCCCATCCTTTCTGCTCGTACCTGGTGGTCTTTGACCTCTTGTGATCCTGTTGTCATGATTCCCCACCTTTCTCCTGAGATTTACTCAGAAATTCAACAGGCCTTGGCTACCCTTGAGCCAAAACCTTACTTATAAAAAACAACTTATCTGGTTCCCATCAGCTTTTACAAGGAGTAGACTCTTTGTATCAGCTGTCTCCAGAAGTGGATGACTGGTTTTACTATATTCCATGCACATCAGCTCTTGTGGCGATTTGTGGTAGGCTTGGAGCGCGTCTTGGAGCAACGTCATCCTGATGGAGCATCCATACAATCCTTCTATGAGTTCTTTTTGTTGCGACAAGCAGGTTGGCCAGTAAATTTATATTGAATGAATTTTGTGAAAAATCCCAGGCTTTATCTTTGCATGACGTCATAAAAACGTCATTTCTCTGTTCTTCCATGGACCTCCCATGCGAAATTCCCCAATTTGGCTGTCACCCCCTCCCATCTTTGATCTTCTGATTGAAGCCCTTTGGTGTAGTTTCTCCACCCCAACCCAGAAGGGGCCACATGATTTGGCCATCATAACTGCACCAGGGTTAGCCCTATAAATATGGGAACCAAAAAGTCGCGCATGTCTCTCACAACGATGGAATCTTATCCTTCCAAACCTTTAATTTTGAGGAATTTGAAGCTGAGCAGGATTCTAGTCCCAAGTATAGAATAAACATGTCAGCTAATTCCGCCATGATGATGTCACCCATGGTCACCCCTATAGATCCGCATCCTCAACTAGTGATATTCCCTTGAATCGTGAGGTGCTTTTTGCTGATTTCCTCCCCACCTTGGCGGAAATTGAGGGTTTAGGAGGGTCCAGACCCAAATTTATCCAAGAATGGGACCCTTTTAACGCTTTTTCTTCCCACTAAATTTCTGAGGGGCATTCTGACACATCAAATCTGGGCTTGGGGGTGATGGCCCTGGATAACGAAGCACACTGAACTATCAGATTAGGTGTGGGTTTGCTGGAGCCTGAAAACAAGTTTTATAATGTGAGAGATTTATCACAAAATGAGCCGTTTATAAGCTCATATGGACTGGATGAGAATCCTATTCCAGTTTATCAGATTACCCCTGAGAATCCTCATTTGACCCCTACCATGATTTGGGGCACTCAAGAAGTGGAAAAGGAACTTCATGTTAAATATAATAATGTATATGCACTTGCAGAAGGTGGGGTGGGATATGTGACATCAGTAGTAAGAGTGGCCCAATATCTGTCATGGTCACATGACATCATAGTGGGACCAACCCCAAAGATAAGGCTGGGACCAGGAGGCCCAAAAGGTGAAGTTACAGGGCCTCCCTGATCTGAGGCATACCATAGACCAACGCTGGGTATGGGCAAAATATTCTCAAGTTGGTACTAGTGGGGAGCCAAATGCCCAGCCCTATACTTTGGCCCAGGTGTTGAAACGAATGGTTTACATAATGAATGCAAATGGTTTGGTTTGGTTAGTTGAGGAATAAGGTTTTGAAACCTGTTCTGTTTACACAATTGCACGTTTGGTCAATTCCAACTTCAGAAATAACAATATTGAAGTCAGTTTCGGCATATTCTACCAATGGGATGGTAGTGTGTGCTTATTGGTGGGTCTGTGCTTGGGCCCACTCCCGCAAACCCCAAATTTTCCCGTTGATGCTTAAATGTGTTTTCCTCAACAACATTCCTTGTTGGTCAACTTCCCAAATAAAAGCTTTTCCCAATTTCCCATTTTATTAAAATTTTATTTCATATGATCCTGTGTGTGGACCCCTTCGCGGAGGTCTCAAGCCTCATTAACCAATCCATTTTAAACATAATCAGATTTTCCCCACATGCACTGTTGGTTCGCCAGGTACCCTCCAACCTGGGCCGTTTACCCCTTCTCTCCTTGTGACCGCATCATTTTTGGATGGTTCCTAATCACACTTCTTGGTTTTAGTTATAAATGTTCCAGCACCCTCTGCTGGGCACTAGTAGCTTTAGTTTTAACGGATAGTTTCCATGCGTTGGCTCTGTGCACCAATCACCACCACACTGTAAACAGGAGAGTTACAGACACTCTCCTTACAATAATCGACCAACCACTTTTTCTTTTGTGCACAAGCTTTTTCCAAGTGGAACCTTTCTGAATGGAAACAGTGGCGCTGGCTATGGGCTTCAGCTGTTGTTAGCCGCACTGTTATTTCCTCTTTTTCCCAAAGGTTGGAGCAACTTTTTTATTATGATTGCTTCCAACTGAGAAGTATCCACCCTTCATGCTCATACCTGGTGGATATGGATGCTTCAATGTCCGAAAGTCATGATTTTCTAACTTTTTGCCAACATAACTAATTTCTATTCCAAAAAATGAGTTTTCCTTTGACAACACATTCAGTCAATGCCGGCGGAATCAGCGCAGATGGGTCTGGGAGTGTTGGCCTTGGATAACGTTGGGCTTTCCATTGAGGTTAGAAAATAGGGTCATTCGCGTTTAAAAATGCGTTTTATAATGAAAACCTGATATATACCTCTGAACCATATTGGCCCTCTCATGGCTCAGATCTGGAACCTATTTCTGCATATGGAATCACACTAGAAAATCCTAGTTTGACCTCTTTCATGATTCGCAGCATTCAAGAAGTTGAAAAAGAACTGCAATTCCAATATGAAAATGTTTATGCAACTGCAGAAGGCATAGAGGGGTATGTGGCCTCAGTAGTAAGGGTGGCCAACTATCCTCCCCCTTTTAGGATTCCAAAACCTACCCTTACTGTTTGCTCAAGCCAGAAGAATTTTTAAGTGAGGTGGGGGCGTTGTCTGCTTTAAATCCAACTCTGGATACTTCCTCTTGACTGCTACCCTTACATCCTCTTTTGGGAAGTTCAGCGCAACTATTTTAGTGTATACCGGTGCCTCAAATAAATTTATTGACCAAGACTTTGCTGACTAACTCGATTTAAGTTACTCACCAGTTGTTATGGTTAGAGGTGGGGCTTCTCAAGGTATCCCAACACTGAACGTCATGCGGTTAGTTGACTTCCAGGTGGGATCCTATCTTCTGTCTGACCATTTTTCAAGCTATCAAGCACCTCTTATTCCCTATTATATTGGAGGTTGAATGGTGGAAAATCTTTGACGTCAGGACTAATTTGAAAGAAAACACTCTCTCCTTGTCTTTGATAAACGGTTACCAGTTAATTGTTCCTTTGTTGGAGGATAACGCCCAAGACAAATTACCTCATTGGCCCAATATTCCCACTTTTAAGCTTGCCCCGTTGCTGAAGCCCTCTGTGGAGGTTCCCCTACCTTCCTATTTGAGGGTTTAGATCTTCTTTTGATGAAACATCCGCTAACACACTTTCTGAGCACTCAGAATTTGATTGTGACTTCAATTTCAATGTGGATCTGGTTCATGTATCTTCCCCCACTTACCCATTGGCTGTTTGGGAGGAAGAGGAGTTGGATGTGTGGGTAAATGATTAGTTAGATAAAGGTGCAATTTTTCAGCTTAACTTCCCTGTATGCTCCCCCTTTCCTTTGTGGAGAAGTCTGATGGTACCTTACGCCCATGTGTGGACTACGGGAACCTTAACAACGTCACTGTACCAGACCTCCATCCCATCCCTTTGGATTCACAGATTTCGTGCTATGTGGAGAAGGCGAAGGTCTTCTCCAAGCTGGATTGCCTCAATGCGTTTAATCAGATCCATATAAAGAAGGGCCAGGAGTGGTTAACCGCCTTCTGTACCAGAAAATGAATATTCTAGTTTTGGGTCATGCCCTTTGGGCTTAAGAATACCCTGCTATCTTTCAACGCCGCATTGATGCAGCGTTGAGGGGAATTGTTAGGGGTATGCGCGGTTGCCTACATAAATGACATCCTGGTGTTTTCCCCAATCAGGAGTCCCATGCAGTACACCTTTGACACATGGTGGAGCGGTTAAAGTCAGCCAGCCTTACGCTGAAGATAAGCAAGTGTGATTCTTTCAATTCCCGGGGAACTAATCTGGGCAACGTCAAGTTTGACCAGGGACACATGATAACTAGAGACAAGGAGAAGGCTATTCGTGAGTGGCTTACCCCCACCTCGTTCAAGGAAAAGAGGAGCTTTTTGGGGGCGTGTAAGTTCCTCAAGGAGTTCACTCCCAATCTGTCTGAGGTTACGGCTCCTTTATACAAGGCTAGTGGTGCCAAGGTGCCTCAGTGGTCCCCCATTTTGGAGGATGCTTTCCAAGCATTGAAGTGCACCCCGTTGTCCACGACTGTTCTTCACCATGTCAACCCTTCAAGGAGTTCATTGTATCTACTGATGCCTCAAACTTCACCATAGCGGCCGCCTTGTTACAAGTAGGCGAAGATGGGATAGAGCATCTGATGGGATATTTTTCTAGGACTAACTCTCTTCCAGAGTTGAATTACGCCGTTTATGACAAGGAGTTACTAGCAGTGGTGGAGGCGCTGACATATTGGCATCACCACTTGCTTGGCTCTACCCAACCATTCCGTGTACATAAAGATCACCGTGCCTTGCTGTACTACCGTGTCCCTCATGTCCTAACTCCACGGCAGACCCGATGGCATGAGACCCTTGCCAATTTGTAAAAACATATGAGTTTACCAAGGGCAAGTATAATGGCTTGGCGGATGCTTTGAGCCGCAATCCTGCTTTAGCCCGTGACCCCAAGGAGGTAGAATTGCACAACACACAGGTTATTATTCTAAGTAAAATTCTGTCGCAACTTCCCTCTCCCCCTTGCCAACAGGCCAGCGCTTGCACCTCTGGAAAATGCGAAGGAATATGGTATGTTCAGAAAGGTCGTCCTTTCTCAGCCGTTTTCAGGGGAATATACTATGATACACTAAAAGAGCGCTTCAAATCAAGAGGATCTATCCAGAGGTTATCATGTAAACGATGAGATGGTGAGGTTCCAGGAACGCCTTTGGGTACCTGCTGGACCACTGCGCCTGGAAATCATCCAGGCCCATCATAATGGAATTACCATTGGTCATCTAGGGAAAGCAAAGACCTTGGAGTTGATATGCCGCACCTACAATTGGAAGGGCTTGCCTGCTCAGGTGGGGCGGTGTTGTAAGGAGTGCCTGGTATGCAACCAGATGAAACCCAATCGTCAACCTTTAGTGGGTTTGTTGGTACCAGTCCAATTAGGCTGAAGGGCCCTGGACTTCCCTATAAGTGGATTTCATTCTGGAATTACCCGTTTCTGATGGTTATGATGCCATCATGGTGGTGGTGGACCGTTTTATGATGTTTTTTACTTCAATCCTTACAAATCTACAATAACCGCAGCTGAGAAGGCTAGGCTCTTAGTCACCCATGTGTTTGCGCTCCATGGGGTTCCCCAAGAGATTATCAGTGACTGGGGACCATAATTCAACTCCATCTTATAAGAAAAGATGTGTAAGACTGTCCAGATTCGCCCCTGCCATTCGACTGCCTATCACCCCCAATCTAATGGGCAGAATAAACGAGTGTACCAGTGCTTGGAACAGTTCCTATGGTGTTACACCGCCGCGGATCATTCAGCTTGGGCTTCTCACCTTCTTATGGCCAATTTAGTTACAACAACACGTTGCATTCCTCAATCAGTTATTCCCCATTTTTCGCCAGCCATGGCTTTAACCCCGCCTTTAACATGGATTCTAGCTATGGGTCTAAGATTGAAGCGGTGTGGACTTTGCCAAGACAATCAAGAAGGTCCAACAGGGGGTTTCCACAAGCTTGGAGGCGGCAATGCAGGTGTATAATGAGAACGCTGATGGGAAGCACCGAGTGGGTCCTGCGTACAAGGAAGGGGATCTCGTGATGCTTGATGCTCATAACATCCCTATAAAGCAACCATACAAGAAGCTGGGACCAAAGAGGATTGGCCCCTACCGCGTTGTTAGAATGGTGGGCCATGCCTCATACCATCTAGATCTTACCCCTTCATTTTGGATCTTCTCTGTGTTTTATGAGAGCAAGCTGACATTGTTTGAGGACCCCCACCAGAGACTCCTGAGGCCTATCTCGTGGATGGGGCGCTGGAGTGGGAGTTGGAAGAAATAGTTGCCTCCTGCCACGTTAAAAGAAGACTGTAGTAACTGGTATCCTGGAAGGGCTTTGATGATGCAGAGAACAGTTGGGTCCCAGCGCGCAACTGTGTGCATGCCCAAGATATTATTGAAGCCTTTCACAAGCGTTTCCACCAGGCTGCCAAATCTCAACCCAAACTGACCGTTGCCACCATGAAGTTGGCCCTTGACCACAAGAACATTTCCCTTGTGCAAGCCCCTGGAGGGGAGTTGTGCCCTGTCAGGAGGAGAGGGTAATGTCATGGTCACATGACATCATAGTGTGGACCAACCCCAAAGATAAGGCTGGGACCAGGAGACCCAAAAGTGAAGTTACAGGGCCTCCCTGACCTGAGGAATACCCTAGACCAACGCTGGGTATGAAAAAAATATGCCCAGGTTGGTACTAGTGCTGGGCTAAATGCCCAGCCCCATACTTTGACCCAGGTGTTGAAACGAATGGTTTACATAATGAATGCAAATAGTTTGGTTTGTTTAGTCGAGGAATAGGGTTTTGAAACCCGTTCTGTTTACACAATTGCACGTTTGGGTCAGATCCAACTTCAATCAATAACATGAGTGAAGTCAGTTTTGGCGTATTCTACTAATTAAGATGGTACTGTGTGCTTATTGGTGGGTCTGTGCTTGGGCCCACTCCCGAAAAACCCCAAATTTCCCATTTATGCTTAAATGTGTTTTCCTCAACAACATTCCTTGTTGGTCAACTTCTCAAATATAAAGTTTTCCCCATCTTTTACCATTTATTAAAATGTTATTTCGTATGATCCTGTGCATGGACCCCTTTGTGGAGGTCTCACGCCTCATTAACCAATCCATTTTGAACACAGTAAGATTTTCTTCACATGCACCATTGGTTCACCAGGTACCCTCCAACCTGGGCCTTTTACCCCTTCTCTCCTTATGAACTGTGTCATTTTTAATAGGGTCCTAATCACACTTCTTGGTTTTAGCTATTAATGTTCCAGCACCCTCTGCTGGACACTAGTAGCTTTAGTACTAACGGCTAGCTTCCATGCGTTAGCAATGTGCACTAAGCACCATTAAGCTGGAAACAGGAGTGTTATATACATTCTCCTTACACTATCCCTCCCCCTTCTATGATTTTAAAACATACCCTGATGGCTTGTTCAAGCCAGAGGAAGAATTTTCAGGTGAGATGGTGGCGTTTTCTGCTTTGAATAAATCCCATTTTGGATACTTCTTTTGACTGCTACACTTAAATCCCATTTTGGAATATTCAGCACAACTATTTATAGTAGATACTGGTGCCTCAAAATAATTTTATTGGACTAGACCCGCTGACTACCTTGAGTTGAGCTACTCACCAGGTGGTATGGTTAGAAGTGGGGCTTCTCAAGGTATCACCACACTGATCGTCATGGGGTTAATTGACTTCCAGGTGAGATCCTATCTTTTTCCGACCAGATATAAGCTATCAGAAACCTCTTGTTCCCCATTATTTTGGGTGTATAGTGGTGGAGAAAGTTTAGATCAGGACTAATTTGCAAGAAAGCACTCTATCTTTGTCTTTGATAAACGGTTACCAGTTGATTGTTCCTTTGTTGGAGGATAACGTCCAGGGTACCTTACCCCATTGGCCCAATGTTCTCACTCCTTATCTTGCCCCTTTGCTGAAGCCTTCCGTGGAACTTTCCTTACCTTACTGTTTGGAGGAGTTGGCAATTTCTTTTGATGCAGCTTCAGCTAGTACACTACCAATCATTCCGAGTTTGATTGTGAGTTTAAACTCACTGTGGATCTGGTGCATATATCTTCCCCCATTTACCAATTTGACTGTCCGGGAGGAAGAGGCTTTAGTTGTGTGGGTGAAGGAGCAGTTGGCCAAGTTTCCATATTTCAGCGTACCTCCTCTGTCTGCTCCCCGCTTCTCTTTGTGGAGAAGGCTGATGGAACTTTACACCCTTGTGTTGATTATGGAAATTTAAACGATGTGACTGTACCTGACCTTCATCCCATCCCTTTAGATTCCAAGATTGCGCGTTATGTAGAAAAGGCAAAAGTTTTCCTCAAGATGGATTGCCTCAATGAGTTTAATCAAATCTGGATAAAGAAGGGCCAGGAGTGGTTAACCGCATTATGCACCAGAAAAGGAATTTTCCAGTTACAGGTCATGCCCTTTGGGATTAATTATGCCCCTGCCACCTTTCAACGCCGCATTGATGCTGCGTTGGGGACTTGTTGGGGGATGCGCGGTTGCCTACATGGATGTATCCTGGTGTTTTCCCCTGATCAGGAGCCCCATGCAGTTTACTTGACAAGTGGTAAAGAGATTGAGGTCTGCTCGTCTTATGCTCAATATTAAATTTGAATTCTTCAAGTTCCAAGTCACATTTCTGGGCAATGTTGTGTTTGACCAAGGCCATATGATAACTCCAGACAAGGAGAAGGCTATTCGTTAGTGGCCCACCCCCACCTCAGTTAAGGAATTGAGAAGCTTTTTGGGGATGTGTACGTTCCTTAAGAAGTTCACGACCAATCTCTCTGAGGTGGCAGACCGCTTAAATAAGGCCAGCAGTGCCAAGGTGATTCAGTAGCCCCCCGTTTTGGGGGATGCTTTCCAAGAGGTGAAGTTTACCCTGTTTTCCACATCCATCATTCGCCATAGTGACCCTTTAAAGAAGTTTATTGTGTCTTCTGATGCTTCCAACTTTGCCATTGCGGCTGCCTTGTTAAAGGTGGGTGAAGATGGGACCGAGCATCCATTGGTATATTTTTCTAGGAAAATGTCTCTGTCTGAGTGAAACTATACCGTTTATGACAAGGAGTTATTAGCAGTGTTGGAGGCGCTGACATATTGGCATCACCACTTGCTTGGCTCTACCCAACCATTCCATGTACATACAGATCACCGTGCCTTGCTGTATTACCATGTCCCTCATGTCTTAACACCATGGCAGACCCATTGGCATGAGACCCATGCCCAATATGCATTTTCCTATGAGTTCACCAAGGGCAAGGAGAATGGTTTGGCGGATGCTTTGAGCTGCAATCCTGCTTTGGCTCCCAATCAAAAGGAGGTAGAGATTCACAACACCTGGTTGATGATTCCACCGAGTATGATTCTGCCTCAACTTCCTAAGTCCACAGTACATATGCCAGCGCTCATGCCTTTAAAAATGCAGCAGAATATAGCATGTTTAGGAAAGTAGTTCTTTCTCAGCCGTTATCAGCCAAATATGCTGTTGTTCTTGCTAAGAGCGCCCTGAATCAGGAGGACTTATCCAGGGGTTATCACGTGAAGGATGAGATGGTGTGGTTTCAGGGGCGCCTATGGGTTCCTGCTGGACCACTACGCCTGGAGATCATCCAGGACCTTCATGATGGAATCACTGTTGGTCATCCTGGGAAAGCAAAGACCTTGGTGTTGATAAGTCGCACTTACAATTGGAAGGTCTTGCCTGCTCAGGTGAGGCAGTATTGTAAGGAGTGCCTGGTATGCAACCAGATGAAAACCAATCATTAACCTTTAGCGGGGTTGTTGGTACCAGTCCAAAAGCTGAAGGGCCCTGGACTTCCCTATCAGTGGATTTCATTGTGAAATTACCCGTTTCTGACGGTTAAGATGCTATCATGGTGCTGGTAGACAATTTTATGAAGTTCGCCCACTTCATTCCTTGCAGAACTACAATCACCACGGCTGGGATGGTGAGGCTCTTCGTCAGCATGTGTTTGCGCTCCATGGGTTTCCCCAAGAGATTATCAGTGGCTGGGGAACCCAATTTACTTTCATCTTTTAAAAGAGTTGTGTAAGACTCTTCAGATTCGCCCCTGCCGTTTGACTGCCTATCACCCCCAGTCAGATGGGCAGACTGAACAAGTGACCAGTGCTTGGAACAGTTCCTGCGGTGTTACACTGCCGCAGATCATTCATATTGGGCTTCTCCCCTTCCTATGGCCAATTTAGTTACAACACGTTGCATTCCTCAATCAGTTGTTCCCCATTTTTCGCCAGCCATGGCTTTAACCCCGCCTTTAACATGGATCCCAGCTATGGGTCTAGGATTGTGCGGTGTGGACTTTGCCAAGATAATCAAGAAGGCCCAACAGGGGGTTTCCAAAAGCTTGGAGGCGGCAATGCAGGTGTATAATGAGAACGCTGATGGGAAGCACCGAGTGGGTCCTGCGTACAAGGAAGGGGATCTCGTGATGCTTGATGCTCATAACATCCCTATAAAGCAGCCACGCAAGAAGCTGGGACCAAAGAGGATTGGCCCCTACCGCGTTGTTAGAAAGGTGGGACATGCCTCATACCTGCTAGATCTTACCCCTTCATTTTGGATCTTCTCTGTGTTTTATGAGAGCAAGCTGACATTGTTTGAGGGCCCCCACCAGAGACTCCTGAGGCCTATCTCGTGGATGGGGCACTGGAGTGGGAGGTGGAAGAAATAGTTGCCTCCCGCCACGTTAAAAGAAGACTGGAGTAACTGGTATCCTGGAACGGCTTTGATGATGCAGAGAACAGTTGGGTTCCATCGCGTGACTGTGTGCATGCCCCAGATCTGCTTGAAGTCTTCCACAAGCATTTCCCCCAGACTGCTGGTTCTCAACCCAAACCAACCATTGCCGCCATGAAGTTGGCTTCTTCCCACAAATACTTTTCCCTTGCTCAAGCCCCTAGAGGAGGGTTGAGCCCTGTCAAGAGAGGGTAATGTCATGGTCACATGACATCAATTTGGGGACAAACCCCAAGGATAAGGCTTGGAGCCAGGAGGCCCAAAAGGTGAAGTTACAGGGCCTCCCTGACCTTAGGAAAACCCTAGTCAAACGCTGGGTATGGGCAAAATTTGCCCAGGTTGGTACTGGTGGGGTTCCAATTGCCCAGCCCCTTACTATGGCCTAGGCATTGAAACGAACGGTCTATATAACAAATGCATATGGTTAAATTTGGTTTGTCAAGGAACGGGGTTTTGAAACCCATTTTGATTTACTAAATCACACGTTCTGGTCAAATCCAACTTCAAATAATTACATGAGCGAAGTCAGTTTTGGCATATTCTACCAATCTGGATGGTAGCATGTGCTTATTGGTGGGTCAGTGCTTGGGTCCACTTATGTAAACCCCTTATTCCCCCATTGATGTTTAAATATGTTTTCCCCGATCAACATTCCTTGTTGGTCAACATCCACAATAAACAATTTCCCCATTTTTCCCATTTTATTGAAATGTTACTTTGGAAAATCCTGTACGTGGACCCCTTCATGGAGGTCTCACGCCACACTAACTATTCCATTTTAAACACAGTAAGATTTTCCCCATGTGCACCACTGGTTGTCCAGGTACCCTCCAACCTGGGCCATTTACCCATACTCTCCTTGTGAACTTATCATTTTTGGATGGTTATCTATTGCACTTCTTTGCTTTTACTTCTCCAGCACCCTCTTCTGGGATTGAGTATTTTTTTACTAACGGCTAGTTTCCCTGCATTGGCTTTGTGCAATGAGCACCACCACGCTGGAAACAGGAGAGTTATAGACACTATCCTTACCGTCACCCTACACCCCATATTAAACAAGAAGTACGTGGGCAAATTGTTTTAAACAACTGGTACCCCAACAACACCATCTCATTGCACATGTGGACTACCTTGACAAGCTCAACATCCCGTATTCTTTGGAGACCCAGAAGGAAATTTGGCAGTACACACATCATCCTCTTTTACAACCTCAAATTTGCGCCCATGTGTGGAGATGCTTGAGAAAAGTGAACTGCATGGCTGAGCGGTCCAATGCCTCTCAATCTTCATGCGTTGTATGTGGTCAATACAAATCTTTAGTCCATCGCTTGGAAGAATGCCCGTCATCACAGGCAACTTGGTTAGATTATATGCGCCTCTTTCTCTAGGAGCGTGAGCAGGCTTTCAGTCTGTACAAAACTTCTTCGCCTTTTCCATGACCTCCCTTATCTACTCTTCGCTCCACACCTTAATTGTTGCTATAATGATATGGATGTCCACACCATTGTCCTTGATGCACTCACTGGCACTACATTAACTTCATGTGAAGCTGTGCGTCGCTTCCTTTCTCACCTAATAGAACATTTTCAAGCTTGGCTGTTTGTCCACCTGCCATCCCACCAACGCCGGTTGGTGTAATCCTTATTCCTCATCTGGTTCCATTCGTCAAATCCTTTCCTTCATTTGTGTTCAGTTTTGGCCCAGGCCTCCCCTGTCACTCTCCTTTTTCCTTCCACTGGCAATCCCACTGGCAATAGGAGGTAGCTACGGCTCCTCTGGGGTTCCCTCATTATTTCTTGGCGTTTTGAAAAGGGGTTTATTGAAAAGGTCCATCCCATGGTCAGCTTTCCAAATAAAAATTTAAAAAATTAAATTAAAATTTAAAAATTTTAAAAAAATATATAAATACCATTAAAAAAGATTTTTGCTTATCTGTATTTATTAACAGAAAAAATTGTTTGAGCAAATATAACTGAGCGTTGAGATAAATGAGTATTTTATTTTATTAAAGAGCTTTAGATAAGAGGAGAAACAATATTATGCCATTTGAAGACTCATTGTTATATTCCTCTACAAGAGATATGATTCTAATAAAGGTCTTAGAAAGTAAGTTTCTACACTATGAAATTAATCAAGAGTTGACTTAAATCTCAGAATTATAGTGTGTGCATTATATTAGGTTCTTTGTATATAGATTTGCTTCATAAAGCTATAACAAAAAAAATGTATGAAGTTATCAAAAGGAAAATGAGAGGCACTTAATTGATAATACAAACTAGGAAAGAATCAAAATGATAGATGATAATAGAAAATAACATGTAGATGCCACTAATTGCATTTATGCTATAGGCTTATTAAGAAAAAGTAGTTAAAGATAGCTATTTAATCCTAAAACATGGACATAACTTATTAACTAGAAGTGTACTTTTTTTAGCTTGTAAAGTAGTAAAAATAGACAAGTCAAACAATCCTAACATGTAGACACAACAATTTCTTCCTGAGAAGTATTTTCATGCATCAAACTAGGAATAATACTTATAATAAAGAAAAAAAATATTTATATATTATTAGTTTGTATGTTATTTAATTTTGCTTTGTTTAGGGCTTTGTGGTTTTCTTTAATAATTTTTGTATAATCCAAGCGTCAATTATACAAAAAGATAAATTTAATTTTTATTAGTATAGTAAGAATAAGCATTGACTTACTTTTTTAAAATTTCCTCAATATCTTTTCTTCTAATGTGGTGATGAAGTTGTTAATGCAGTGACTTTTCTAATGACAAGAATTTCTTCATATGTAAAACTTTTATTATATGACAATATATACACATACTCTAGGGCTTATATTTTATAAGGTTCTTTTCTATTACAATTGTGCATTTTTTATAGTAATAGTTGGGACAAACCCAAGACGAGGGTGGATGTACGTTTTATTTTTGGGTGCAAAATAAAACAGAGAATAAAGATACCAATAAGTCGCTAAGGCAGCTAGCCTAAGCAGCCATGTTAATGGTCAAGGGGGATCAGATGGATATTTGTTTGACTTGGCTAAAGGAGCGCATGTCAGAGTGAACAAAATGGGTGGGGCACTAGCAGAATGGGACAAAAAGTGATTAATGTTGAGTTACACTAATTATGGATGCGCTCAATGTGAAATGCTTTAACATGTATGGCAAGCTGAATTTTAAATTGCTTCAGCTCTGGTACACAAAAAAAATAAAATATAAGCTGGGTTTATAGTTAATAGGGTCAAACATCAATGACGAGGCCATTCAATGCATGAGAAACCCATGACAAACGCTAGCTCATTTTTTATTTCTGTCCTCTTAGTGAAGTTGGCTATATATTGGGATATAAAATACTTTTTTCTAGTGGCTCTAAGGCCACATGGTGAACTTGATGGGGGAGGGTGTTATTGGAAGAGCGGCTGCTTTTACAGTGAGCTGATGGTGGGACTTGTACAATGAGAAGCCCTTACAAGGGCAGATGTAGAAATATGAATATGATTAAGGGACAGATTAATAAAATCTAATTAAAATATGTCTTTATGGCATATGGGCGTTCAGCATCATCAAATACATTTAAGTGCATCAATCTGGTTATTTTCATGGAAACGGCAGAAGAAGTTTAGACCAGCCTGCCAGTTGGGATGCATAAGCACCCAAAAAGCAAGCCAGAATGCCAGAGACATTGCCAACTGAATGACTTGGTATGGAGCCGGGAAGTGGGAGATGATGGAGTGTTGGTGTAGCAACATGGTGAGAATAATCCTGATAACAAACCACACTGAACGCACTCCCAACCCAGGGGGTCTTGCTGCAGGGAGTGGGATCACTGAGATAGTCTCAACAAGATCCTTGGCATATGATGCCATCTCAATTGGGGTGACAAGGAGGCGGATTCTCCCTTTCAATTGGTGGGCATATGGCCACAAGATCCCCATGTATTACTGACAGAAATTAACAATCATGGGGTTATAGAGCCAAAAATACTGGACCCGCTGAACCCAATTAATGACAAAGGGGGACATAGTGACCAAGAATACTGGTAGAACTCATCCAGTGAATGGACTAATGGGCCACCAGGGGAATGCCATTAGGGGTGCGGTCAGAAGAAAATAAATAAATTTAGTTTTCTGTTAAAACTTCTATTTGAAGGAAAGTAAGAAAAATCAACCAACAATTTTATTAGTGCTTGTGCAACTGATTAAATAGCGGTCAATTGGGGTAGTGACAATATGGGTTCAGGTTCCATGATTTCAACCTAACCAGTGAATTGTTTGGGAATGGACAGGTTTGTTTCTTGAGAACTGACATCACAAAACTGGCGTTGGGCTGAGTCTCTGTCAGTTTGACCTCAGAAGTCTGAAATGGGGCTCAGCTACATTTCCAACAGTTGGCATGATGGCATTTAGCCCGACAAGCAATAGGAATCCCCCAAGGCCACCTCATATAGGGATGGGTCCATTTGGTTGGGAACAGGTTTAGGACGCCCAACCCACTCACGCTCAGTCGCTGAACCGTCCATTTGGTCAATGGCAACACATCAGCTGCAATGCCTGCATTACCAACAAAAAGGCTTTGAACCCTCATTGATGATGCCTGACGTTTGTTCTACCAGCTTATTGATCAAATTGGAGCTGTTGGGTGATCTGGCCAATATCTCATTCTTCATGCCTTTAAGCCATTTGAAATTTGGCCATTGGTCAGATTGCCACTCGAATTAAATCCAACCAATTTCAAAACTAGCAATCTTGGTGCAGATTTTTCTAATTCCCCGCAACAGTTCTGCTGAGGTGAGTGTGGGTACTGGGGGTGGGATCTGAAGCAGGAAAGCTATTACCCATCGCTCATCTACTATGTAAGTGAGATCGCCCTGAGTAATGAGGGGTACCGCCATCCTCTTCAGTGTCTTTTTATTTGGGAATGGGAAGATGGCCCAATCAAGAGCCAAAGGACATTCCCCAGGACTTACAGTTATCATCCAATTCTAGGTTAGCAAGGGCAATTTTTGAGTAGGAACAAGGTAATTATTTTCTGACCAATGAACTCAGCAATTTGATTGGCCTGAGTAGCTCTGCTCATAAACAGTATGAACACTTTGGATTTTCTGGCTTTTGTAAAGAAGCTGCCCTGAAGTGGCGGAGGGAAGGGGAGAAAGGATGAAGCCACATTAAAAAATTCTGCAAGAGAAGAAGCAGGGTGAGAAATGGAGGGAGGAGGTTGGAGCAGCAGCAGCAATGAAAGAATTTCATTTTGAATAATCAAGTCTGAAGACCAACATATTGACAGCTCAGCTAATCTCCATGCAGGCCCAGTTAAGATGGTCAGTGGTGGAGAAGATCATAATGCAAGGTGGCATGTTGGTATGGGTATTCCGTTGAAAGTAGAATATTGCTGTAAAGGCGTCAGTCCCTGAGAAGTGTCTTGCCCATTGAGAACTACAAACTGCAAGATTAGGTCAGAACTATGGCAACTAAACCCTCCAGTAGTTTATAGAAAAGAATTTTTGTAAGTGAATTATATATTAGTAAAACTGTTGCCATGACCATAATTCTGGCTTTAAAGAGAATCAAAGGTCAAAGTTACCTTTAATGGATGGAAAACGCTAAAAGAGAAGGTTTGAACACCGCCTGAGCATTCTCTATGATTAAAGCACTGACTTATTTGAAGAGTTTCTTATACTCTACCCAAAGGCAGAGCGTAGGTTGCTCCAGAGAAGCATTAGGGGCTAAAGTCACTGCTTGGGAGAATATGAGATGTTAAGCTAAGTACTAAGAGGGGACAAAGCGACTATTGGGTTAGAAGGGCCAGTGGAGCCAGCCTGGGTGCACTCCATCTGCAGAAAAAAAACCATGAGGTAATGCACCATCACCCCTCGTAGGACAGCAGACATTAAACCTATTAGTATTCAAAGCACCGTATGGCGTAGTGACAACAGATGTTGTATATAAACTTACAAGAAAAATTTGGCTAACAACGTGATAAAAGATTGAGAGCTATTACTATTATTCATCTTTATATGTTACGAAGTTTAATACTGAGCTTTTTACATTAAATGCTTTTGTCATGAAATTAGATCTAAATGACTCTTGTTGCACTAGTTTAAAATATTCAATTTGGTGAAGAACAAAAAGTTTTAAAAGATTTACTGTTGAGAGTTTTATACGCATATATTAGTATTTTTACATGTTACTATGTATATATCAAACACCTTACATAAGCTCTAGTTTGTTCTAAAAATACAGGTTTTTTGGAAGCACCTATATAATTATAACATAACGCAAGAACTTCAAGTAATTTTATAGGTGAACACTTAAAAATTTTCAGGATTAAAAAAGGTACTTCTTTTATAGAATGCTGGAAAGATTTTATTTTATACACTTCTTTATTATAAATATGAACTAACCTTTTCTTGGCTATTTATAACCCACTTGGCTGTAAAGTAATAATGTTGATAAAGTTTATATGTTAGAACTTATTCACTATTGGAAGAAATAGATACAAACTGACTTTGACTAAGTATTTATTTAATTTTGTTTATGTCTTCAAGCATTTTATCTAAATCTGTAATCCTTTAGTTGGAAACTCTGATATTGTAGATAATCTAACTCTAAAATATACCTATCAAAACTTTAGGTATATCTGTATTCGTGAGTAAGTTGCTAATAACCTTAGACACTTTCTATGAGCCTTTATATTGAGGTTTTGTGAAAACTGATTTATTAGCTTTTTTAATATCTTTAAATATTGTAGTATTTTTGTCTATAATAATTAATCCTGATTTTCTTACTAAATTTGTTTAATATATTGTGACAGAAGCAAAAATTAATTTACAAAAGGCAAGTTAATTACAAAGACAATTTTAAGATATAACGTGAATACATGATACATAACTCTTTTCTTGAGGATTTATATAATCTATAAACATTCATAAAGACCATAAATTAATAATAATATCTTCTAAAAGATTAAAGCAAAAAGTACTACAACTTTATAAAAGTACAAAAATTATGAACTATAGTTTATATGATACAGTACAACTCATCTTTTTCTTGTAAACTTGTAAAATTTAGGTGCTCGCAATACTAAATCTTTTAGATAACAGCACTGAAACAACATGATATTATTACACACAAAGTTTAATATATATGTCAATACCAATTAACACATCAGATTATATCAAACTCTACAACTTAGCCACTGTTAGTTTTTTATAATCAAATTTATATAGCTGAGTAAATTTATAATATTATTTCTCAAAGTTAGAGTAACTAGTTTATTTAGAATAAATTTTAGCTCAAAAATGTTCATATGATGACATATTTCATATTCCTATGTGTGTAATAAATAATATTATAAGGTAATATGATAAAGTAGTTAAACAAAAGTTAGAAAGTATTGTATATATAGCTGGTGTCTTAAGACCTAAAAAATTCTATTAAACCAACATCAGGGTTTTCATTAGACAGTCTTTTAATAAATTGAAGAGTACTGTAATGTCATAGAATGAGCACACATGCATTTTAGTCTAGTTGCTAAAAGTAGAGTATACATATAAACAATAATAAGCGTCATATATTTGAGCATGAAGTAACATTAAGTATAGACATTATTAAACCATTAAAGCTAGATTTTATAAAAGATATGGATTTGAGAATCACAAAAACAACATATAGATAACAGACATATAATATAGTAAAGTGTCTCTGTCTCTAATTTATTAAATGAGCTTAATGTTACAAGCCAAATTATCTACCATATAAAACCATAATAGTGGTTCTGAGTATTATTATAAAAATGTTAAATATCAAGACACTACATATAAAAGATACAAAAAAGCATGGTTAACAAATTTTAATTGTTAATCAGTAAGTATATTGGATATAAGTTGCTTGAGTTACAATGCAACCCTGGTCTTAATGTGTGTTGGTATATAAGTTAGTATATATCAAACCAGAAACTCTGGAATTGAATCCACACAATTTGAGTACCAAAAAGCTCCATCTGACTTATTGAAATTTTTGTAGTTAACAAAAAGAGTTCTTTTAAAGAATTATCTCAGAAAGTTGACAATCTATACATCTTAAAGTAATCTGATTAAATTAGAAGCCAATTCTGACAATAAGATCTAAAAAGCTCAAGAGCAACAAAATCACTTATCACAAGTTGTTATTAAACAACAAATGCCATTGTTTAAACATCATTATGGAAATATAGGAACATTTTGGGTTTAAAGGACCTAGAAGCTCCAACATCAAAAGGCGTTTCCATGTACCCTACATTATTTTTATACTTAATGGTGGATTGTAAAATTTATACACCTGATTTATATGAATATATTTGTAAGCTTTTTTGGTTTACTGCACAGGTATGATGTGTGCAAAGAATAACTTGTTGATATACATTATCTGTTGATATATGCGGGTGAGTGATACAAGTATGAAGACTAGTATCCAGCTGAAATTCTCACAAACAAAAAATCTCTGCTCAGGTTTTTCCTTGGGACAGATACTGTAAGCATTCCTTCAACCCACAACAAAATTATTAGAAACAATCCAGAGAACAAGGAAAATCCTTTCCCTTCAACCCTTAATATAGAATTGGCAGATTCTCAATAACAAGGGAACTTCTTCATTTCTCTTTTGTCACAAGAGACTTGAGAACTCCAGAAAAATATACAAAGGAAACTATTCCTCAAACTCTTCGTAGGAGAACAATAAATTTAAGTGTATTATATCAAAAATAAATTTCCTATGAGAGATTCCGTTTTTTGATAATATATCCAAGGGAATATATGGTCATTAGGCACCCAACTCTTCAATTTGGCGCCTTAATGGTATGTCATCCATTACTAATGAATTTAACCCTCTGTTAATCACTTAAGAGTCTGATACTGTGAAAAGAGTTTTGGAGGTAAATACTTATACTATCAGCTAAAAGACCCTGGAAGGTTCTTGGAGGAACCCCTGAAAGGGTAATCCTTTCAAACATTCTCCACAGGCGAAATGCTCAATTGTTGGTAGGCAGGTTGCGCTGACCCTACAGAAAAATCAGGAAAGTCATTCTGAGGTCCCGCCATCCAAATGGGTAATTATAGTAAATCTTTGTACCACAGGTTTGTGTTGCATGCTATTGACCTACCATCTGCCATCGCATTGAAGTGAGGCAAATCTTGAGTGATCTGATAGCTCAAGAACTAATTATTCCTAATTAAGCTACCTCCACTTATAATTAATTATCAAATCCCCTCACTTCAAGCCTCAAACTGCTTTACATAATAAGCAGCGAGAGATTAATTGGTCTGCTTCTTAAACCCCACGTTGATAATAGGAAAAAAAATCTTATAGAATCCAACCTTTTAGTCTGCCCAACATTCTATTATTTTACTATAAGTAATATAAAAATTGTCTTAAAATTATTTCCATGGTTGTGAAAATACTTTACTGCAGTAATATTGTTGAAAGCAGGGGCAAAAAAGCACCAGCGAGCATGCCACCTGCCCTTATTCCAACAAGTGGTGCTCACTACAGGGGCACCTGTACACCACAATTATTATAAATAAAATGGAGATTGGTGGTAAAAATGATCCTCACAACCTCCCCGCTGCATTTCATCCCATGATAACTGCTTTAGAGCAGCAGCTAGCCAGCGCTTTTTCTCGCCTTTCTAGGCTTGAGCAGCACTCTTCTCAAGGCCCTTGTTAGTCTTTCCTGCCTTCATAAACCCCTCAAAGCCGAGTTTACCCCAGTAGAGGGTATCATGTCATCTTTCTTGTTCATAATCAGTGATGGAGGAATAACTGACCATCAGAAGGTAAAGTAACTCCTTCCCTGCCTGAGTTGGGTAGCTCAGGAGATAATGGTTCAAAATTTGGTCAAACTTAGCACCTGAGTGAAAATCAATCAAGCCCTCATTGGTAAATTTATCTCCATGCAGAGTGTGAAGAGAAAAAATCAGGCCTTTATGTGCCTCAGCATGAAAAGGGAAGAATTGCTCGCCACGTTTGTTAATTGATTTTATGGTGAAGCCTAACCCTTGGTGCTCACAAAAATGTTACCTCTTAATGATGCTTGTGCTGCCATTCGGACTGGCTTAGCTTCTCACCCTTCATTATTATGGCATCTTATCTCCATTAAACGCCACCTCTGGACCATCCGTGATATCAAGGAGGTTCTGCTAGAGGTTTCAGATATTTAGAATGCTGTTAATTCCAGAGTTTAGTTAAACATCTTGATCATGCACATTAAATAATTCTCAACCATAGCCCTGCCAAAGGAGGCTAGGTTGATCCCTAAGGCTCCCTATGCTGGTTACCATCCTGAGGCCAGCGTCTGCAGTACGACTCAAACCTGATCTTCCTCCACCTTGAAAACCTGGAGTTCCTAAGATAGTAGGTCAGCGTGCATTACCATCAGTTGTGCAGCGCTCCCTGACCCCACCTTGTCTTAAAGATCATCTTTCACCATCTAGCAAGCCTCTGCATAGCCTCAAGCCTTCTTTTTAGAGGCCTCTCCAAGTGACCCAAAGGCTGCTCCTAAACTTAAACCCCTCTCTTGGGGGACATTTTCACCCGCCAAATATGAGTATTAAGATCAAATTGCTAAGGCTAAACCGCCTGCTTAACTAATGCACACAGCTGCTGATTACCCCAAAGATGGCTTAGTTAAAGCGTCAACCTCCAAGAAGCTAACTCTTTCTCCCTCGACTTCTCCTCTGGCCAAATCTAGTCTGAAAACTGGCGCCATGGGGCAGCCTAAACCTGAAACTTTAAAGGTCAAATGTAGATCCATGACAAATACAGTGCCTCCTCCATAAAATGAGTAGGGTTTAGTACTGAACTTAGGGCTTCTCCTGCAAAAAGGATTGACATGAACCTACCACATCCCTAGGGACTCCCTGATGTGCATCAAAAATCCCTCTGATGATGAATTTTGAAGGGGGTTTTTAAGACGTTAGTCATTATGTTTTAGGAGCACTAGGTGAAGTAGAGATACCTGACAGGTTGAACATGAAGAGAGTTTATATGTCTAGGATACCCGATAACCTATCTTCATCAAGTGCTGAGTGGTCTGGAGGTTATTGATACTGCCAGTGACGCCGACAAGCTCCTTGCCATGCTGATCTGATACACTCTGACTGTGCATACACTGCAGTCTATCCATGATAAACATTCTGAAACTGCCAAATGACTTGCTTCTGTATCTGACTAAAGGAGGTCCATGCTCTTCCCCCCTTCCTGAGGAAACCTTGACCAAAGTGGGGGTTGTTGTCAAACGAGCTGGAAAAAGTCCAAGCCTTGCTAGATGCCTACCATGACATACTCTCTAAATCTGAGACCGACTATGGTCATATTAAGGGTTGGAGTCATACCATTGATGTTGGGGATGCTCATCACATCCAATCTAAACCTCTCATAAGTCAAAATTTGATGATCAACAGATGTGAGTATAACTCAAACATTTCCTAGATGCTGGGCTACTGCTACCTTCGCAAAGCCTGGTCATCACCTCTCCTCCTTAAAAATGACGCTCATTGGGTCGTGATAGACTACCTCCAGCTAAACACCTCCACAAAGAAGAATAGCTATCATATCCCTTACATTGACGATGCTCTAGCACAGCTCTCTGAATCTTAGCTCTTCTCATTATGGACTTGGCTAGCTGCTATTGTCAAATAGACCTCTCTCCACAAGATCAGGAGAAATGAGCTCTTATTTGCAGCGAAGGCCTATTCCAACCCACCTGAATACCTCAAGGGTTGTACAATGCGCCTGCAAGTTCTCAGCGAGCCATGGATCACATCTCGAAAAACCTCAAGCTAAGTTGTGTCTTCATCTATCATGATGACATCATTTTGTTTTATAATAACTTTAATGACCATTTTAATTACCTGAAAAATGTCTTTTAACGCTTGCAAAAGTCCAACATTAAGTTAAATCCTACTTAAGTGAACTTTCTTCCAGAAGAAATTAGCTTTACTTGGACACGCCATCCTAAAGGAAGGGATTTAACCCCTCCAAGACAAAGTTGAGGCTATATCCAAAATGCCTTCTCCCAAAACCCTGTTCGATACTCAAGTATTCTTTGGTATGATGAGGTATTACCACAAAATCATCCCCAAGTTCTCTTAGTTAAATGAGCCTCTTGTAAGGCTTTTGGCTAAGAACGTCTATTTTTTATAGGGGAGCTGAGCAAAAGGCTGCCTTCGAGATGCTAAAGCAGATGCTACAAAAGCGTCCTATCCTGCGCCACCTTGATATGTAAACCTTTCCTCTTGTTTATCAAAGCTGCTGACTACGCTGTTGGAGTTATTCTGGCTCAATTGGATGATAATGACGTGGATCACCCCCACTTCCTATTTCAAAAAGACGTTATCCAATTTTAAACGCAGTCACAACGTCACCAAGAAGGAGTGCCTTGCAGTTCTGCTGGCTGTAAAATATTACCGTCCTTTCTTATAATAAACTTCCTTCACTGTAGTCACAGACCAAGCCCCCTGAAGTGGCTACAAGTTTGAAGGATCCCACTGGGAGGTTGACTCTCTGGGCCTTAAAGCTTTAACCCTATAATATGAAGATTGAGCACCAAGGTGAACCTGCCATATAAACGTTGATATTCAGAACTGGCTGCCTATCCTTCACTTGGAAAATAGTGAGGCAGAAAGGTTTCATGACCTCCTTATGACCCCTGACGCCTGAGACAACAAAGATAAACCTGTCAGGAAAATGTTAGCCTAGCACTTCACAACACCAAGGTGAAAGGCGAGAAGTAGTATAAGAAAGTAGGGGTGAATTGGTTGCTTTATATTCAACCTTCTGAGCGAGTCCCCATGATCATGGAGGTCCTTTCTATTCTGGGGCACAGTGATGTGCGCATAACTTATGAGTGGGTGAAGGAAAGTTACTACTGGGAGGGAATCATATAGTCTTTCATAGAAGTGCTAAACACCCTGCCTAATCTTTAAAAATAAACTTAGCTAAAAATCCAAGTATCAATACCAGCCACTATGCCTTAATAACCGTCTCATACAATAAAATTTAGACGCGGTAGGTTCACTGCCTCATACTAACAGTGGAAATCGCTATATTCTGGAAAGCATTGATCACCTCACCAAATGAGTTGAAGCGGTTGCTCTTCCTGACCAGACCTCCAAATCCACTGCCACCTTTCTCCATCAAGATACTTTCACTTGAAATGATTTCCCTTGGTACTACTTTTTGACAAAGGGAAGAATTTCACCTCAAGGGTGGTAAAGCTTTTAGCTACTTCTCACGAGGATACAGAAAATCTTCTCAGCCCCCTACAACCCTTATATAAATGGGTACTGGAAAGAGTAAATGGAATCCTGGTTTCCATATTATGAAAGATGGCCAGCTCAGATCCACAAAAATGGGATCGATTCTTACCTAGTGCTCTTATGGCCTACCATATCAGCTATCACTAAATTCTTAAAATGTCTATTTCCCATGTACTATATAGTCGAGAACCAGGAGTACCAGCCCTGCTAGCCAAAGACGTCTTCTCTGGTAGGACAGATGATCCTGAAAAATCACTGAAAAGATTAGCGCAACACATCATTTAGCTGCAGTCTGATGCCATGAATACCTTGCTATAACAGTCACAAAGAAAGGTGTAGCTGCAAATGAGCCTAAGAAACCACTTCGTTTCTTCAAAGTTTCAGACTTGGTACTCTATTATCGTAACCGTATCATTCCTAGGAGGGAAAAGGTTAGATTTATCTGGGTAGGACCTTTTATAGTAACATACAAATAAGGGGATGAGTACTCTATAAAATCCCTTGATTTTATAACTACCGTCATCTTGGTCCATGTCTGATTCCTGTGCCCCTATTCTCCCCCTACCACTCTTTAAGGGGTAATGTCAGACAATTTAATGTCCAATACTGAGAAGTGAGTGTTTCAGAGGTAAATATAGATAGTATCAGCCAAAAAAACTTTGGCCAATTCTTTGTGGAACCCTCAAATTGTGGTAATCCTTTTACTCAATCTCCTCAACTGAAATGCTCAATTGTTGGTAGTCAGGTTGCACTGACCCTACGGCAGATTCAGGATAGCATTCTGAGGTCCCGCCATCAAAATGGTTAAGATATTTTAAATATTTTCCTTAAAGGTTTGTCTTGCTTGCTATTGACCCACCATCTGCTCTTGCGTTGAAGCAAAGCGAATCTTAAGAGATCTGACAGTCAAAAACTAATTTCTCTTAATTTAGATACTTTGCACTTAAATTGGATTTATCAGGTCCTCACTTAAGGTCTCAAACTGCTTTATATTAAGAAGTGAAAGAGTGATGGGGTTTGCTCCTTGACCCCCCATTTATAGGGAAAAAAACTTATAAAAATTAAACCGTTTATTATAGCCAACCTTTGATTATTTTAATATCAGTAATTTAAACAATTCCCTTAACTTTTTTATGTGGTTGAGAGAATATTGAATTTATATTAAAGGAAGGATGCCCATAGGATGTACACTTCTGATATGCTAAACTAAACGAACTAATATCAGCAAGAGGCACCCAAGAGAATCAAACGTTATCTCATGTTGCAGCGCGAACACCAAGAAAAGGAAGGGGGTATCATGAGTAGGGACTTGGGCCATTATTGAGCACATATGCAGGAAAGGTCTGAAGTGATGAACCAAACTGGAAACCAGGATGAGACCAACTGACAGAGGCGGGATTTTAGGTACCCAAACGACCATGCTTTAAAGTAGTCCATGAGGTGCAACTGGAACTGGCGTACAGCTTCCTGGAGGGTGGGAGTAAAGCCTGAGATAGCATCCAAGGCAATCGTGTGGATAGTCCACATAGCGATTGCAACCACTAAGGCTTGGAGGGAAGGTGGGATAGGGGAAATCAAGGACAAGGTGAAGATGTCCTTAGATAAGCTGAAAGGCTGTGTTTGATCCAGGCAAAAGAGACGCGGGACCTCACGCCAGATCTCTTTTGACGGAGGGCAATCTTCCAGGCGGTAAACCAAAGTCCCATACAGGTCACATTACACATGATGAATGTAATGTATTAGAGAATTTTGCGGTATGGTATACCCATTTAAAGCAGCGCCACACATGGGAACAAATATGTGGATGCAGAAGAGGGTGATGGGCGTACTTCCAGATGGCTTTCTGTTTATCAAGGGAGTAGTGGATGTCCAACATGTCCAGGTAATCCACCCTGGCAATAGCAGGGGACCTCATTGGTATAAAATTGTTCAGAATGGATTGGCTTTGTACTTCCTGGGTGAACCGGGGAGTAGGTCTACCCCTCCGGGCGGTGTGCCCATTAATGCAAATCCTCCACTCAGCGCTCTTCATGGAGAGGAGAATTCGTTTGAAGTGGGGCATTATCACATGCGGGCTTGCAGCAGAAGGGTGAGAGGCAAGATAATTTAACAGGAAATGGGAGTGGGTAGGATTGCTGAGGCCCAGGGTACGGGAGAAGTTGGAGCAGCAACGTGTGACCAGTGCTGGGTTGAAAACGTTGGGTTGGTGACTGCAGCAATCCAGGTGCCAAGTATTTTGGTGGCGTGGGCCTCAAAATTGAGCAGGCCCATACCACCACTGTGGCAAGGGCCAAACATGACATCCAGGCGCACTGGCGATTGGCGGCCTAACCAATGCCACCATTGCAGAAGGGCGTATAATGAATTGAAGAAAGCTGAGGAAAAGCGATAGCATGGGCCCCAAACAAAACTTTAGAAAGGAGCATAGAGTTGGCTAGCACTACCCTGCCTTTAGGGGAAGTTTTGCGGGCTCTGAGGGAAGCTACGCGTTTTGTAACATTTTCCAAGATGTGGTTCTTCATCACCATTGAGGCGTACCCTCCCGCCTCCATCCACACTCCCAAATGGTATACTAGACCTACATGGGTCTTTATATTAAGGGGAGCACAAGCGAGGTAACTTTTATGGGTGGGGCAAGTGAACCCAAGAGCTAGCTGCTGAAGCAGGTAGAAAACGAGGCGCTGGGGACCAGCGGGCTTGGTACCAACCAAGAAGAATGATTTTTGTTTTGGAGGCGTTAGGTGCAGCGTTACTTAAACTGGAGTAAACCTGGATAGTAGCATCAAGCGTGCATACATCATGATTGTTAGACCCTCAACCACACAATCATCAGCAAACGCCAAATTCTTGACTGGTGCTTGGCCTTGCACCTGGACACTCGTAAGGCAGGCATTTACATTGCGCAAAAGTATGTCAAGGCTGAAGTTATACAAGTCAGGGCTTAAAGGGTCCCCCTGGCGTAGGCCCCTATGAGGGTGAACTATATCAGTTAGGAAGCCAGGGCCATGCACAGCCATTGTGGCAGATTCCGTGAGCAACATCATCCAATTAATGAAACGATGGGGGAAATGGAACTTGTGGAGTCAGGATTTGAGGTAAACCCAGCTGACTCTATAATAAGCCTTCTGCTGGTCTAAAAAACAAGTGCTCCAGTAGCCGTGGATTGGCAGACGTTGGCTACAGTATGTATGTTGTCTCAAATAGACTGCTTGGGATTGAAACCAAATTGCGCCTGGGAAATTGGTGCAGAGGCAACTTTCCCTAGGCGGTTGCCATGATTTTAGTAAAAAGTTAGTATCTGTGTTAGTAAGTAATTTTAGCCCCATTTGACCAAGTCCAGCTTATCCCCTTTCTTATACAGCGTTATCATGTAGGCTTCTTGGTCACAAGGGAGGAGGCGCGTTTCAAGAAAACACTCATTGATTCATGCAGCAATGAGGAGAAGTAGTAAAAATATTTATCTACAGAACTCATAAGGAATTCCGTCAGGACATGGGCATTTCCTGTGCGGGGAACTGAAAACGGTGGACCAGAGTTTTGTCCTGAGAAATTAAATTCATCAACTCCAAATAATGGGAAATGGTGTGGATATGTGCACTTTTAAGAAAATCAGAAACTTTGGCTGGTTTGGCTAGATGGTTTCAATACAATTCTGAGTAATAATTTTGAACTTCAATTGCCACTTTGGCCAGAGTATCTGCTATGTAGTGGTCTGGCCGCCTCATTTGTGTATAGGCCATGCTCTGTCGCAGTGCAAAAAAACATTGGAAAAAGTAAGCAAAGCACATGTCACCTGTTTGTTATATTCTTATCTTAATACTTCACACAAGCTCAGTGTTTGTGTTGCCTTACCAGTGCTTTGAGGTGAGCGAACACTTCTGCCCACTTGCAACCACAAGCTGGGCTGTAGCCTGCAGCAGGGACGTTAGACCACAGGTGGTCCACTTCTGCAAGCGTGCACAAAATGACTTCTGAGGAAGCCCGAGAGCAATACAATGGGATGCGGCATGCTTGGCGGATGTTGTTTGCTTTGAATTGTGACCAGGTAGAAAGTGGGTCCACACATAACGGTGTGGTATACTCTGGAGCCAAGGTATCAGTGTCCACCCATAAAACCTGGACAACGTGTCTCGGTTGGGCGGAGTTTACACCACTTCAGCGCCTGTGCCGCTGGTTGCAACAATGAGAAGGATATCAATACAATCATGTGGTCAGATAATTTGAGTTTTGTCATTGTAAAGTGTGCAACCTGAGATTAAATTTCAATGGTTCATTAATAAAGGTCAATGCGGGACATAGACCTCAGCTGACCGTTGTGCGCATGGGGATAATACATTTTTGTGATCAGCTGTGCATGTTGAGAAAGGGTATCAAACAACCCCAACGTGGCCTTTAGAACGTGAAGTTCTACATGGCCCTGTGGGGGGTAGGCGTCAAGGGCCAGCAGTTGATGGCCAGGTTGGTCCAGCAATTCATATTGCCCACCACAAACAGGTCAGAGGGAAGCAAGAGGGAACTAATGGCTGATAAGAATTCCTGATGAGCGCATACACAGGTAAGGGCATATATGTTAATGACAGCGTGCACTTCATTATCCCACAAAAAGGATACAACAAGGACACAGCCATCGAGGTACATAGATAGTGAAAATAAATTTAAAATTGCAGGTAGCTCATATAAGAGCCCCACAGTGCAGCGACCAAAAGGAAAGGGAGGAGTATGGTTGCCCATGTGTCCTCAGCACCGTATTGACAGTGGGTTTCCTGAATGTCCAGGATGTCCATGGGTAAATTAATCTTAAAAAAACTCAATTTCCTAGCCCGGGATGACAAGGCCTTGAGTCCAGAGATGTTCAACGTCCATATAGTAAAGGCTTCCCCATCGCACCTTAGGTGCAAGGGGAAGAGCTCCTGTACCCTTCAGCCTTCTGTTTTCCAGCATGTCGCTGTATGACAGCATTGGTATTCTGTGCTACGGAGTAAGTGTCAGTATGGGTTGCTTTAGTGGTGGGTTTGTTATTGGGTTTGCCTTCAGCTTATTTGCCCCCTTGGTATAATTATTCAGCTTGGTGTGTTCCTGCGGTGAACCATTGCAGGTCAGCAAAAATTGGTAGGGAGATTGGATGGTGAATCAGTTTTGATCAAGGCCTGGTAACATTAGTTGGGTGTATCTGAATCCCTCATCAGGTCATCAGTCTGGGTAGCTCAATATGATTAGTGGTTGGATTTGAAAGCTACTTCCACAGCAAATGATATGATGTCCTCCTGGAGCTGAGCAGGTGGGATCACAGATGCGGCTGTGGCCGCCGCCTTGGCCACCACTCTGTGGGCCTGCTTGGCCTTCTTATGCTCCTGTGAGGACACAGGTTTGACTTGAATGTAGCACCCCTGCACACCCCATGGGAAGGTGACATCAGTGTATAGAGCCAGTTCATAATGGGCATCTGCACCGCTCATTGAATCTGGGATGATTTCGTTTTGAGTAATGCCCTCCTTGTCAGGGCAGGTGTGGGCCTTGTGGCCAAAAGCGTGACAGAAGGTGAAGATGGGAGGCGCACTATCCACGGTGACATGGAATGGATGGGATTCTTGCCCATCTATTTCCACAAAAGCAGTGTGGGGGATTTTAGTCAAATCTTCCACAATCCCTGCAGATGGGGTGAGTACAGCAATCACTTTGCCCATGCACATGTCTGACTTGAGCATAAAGCACTGCATCTTAAAGGATTGGATTTCCACATATAGTTGAGCCCAGCCATTAGGTGATGCTCCAGCATGATGTACTTAATTGTTGTAGGTAGAAAGTCAAATGCAACAAAAATTTGATTTTATTTTTCCAACGAGTGCAATTCATGTTGACTACCCATTGAATGTCTGGGAGGTCCATCACCTGCACCTTTGCGGCTTCATCTGTCACTTGTTTGGTTTTGAAATTAAGATCCAACCAATCTTGGGCAAGGAGTGCGGTGCAACATACACTACATTTGGGAAATGGGTGTGTACATCTCCATAAAACTTTTCAAGCACCGTACGTTGTATATCTAGGAAAACTTGCACCCCGCGCTCCACTGATGACAGGGGCTGGGATTGAAGCATATTGATGAACTGGTTACATCTCACTTGTCAGGCCAAAATTCCCAGGAATGCTAACTGCCAGTTTTTTATTAATTTTATCTAGGCCACCGGTGTCACTGGGGCATTTACAAAACTTGAATGGTGTGGGACCCGCTCCTGTGCCCTTTACTTTGCTCGCCCAACTGCTACTTGACATTGGGTGCACACTAATCTTCTCAATGAGATTATCAAACTTACCTAGACTTGAAACAAATATGTTGCAAAAGTGTTTGCAATGAGAGAGAAAAGTTTTTTGTTGAGAGAATACTTTTCCTACAATATTGTTGAAAGCAGGGGCTAACAAGCGCCAACAAGCATACCACCTGACCTGATTCCACACCCTCCACAAATCACACCAAGAATCATTGATGTATCTGCTCATCCTTTATGTAGTTGGTATCAACCGCCAACTAGATTACCATCCATCATGGGTTGGTTTTAGATATAGCATGTCCCAATGCTCTCATCCAACCCCATTGAATTATATTATTAAGCTAGCAACCTGTTTATGCAATAGGATCTTTTACATATCAACAGCAGATCGTTTTGCCTAGAATGTTAAACCACAAGTTGCTGTCAACAAAAACGTTGTCAACGCCCAGCAATTACAATAAACATCTTATTGATCAGCAACAAACTCTGATCAATTCATACAAGGTAATTAATTTATCATTTGTTAAATCATTAACCAAATCACTTGTAAACATTGCAGGAATCCTCCCCAACAAAAATCAGTAGTTTAATAGGATCAAATGTTGTCAAATTAATAACATCTTCTACTGCTGCCTCCCCGAGTTCGATTCCAGTACTGGAACTTTGGGTAGGGGACGATTATGACTGTGTTGGCTTTGCGCACCAATGCCCCGAAACTGTGATAGCGAATAGCAAAGGCGGTCCATAAAGTTCCTGGCCTATCATACGCCGCGCATGGAGGTTTTCCAGATTTTATCCTCCTTTCCCATTCATTCGATTTCCCTTAATCAGTGCGGTATCATCCTCAGGTTGGCCCACCTCGAATAAAATAAAAAAATATCATCTCATAAGGATTGACTAGAAATAGTTACCATATAAAAAGCTCCCATATTTACTAAAGGTTTCCATATCTAAATTAAACCATCGCAAATATTACAGACTATTATTATAATCCAATGAAGCTGATGTTGTGGGCAATCTAAAAATTTAATTCACATTACCATTTGGCCAAATTACCCAATGGAAATAGAAATTCGAGAGTGGATGCCACTTTGGCCCATGGTCTTAATTCAGTCATCATTGTTGAATTTTATTTTATATGGGTCAGGTCTTATCCTCACTTGACGCATATTCTCATGCACATTCTTAGCAACGCAGTTTTCTTCTCCTTTTTCTACTCACTGCAGCCTCACTTGAGTGAAGTTTCTCCAGAGTCACTAGGTCAATCTTGCCAAGGTGTACACCTGAATGCCTGATTATCCCCAGGTCAAGTTTCTAGAACTTCACGCCATTTAAGTATCTTATCAGTCACCATCACGAATGAATTCCTTTGTCCCTGTACTCCCCAGGCTGTGCTCTCCATTTTTGATCAGAGCGGATCTTCTAACCCTCCTTCCCCATAATTCTTCACAGCAGACCCATTTCAAAATGAGCTGATCCTACCAAGCATCCTTGCTTCTTCTTTAACTTGTCTTTGTTGTTAATGCCCTACTTCCCACATGACCACAGAAGGTAGGATCAGCGCCTGATACTCTTGATCTCAGAAATAAAAGCTGATAATATTTAATTATATTTTTCAAGTTTTTTTTTTCAAAACCCAATGTTATAATTTTTGGTGATACCGTTGGGATACGCCGTAAAGGGTCACACAGGTCAAACCCATCAAACAATGGATGGACGATGTGAGTACTTTTCAGCCTTTAAACAATTTAAAGACATAATAAAAAGTATGAAGCAAATACCTCTTACCACACTTCTTTATTTATTTTAATATATTCAGATTCCTTCTGCTTTGTGCTCTCAATTCTATTAACAACCTCCCTTCTTCAATAACCCCATTCACTTATATATCAGCAACATTGGTCAATGCTGCTCCTTTGGCTTAGACTATTCAGTTCCGCCATACTCTCATTGGCTCTGAAAGGGAATAGTATCCTTAAATTCTCTATGACCTTAGTTTTAGGCGATCTACTTAATATTTTAAATATCAACATCGCCTTATTACCTTGTTTGGAGGCAATACAATAACCCTTTCTGACCCAATATCATCTTATCCAAGCAGCTCAAAGATTTGTACATTTTAAATTATGGTTGGCGGATTCTTTTAATCCTCTGTGGTTAGATTTTATTGTCCAGTCTATCAGAATCTCAACATTACCCCCCCTTGACTGGATGATAAGTCTCCTATTGTTTATATGCCCAAAGAAACATCACGCGCACTGGGTTAATAATATGAATGCTTATGAGATCCTTGATAGTATAGACTTTGACATCTGTTTTTTCAATGAAATCACATGGACCAATCCAAATGCTGACCATTTTGTGCTTCTGACCAAACCAATGCTGATCATGGAATAAAACCAGCTCTCCATCTTTGAACTATGCCAGCCCGCTACACCATTCCTGATTGGCAGCCTGATTCCTTATCTTCTTAGTCAAACTAAAAGTGTACACTTTATTTTTCAACTTGATTAACGTGTCAGGTAGGTTAGTTAAAAACTAGGGATCCGTTTTGTTGGTGTATTCTACACAGTCCTAGAGCATTGCTGATAGAGCAGGGTGTCGTCCATTTAGTAATTGAAAGGGCCTCTTCCTTGTGGAGGAATGATAATTAATGTTATAAGCAAAAATGATGGTGGAAAGTAGGGAACTCTAATCTGAAGGCCGATCTGCCACCAATCTTTGGAGTATGTTCACTAAAGTCACTTTAACTCTCTTGACCATCCCATTAGACTCAGGGTGATATGGGGTCATCAAAGCCCCATGGATGGCCATATGCTCGTTAAATTCATAATGATGTTGGAGGAGAAGTTAGTTAAATTATCAATAAGGATGAACTGAGGGCAGCCATGCCACTGGATAATACATTTCATTATGAACTTGGCCACTGTGACTGCTCCCAAATCCTGTATCGCCCACACTCCAACCCACTGGTTGTTACCGTCCTTCTTTTTTACAATCATAATGGGTTTATACCATGGACTCTTGGAATGTTTAAGCTTCCCTTTCTCCAGCAACTTTCTCAATTTCCTTGGTGACAAATTCTTCATCTTCCCTAGATTGGCAGATCAGCTGAGACCTGATGGGAGGATGATCCTCAGTGTCCAGTTGCTGGACCACCCCCCAAGCTCACCCTAAAGTGCAGTCAGCGATGGCAAAAATCTCTTTATACTTCTGAAATAAAACTATCAATTGGTATTCTGTTCTTCTGATAACTTTGTTAAATTTTCCATGAAATACTGTCATTGTACTAGGCTGTGGCTTTACGTATAGACCAAATTCATCCAAGGACCCAAACTTGTAAACCTGAAGGACTTCCTCAACTGGGGTCAAGTGTAGATAAGCCACTATTTGGTGCTGGAGGATTTTCATTTGTTCATTCTGGTGATTTTCTAACAAGACCTTGATCTCCCCATGTCCTGGGAGTATAATGTCTGGAGCCACATGAGGCTCAAGCCACATTTGCTGATAAAGCTCAATGACCTCTCCATTAATTCCAGCTGGCACTTCCACCTCTAACTCAGTGCTCACTATGACTTGGTGTCTGGAAGGACTGGATATAGGCCCAGCACCTCTGAGCGGCAGCCGTTGTTATTCATATTTACTGGGGAAGGGCCTGGGTCTTTCTCTTTAGTTGATGGTATCAAACCAGAATCACCCCATCACTATAAGAAAGGTTGATATGACCCATGTGCACCAGATCCTTCGGCACTCCTCTAGAGGTAAAGTAAATTGGGATCCACTGCCCCATAATCCTCAAAGTCTTTCTGTCATATCAACAACAGCTCCAAAGTGTCGCATGAAAGCAGTTCCAATTAGCAGGTCATAAAGTTGTTTAGTAGCACTTTTTCTGGGGCTACCATGACAATCGACCCAAACTGCAAAGTTAGTGCGCTGTACGCTCCCTAAGAGATTGTGCTTTCCGCTCCAGCAGTCCCATACACCATTCAGTGTTTACATCTGGCTTTAAAGACAACTTCACCACGAATTTAGTGGAAACTATGTTGATTGGGGCGCCCATGTCTATTAAAGCGCAAACTCAATTTTTTTGCTCCAAAAACGTCACAGTATATACACTCAAAATAAGAATAATATTGACTAATTAATAAAGTGAACATTTTAAGAGATCTCTTTCCCAAGCAAATTCATAAACCCCTCACTGACTTGGGATAATCTCTGGGAATATCATCTACTGGAAGGTCGACGTTTACACCTTTCAGAGAAGGTGCATCTGCATCTGGATCCAGATTGTACAAAAAGATTTGTTCAAACAATTGATAGTCAAACAGCTTTGGCTGCTCATGAGGTCATTCATCTGCTGCGGCCTTGCTTGCGCCCATGTTAGTAAGTTCACTCATCCAACAGGTTGCTTGTATAAAAACCCATCATTGTATTAAGGGAAATTCACTGGATATACTACAATAGGTTCAGGTGGGACGTTCAAGATTAAAATAGCAGAGATAGAGAGTCACATCTCTACTCCACCTCATCTTTTCCATGGTAGTATTGATCCTGTTGCACATAGTGAACTTGACACTTAGGGCAACTCAATGAAAGATGGCCAGGGTGAACTAATAAAAACAGTTAACCACTAGGAACTGCATCTTGGGTCTCATAAGAGAGGTCAGGCCATTAGAGTTGATTGTTGACAATCAGCATAACCAGGGCCAGGTTAGTAGGATGCTTGCTGACAATCGGCACAACTAGATCCAAGTTGGTAGTTGGACTTCTGACGATTTTCATAAAAAGGGCCATAATGGAAGTCAATCTTCTAGGGGTAACTTAGCTGAGGGTGAAACACATGATTGTAATAAGGCCAGGGGTTACTAGGCGGAATATAAACAAGACGGGCTATTCCCTCTAATAAGAAGGTCCAGCGATGGCGGCAGTATGTTTCCACTCTGTATTAGGCGGAGGGAAGGTAGCAGATAGATGGTGCAAAAACTGAACAATTTTGAGTAGTGGTACGTCATTATCCCAGAAATAGGTCATTACATTGTAAACCTCATGGTATGGCTTTACTGCGCAGGTCATTGTGATGCATATATTGGATTCAGATAAACTCACTTCCCAATTAACACATGAGTTTTCTTGTAAAACAATTGGAAAACGCTGTGAGGGTCTCATTACGTTAGGAACCCAATAGTCAATAATTTAGCCTTTTGCTGTGACACCTTTGCGGTACTCCTGAACAGCTGCGGCACAGTATCCTTCACTTCTTGGTATGTAATGGAACTGATTGGAAGGTATCAGGTGACTTGATCGGCACTTCCAAAATCCAAGGATGATATTAACAGTTTAGCTTTATGCCAATCCAAGGCGCAATCCGCTGCAAACGCAAACCGTTTAAAGAAGCTGTGGATATTCCAAAATGTGATCAAATTATGGCAGCTTATCAATACAGACCCAATCCTCACACTCATAACTGTGACCTTTTGGGGCGTACTGAGGAATGGGTTTAGACCCATACGCAGTCTTTCAATGAGGAGCTGGTCCAGCGGAGGTTGGTTGGTCCTCTTATTTGGTGGTAACGTGGGCCTCTTTGGTGGGCAGTACAGCCATCACTTGGGGGAATCAAATCTCAAATTAATAACAATATCCAGAACCGCCCTCCTGGGTTCAGTAGAGCAGGCCATTGTCATATTATCAATAGTACACTTCTCCCTGAGCAGCCCCTTGTCGCTCATCCCCTTCCCAATAAGGGGACTGGGAGGTACCATCCGATTTCCACTCAGAATAATGCAGTTGTTCAATAGTATTATCAAAGAAAATAGCGAGTTGCTTGTTTTGTTTTCCAAAGATTCACATTTTACTAAAAGTGCTGTCAAGCTGGGTCATAACGTCATACTGCTCTTGAAGGAGGCATCCTGTTTTTGAGCACCAAGTCTATAGTAAGTTTGAGTTGAGAATATTCAGCTGGTGCAGTGTGTCATGATGATTCCTCATCAAAGCAGGTCTGATATGACATGGCCTGCAACTGGAGATTTTTAACTTTTGGTGGTTGATCAATGGGCCCCCTGTAGTGAGCACCACTGTTATAATTTTGGTGGTACCATTGGGATACGCTATAAGGTTCACACTGGGTCAAACCCACCGAGCACCAGATGGATGATGTAAGGATTTTCGGTCCTCAAAATAACTTAAAAACATAATAATAATACAAAGCAATTAGCTCTAATCACACTTCTTTATTTAAATTAGTATTAGCAGATGCCTTATGCTCTGCTCTCCACTTATCACTTAACAACATCTTACCTTCAAAAATCCCATCTTGCTTGTATATCAGCAACTTCTGTCAATAATTCTCCTTTGGCTTAGACTATTCAGTTCCACCATATTCACATTGGCTCCAGCAGGCATGGTATTCTTAAATTCCCTATCGCCTTAGTTTGAGGCGATCTACTCATTATTTATCAAATGCTGACATTGCCTAATCACTTTATTTGGAGCCGATCCAATAATTATCCTTCCAGACCCAATATCGCCTCGTCTTAAGGCATTCAAATAATCATAACTAGTCATCATGGTTGGTGGATTCTAGCCAATCTGCTGTAGCTATTTAGGGCTTATCATCCACTCGTATCAGAATCTTGACACCTGGTTTTGAGCAGTTTCTTCCTCCTTCTAAGGAAGCACAATATTCACAGATTTTTGGTTTCCTCTCCCAAGATTAGTGGCAAAATGCCCCATCGCTCCAATTTTTAATAATGGCTATCAAATTTATCTTTCTTATGAATCCATCGCACTTTTCTCGTAAGACTTGATTTTGCTGATCAGCGAATTTTTCAATACTCTCTGAAATAATTTTCCTCTAATTACGCCATAGTTTGATCATCCTCAGCCGGAATTTTCTCATTTAATTGATTGGGCGCGTCAAAGGTTGCTCCCAACATCTTAAGATGATCTATCATCTGCGATGTGGAAGTTTGTTGTACTAGCGCTGAAAACTTATTGAAATGCAAGTTTTGGTAGAGTCAAATTTCTGCTTGCATTGTAATCCATGTATCAAAATCTAATAGCATTTTCACCCCAGCCAGTATCTGACACTCCTTGTAAAAAGACCGCTGAGATCAGCCAGTGTTTATCCTTTCTGAATTTTATGCTTATAAACTTTTTAGTTTTTGGTTGGCCAATCTGGTCAGGCTTACAAAATCCAGCATAATCATTTTTCTTTGCTTCAGAGTATGACTAAATGTCTTCGCTCATGTGGGGAAACACCAGATTCTGCCAATGGTATTGAGGCAAATGTATAACGGTTACCACTTTTTGGTGGTCCACATACCTGACCATTGTCATCTCAAAAAATGAATTATGCTGGTGTGTTGTACCAGTGAAATGAGAGCAATTTTGGCGTATCTTTAAACTCTTCTGCCTCTCTATTGGCAGAACTCCCCTGGCTGGCAACCTGACTAGTTGGTTTAACCTCAGGAGTAATCTCTGACATAACACTGAATGCTCCAGGCGCCTTTATCGATGGGGATATTTTCCCAACTAAAATTTTGGGCGTAAAATCATTGGCTTTATTTGCTTTTACTTGAGCGCAATTACCATTGTGATTATTTAAATTCTCAATATGATTCCACATGTGCTCCATGTCCCAGTAAATCTGGCGTAAACGCTCATTGTACACTCCCCATTCATTCTTTGGATATTACATTACCTTGATTGATTCACCCTCCTTTGCTTCATGAAGGCAACTTTCTCTCAAAGGGTAATTATTGCCTATTAAGACTTGATACACCTCTTCTTGGCTTTAATCACCCGTTCCTCCAATGTATCAAGATCAGCCTGTGCCGCTGAGCTTAACAAGTTATTATTTTTGGTCTTTAACTCAATCCAGAGTATTTTGAATTCATTCACAATGATAAATCTTTTTATTAGCTCTGACTTCTTTTTTTAACTTTTAGTTTACTTTTTTATTTTTAAAACTCAACTAATTATGTAGTGAGCACCAATGTAGAAATTTGGGAACCTTCTTCTCAATCACTTTCAGTAATTAGCACCAATTGTAACCTTCAGGGATGATCTCCTAGGCTCCCACTTCTAATGTACAAGTTATATATAGCTGCGTGATTATTATTGGCTAATATGGGTAGTAATTGTATGACATTTAATACTTTATTTGAGTTTTTTTAATACACGTTGAGTATAAGGTACAACGATAAATAGATGCTTCTTAAATTTAAAACAATCTTTGAACTGGTAGAAACTCTTTCCTATTCTCTTCACACAGAGCTAAGTGGAGATCTGATAACAAAAACCTAAGGATATCTAATCCTTGAACCCTTATCACAAGAGTAAGCTATACAACCAATGTATAAACAATTAAGTTGTTATCAAGTTAAGATCAGTCTTTATTGGAAAATATTGGAGGTTTTTATAGTACACTTGGCGCACAGCTTTTCAGCTGCCCTTAGGATTAATTAGTTGTGCTCTAGATGGATATGACCCTTAATGTTTTAGCTTTTGAATACTGGCGGGTATCTTTGCCTTTATTATTCCTGGGTAGCAAAATTCTCAAAATTAAGCAAATTATATATTAGTGTCAGGAGATGGACACCATTTTTTAGGGTTAAGTTGTCTAATTATGCCTACTACCTTGAAACAAGCGTCAAAAACGCCTTGGCAGTTTCAACAAACGTCACAATCGTTTAATAAGAGCGTTTTCTCATAGTAATTTGACTTTTGGGTGTTAATCCCTCATTAAAACACTACATAATATTGTAGCGGATGATCCCCTGACTTTTTACTAATTAAAATAATATTAATCCCTTCTATTAATTATATACGGCTAATAATTTAGTCAGCAAAGATCACAAATTATAAGATTAAATTAACATTTTTGAATTGCTTAGTCTGTCTATGGAATGGATAACGTGGTCAACTGAAATTCCAACACCTGGTTATAAGAGTCTACCTGAAGCTGAACCAAAGCAAATGTATCTTCTTGAAGAGACAGATGGAGCTCTTTGGACATGATATTATCTCATAAGGAATCAAACCTCAGGAAGGGAAAAAAGTCATAGCAGCCTTAGAAAGCCTTTAAACATGCGTGACATCAAAGTATTTCTCAAGATGAAGAAGTGCTATTTGTAGGTTCCACATTTTGTGGACAAGGCAGAACCGCTCACCTACCTGATAACTAAGGAGATCATGTTTATAAGGGCCTGGGTCAAAAGTAGCTCTTTGAAAAGTTGGAAGATAAATGGTAGAGGCACAAATACTATAATTCTAGGACTATAACAAGATTTCTACCTGTATGCTGATGCTAATGACAATATCCTAAATCAATACTCACCCAATTGGAAGAAGAAGGGATATACCACCCCATTGAGTGCATCTCAAAGGTCATTACAAGAGCTGAAAAACTACACTGTGATAGATAGAGAGTACCTGTTGGTGATAAGTGCTGTGAAGCACTTTTTACACTACTTATATGGATTAAACTTCAGAGTCATAATGATTCACGCATCAATTTGCTGGCTGTGCAACATGAAGAATCAAGATGGACGTCTTTCCCAACAGAAAGTATAACTCCAAGCACATTATTTTGGGATCATACACAGAGCAGGTAGCAATCATCTCAACAACAATGGACTATTATCTTTTTCCAATTTTCCGCCTCCAAGCGCATGAGAGAAATTTCTTGTACAATCTGATCATTTCACCAGAAGAGTGGTGGCAAGATGAACCTGGTGAAGTGAATACGGTCCTTAGAAATTAGTTATAGATACTCATCAAGTTGATTGATATCTTTAAAAGAAGATCACAGATTTGTGGTACCTATACAATTAACATAGTTATCAAATGGAACTTGTAATGGATGCTCACAAGCATGTTTCCCTTAGCTTATTCCAGAAGTTTTTGGCATACCAAATATTGGTTCTATTGGGAGTCAATTTCAGACAAGGTCATTAAGCCCTGGAATTCTGTGTAACCTGTGGGAGTCAGACCCCTAGAGAAGCGCTTTAGTTAACCAGCCAATTTGATAAAAGCCTCGTTCTACAACATATCCATTGATGTGATCTGACCCTTGCCTAATGCCTTAAATGGATTCAAGTTTATGATTGTGGCGATTTCCCACTTCACCAAATGTGTCGGAGCATCAGCATTATAATCCTACACCGCGGGATCAACTGCTAGACTTCTGTCTAAACGAAGTGATAGCAAGACATAGAAGCTCTTCAGGTTCACTATCAGACAACAGCAAGGACTTTATCTCTAATGTCGTGAGAAAGATTTTGGATCTGGTTGTAGTTAGACGTCAATTAATCAATATATAATTCATCATTTAATAAAAGCATTGAACAAGGGAACAGAACCTTAAGTGGAAGATTGAAGAATATAGCCCTGAACTACTAAATGAAGTAGGACCTACTGTTTCCATCTGCGCTGTTATCATATCACTTAGCCTTTACTGGTGATTGGCATGTCTCTGTTCAAGGTCCTGTATGGGCAGGAAGAAGCACTACCAAATTTTTTAGCATGCGTCATCACCGCGGACCTCAATAACCTCCCACCTGGGTGTTACCAGAAGTCTTTGGCCAATGAGTTAATTAAGTTTCAGCTAGAAACATACATTAACATTGAAGCCACTACCATGATTCAGCTTGAGATTCAGAGACAGAATAGATAATCATAGTTCAGAATAGGTGACAAGGTCATATTCTACCATGTATGGGGAAGTCAGCTTAAGAAGTTTTAAGCATATGAACTGGACTCAAAATACCTTGGCCAAAAGAAGAGCTTTTCATTTGAGGTTATGACACCAAAATAGTGTATAATAGAGTACACGCCCCACACCTTAGATCCTCCCTCAGTCTCATCTTTGGAGGGGAAGTGTAATGGAAACTACCATAAGTATACTGGAGGATAATTCCTCTCCCTCTTATTAGGACCCCAACAAAATGAAACCACCAACAGACTTACAGATGCAAAAAAACAGGGGATAAAGGAGATGGACTGCTTTAATATATGATGGCGAACTCAAAGTTTATAATCAATCAGGATACGTCACACGCAATAATTTGATACCTGATAATAAAGAGATTAACAATATGAAGACAATGACAGCGATGCTAGTAAATATGAATTTTACCCCGTTTTATACCTACAGAGGGGAGAAATAATTTATAATTAATGATGGAGTAATTCCGTCTAAAATGTCTAATAACAAAGGAATAACCAAAAAGCCAGCTGAGCCAAGTTACCCTGATGTAAGTGATCAAGCCTTCCGTCTGAATATTACCCAAAAAGCAGTCAAGTAAAATTGAAAGTCAGTGAAAAATTATATAGCAAGGCGCATTTATGAAGCATCTTTATATGAATCTTAATCAAAAAATTATATTATCAAATTTTGGAGAACTAGCAATAGCCAGAATTAGTATTACATCCACAAACCCAGAAGCAAGGATTGAGCAAAGGGCCAACAAACATCTTATTTCAGGGATGTTCACTGCAAAAAGGATCTCACATACAAAAGCATTAAGTTAAATGGATGCTTCCATTAAAGTAGATATCTAGAAGTGATTAACAAGGGTTCATGAAACCCCTATAAGATTGACATTCTCTATTCCTATTATATCAGCTTTATTTAACTTATATCTTAAGTTTATGCAAGAGTATAAAAGTACTTTAATTTCCTAATGAGGCTTTTAGCACAAAAATCTCCAGTTTATTCTTTGTTCCACTTATATTTGGATTAAGTGAAAAGATTACCATTACCATATTTTGGGATTTAAGAAGTAGAACACTATTGAGGATGGATATCTTGGTATTATGATAACGGTATGGAAGAGGTTTATCATGCTTTTCATTGAACGTTGGCAAGAGGCCAACTACTAACGTTATGTCAAAGAGTGTCAACAAACTACCTCCAGAAGGGCGATGAGCAGTTCCAACCAGAAATTAATGCTACATTTGTACAATAAGAAAAACACTAAGTGAGTATTCTCATGCCCAATCAAATGGTCACCTGGTGTCTAATCTGTATTTGATAGAACTCCCTTACCTGAAAGTCAGCCACCCAAGTTAAGCATTAACTAGCCAACGTTCTGACTCTATCCATTTTAGTATATCTTGGAGCTATAGACCCAAGGATTTCTCATCATAATGAAGTCTATTGGAGGCCACCCTTGAGTGCATATGAGGACTGTTCATAATATTTCTGACCAACCATATGAACATGCTATTACTAATTACCTGATATATTCAACTATTTAATATACTGAAGATTTTTAACCTTACCCTTATGTCAATCTTAATATACTATAATATAATATTATATATACTAACTTTGCCATGTCACATTATCACATATAATTTTTAGGATTAATGAGCACTACCATTAGTTAAAATAATATTTGTAAATCTTGTTTGTTTTCTCACATCCCCAGGGCGCTAAACCCCACCTACCTAATTTATTTTGATTTAATCCCCCAGTGGCCGTGGTCAATTATATTACTTATTTAATTTAAGTCTCCTTTTGCATTATCGCCTTCATAGATTCTTTGTTAACAGTGCTTTCATTATCATTGTCATTTGTCCTTGTATCTTTGTTATTTGGATGATTAATATAAGTAGTAGATGCCCTAAGCTATATGCATTAGTCTCCCAACTTTTAATAAATAATATGAATTACCTGAACATTTCTAAGTTCTACTCAATTATTAATACTTTTCAAATTGAGTAAATATGGGATTTAAAAAAAGCTAATATGCAAGAACTGACATTTTGGATAGGTTTTTTCTATTTGAAGCTTTTAAATGCTTACCCATAACAAAGATAACATTCCACAAGCCTTATGCAGCTGTCAGTACTAGAAACTACAATATACTATGACTTAGTCTAATAAACCCCAAGTTGATAACTAAATTTATTGTGTAATTTCTAAGGGCATATTCTTAATTAATCACCTTTTTTACTTAATTGCAAAACCTGCCTGTGTATTAAAAATCCAACACTGCAGTGCAATCTAAAATTGGGGTACTCACTTCAGAGAAAATTTTCATCAACACTGTATACCTACTTTTTATTATGGCTTTTAAACTGCACCAATTTGTCATTGGCCTCAGCACCAAGTATCTATATTTTTCTATGGATTAAGGCGACTTGACTATATATACGAATTAGTGCTTAAGCGTCAGATTTCAAAGGCACACTTTATTATACTTAAAATAATAAGGTACTGTCTGAGAACAGTAACCTTAGTAAACTTACAAAAAAGGCACGTTTCAGCAAGAGATATACTATATTTGAAATAGATAAAAGCACAATGTAGTTCAGGTACTGATAAGAGCTCAACCGCTCGCTATCCTTTCTGCTCTTTGTGCTAAATTCTTCTCAATTAACATAGGAAAAAAGATCCTCTTACCTTCTAAATTCAGCTACGATATGCACATTTCACTAACATTACTATTGGTACATTTTGTATTTACCAAGAAGCACTCAAAAGTGTTATACTACCAAAATAATGATCTAAATAAAGTTAAGGGAGTAAATCACCAAGGCTCAGTGTATTTCCATTATAGTTGCAATCAACTGATCTCATTTTTGGTTCTCAAAGATGGCCACAATAAAAAAATAAATTCTTATACAAAATATTTTATGCCGGCGTGGGGGACAAAATAGCAGTTAAAAATATAGATAAATTAGATTGGATATAAACATTAAGTCCAAGAGCCCAAGTGATTATTAGATTAAGTTATTAGAATTTGCACTAACAGGTTATGGATTTAATCCAGCATATATATAATCTGCAGCGCTGCTGAGAAAACACCAAGAGTATTTTAATACAGCATTGGCTACTCCCTATGAATTCAAGGACTGCGCGCTAGAGACTCCTTATGCCATCAAACCCTTCTCTAACTGCTAGATAAAAGTATAACTACTAACTAGATATTACATTATGTGATGGTTGGTCAAACCACGTGCAAAATTTCCCTCAATTAACCAAACATCAGTTAATCAAGAGTGTGGTGGTTAGATGAGTTATTGGGAGCCTGAGACCAGAAAATAGAGTGCAGGTAATGCTTCTTAAGAAACTTAGCATGCACTTGATTGATAAGATGGTTTTAGTAGGATCCTTCAGAGTGTAGGCATCTGTAGATATTTTCTCTATGATTTCAAAGGGCTGTTTCAATATGTGATAGTTTGCTGGTCCATCCAAACACGTGGTTGTCATAATACTATACCAATTCCCCACGCCAAAAGTAAGTACGGTCTGGCATTCTTTGTTATTGCTTACTCTAGCCTTGACCTTTTGAGACAGAGCATTTAAGTAAACAGAACTTTGTAACTGTATTAAATGCGTTTGAGGTTAACTAAGGTATCTAGTAAATTTAATATTCTCTTCCACAACACATGAATATAAAGTGTGGGCAACGCGGGCTGCAACCCATGTAGTAAAGCAAACATGGAGTGCCATGTGGATGAATGATATACAATGGCATATGCAAGTATGGCTGAAGGCAGGAAAAGATTCCAGTTAAATGCTTTGCCTGTAAATAACTTATGTATATTCCCCATCAGGGTACCATTCACCCATTTTGATGGTGCACTTGGTCTTTGAGTAATAAGGCTTAAATTGTACACCTCATATACCCATAGATTATCAAGTCTTAGGGATCATTTAGGATGTAAATTGGGCATATTATCCGTCAGCAGAATCTGAGGGCATTTGTAACAGTAAATACCATTTTCAAGAATAACTTAGCCATAGTTTGGCCCCTAAGTCCCTGACTTTCTTGGTCTTAACCCACTTGTTTAGGTGATCAATTGCCACGGTGATAAATTCAAGCTGACCACGAATTTTAGTCAAGAGTCCCACAATATCCACTCTCTCTCTCTCTCTCTCTCTCTCTCTCTCTCTCTCTCTCTCTCTCTCTCTCTCTCTCTCTCTCTCTCTCTCTCTCTCTCTCTCTCTCTCTCTCTCTCTCTCTCTCTCTCTCTCTCTCTCTCTCTCTCTCTCTCTCTCTCTCTCTCTCTCTCTCTCTCTCTCTCTCTCTCTCTCTCTCTCTCTCTCTCTCTCTCTTGAGAGAGAGAGAGAAGACAGTGTGCCAGGAAGATTGGGTTTAACCAATTGATAAGATGTGCCTTTCTTATAAGGATTTTCAGCTTAGAATTCGTGGCAGCAGCTGAGAGTCTCATGGATATCACATGACATGGAATCCCTCTAATAACAGTATCATAGTGGCTAAATGTTTTCTTACACTTACCGTGGCCCATTGCCTAGTAAGCAGCGATGACCAGAGTTATCTGTTTGGTAGTCCTAGGTACAAAAAGGGTTGATAATTAACAAACTTATAAAGTTTTTCATCTTTCACAAACGTTTTATACTCTGATTTTGTCCAGCATTTGTTAACCTTGATAGGCTCATTACCATATTTCTGAACAACCTTTAATATAAATAATTCATCATCCTTATCACCCAGCAAGGCTATGGTAGGCAACCGTGAGAATCCATCTGCGTTTTGATGCCTGACGCTTGGTTGGTTTTTTTTAAAATCATATTCTTGTAATTTCAATACCAAGCAGACCAACCATCCTTTGGGCTCTTAGAGGTTATGCAACCAGCGCAAAGAAGCATGGTTGATTAACAGAGTAAATTGCACACCGTGGATATAAACCAAAATTGTTTACAAGCATAAATGACTGCTAGGAACTCCTTTTGGTAGAGGTATAATTCCAATAATATATAGCAAGTCTACTACTGCAGTAAGCGACTAGGTGTTCTTTGCTCTCAAAATTGAGCTAATATAACACCGCCCCTATGGCTGTGAGGGGTGCATCCATCTGTATAATGAACAGCCTATCAAATTTCAGATACACAGTATTAATGCCTTGCCTAAGAGAAGCCATAATTTAACAAAGGAGAGCTGACGATTTTCTGTCCATTTGGATGAACCCTCGGCCTTGAGAAGGTAAAACAATGGTTCACCTTTTTTGCTAAAATTCTTTAAAATCAACGATAATAGCTGATCATCACTAAAACCCTGAGTATCATGTCTGCTACTTGGTCGTGACATTTTTTGATAGCCTCAACCTTAGTGGGTTGGAGCTGTAAGCCTTTTTGTCAATGGCAAACCCCAGATACTCAATTTGTTTGCAGAGGAAATTGCAATCGTGATACTTTATTTTCAATTTGGATTGTGATAACTGGTGAAAACTTACTCTAGATGCTTTTTATGGTCTATCTACGTTCTTAAAAAGCATTTATATCATTTATATACACTAACAACGGATATTTTTTAAATCCCCCAATATGTTATCCATATCATGATGGAATGTCGCAGGGGTATTACACAGCCCTTACAGCATCCTGTAGGTTGGTATAGACCCTAGGCTGTAACCATGGCGCACATATCCTATTCCTCTTTTAGAAGCTCAATCTGTTAATATCCAGATACTAAATCCATAGCAGAGAAGTATTGTGCGCCTCCTAAGTGGTCTAGTGCATTATAAATTTGTGGCAAAGGTAGGAATCTTTATTTTTAGTATATTATTGAGCCTTCAATAGTCTATTAACACTTGATTTGACCCATCCCTCTTTTGAATATAACTAAAACTGGGGCATCCCAAGGACTTTTGGAGGGCACACACATCACCTGCTGAACAAGTTGGTTATTATTTTGATTATAAAACTTCATCCGCAGCCTTATACCTTAAATAGGATAAAGGTGAATTAGCAGATGACTACTGGTATCAACCTGATGCCTAACATGATGTGCAAAACCCAAATATAGTCCTCTTTCAAAAAAATTACACTATGTTTCTCAAAGAAGGCCAGTGCTTGATCCTTTTCCTCTTCTGTCAATCCAGAAAGGAAATCTTGAGGACAAAAGCATCCATTGATATGGTTGCTTTTGTCCTCAAACCCCATCTTAGAAAATCGCTTTTCCAAACACTAGGAATCCGCTAGTGTGCCAGGCCAACCAGTATGAAGACTGGTTGACTCTTTTCCATTTTGCCTTCATTGGCATACCAACCCCCTCTAAGTCCACGTCCAACCCACCAACACAGCAGATCAATGACTTCACCTTAGCCCCAGGGTCCGTGGTGTGCCCTGGTGAGTTCTGCCCCCATCCTGGGTGGCCAAGACACTCCTGCGCTGCACCCTGCAGGGCTGACAGCCAGCAGCAACATCATTGGTGACTGGTTGGCCAGGTCCCCACCAGTTCCTCCTAGGAACTGGTATAGGAGATGGAAGCGTCAGCCACTCCAAGTGCGTCACCTTGCGCCACCTTCAGGGAACTTCAGTCCCAAATTATAATAACTTAGCTGACAAATTACTAACAATTAGAATAAATATGGGCGAGAGAATTCTTTATTTGGAGGGAAAATGACTATTCATACTATAAACTATGCCTATGAAACCCCTCGGCCATCCTAGCTGCACTTCAATAAATTGTCAGCCATTTGTGGTAGCAATTCCCTCCCAATCCATTCATCTGATTCACCAAATATTACATTAACTCAACCTATCCTTGGCATGAGTCACTAGTTGATCATATGTAATTTACTAAAAATAAATATAACTTTGAGCATCCTCAGCATAAGTCATAAGTGCTCTAAATTAGGTAGCAAATTTATAATTAAATGATTGAATAAATACTTCAGCTTTCCACCGGAAAATCCCACAATCATTTTTCATGGTAGTTGGTGCAGAGATAAGATTTCACCAAACGTGGATTCAAGTCAGCAAAATTTTCATCAGATGGTTGATATTAATATGTCAGCTTTCCGGTGGCAATTCATATAATCACCCATAGTATCAAAGTTGGCACCTAACTAGGAATCCAACAAACCTAAAAGAATTAATATTTATATATTTTAATAATATTAGACTAGGTGATTAGCCGGCAATTATGCCCAACTAACTGACACCACTAATTCTGATAATATTGGTAGGAATCCATCTGGTTAATTTTCTGACACCCCAGTTCCTCCATATTTCCAAACTCAGGGTTTCTTAAACCTTTTTAACAAGTAAGATATGATCAAAAGCAACTACCTAATGTCGCTTAACTTCCCAGAATAAGAATAGAGTTTAGCTAAATCACCTAATTTTGCCATGATATGGGTAGAATAAATCCAGGAACAGCGACCAGTTCTAACTTGGATCAATTGAACAGCGTGACTATCTAACCATATAATACATAAAGAATGGTTAAGGCAATTTCCATTTCCACTATAACTTGATGAACCGCCTGAATGGTTAAGATACAATAAGCACATATGCGAATACCCTTCAATTCTATAATCTGCATTGGTAACTTCTAGGTACAGTTTCATAGCCACTAATGATCATTTGGAACTATACCATTCTTGTAAGCAATGTCCACAATGCCCTTTTTTGGGCTCATTAAAGCCGCATAAATCTGGTTAAAATCATGAAAAGAGAACTGTCCCAGTAGTTTAAATGTATTCTCCTCAGATTTTTCTTTGACCACATATTTTATTAAATAGAGTTCCCAATTATAATAGTTGTAATTTTGATTAGGAAAACGATAGCTGGATTGGAAATCACTAAGGATTCAAAATGCAGTGGGAATTCATAGTACGCTCCTTCTAAAAGTTGTGGTCTGATAAACAGCAGTTTCATAGATTTTGTGATGATCTATGTCCAGAGCAAGCCCCAGTTTTTTCACCAATAGAGTGGAAAAATATTAGTTAGTGACTCACTGTTGACAATAGCTTTGATCTTAAGCTTATCTACAAACACTTAATACAAGTACACTCAGAAAACTAATTATCAGTAGGATTTTAAGCAAGGACGTCCACTTTATTTGCTTGACCTAAAAAATTCTAAAATTTTTTTCTAACCAAGGACTATAAATTTTCAAGGCCTCGATAGGCACTGCCACTTAGACCCCAGTCTACTTGGTATTCTCATTAGATGAAGTTAAAAACTCAATTGGTTCCAAATGTTGAACATATCGTTTGATACTACTTCTTAAGCCAACTCAGTGGAACATTTTTTGTGTGCAGGTGGTCACCGCAATTTATTTTATTTATTAACACTGGAACTGGTGAAAGTGGCCTGGCACAATTGCTCATTTGTCTCAGGGTAGAGTAATTCAGCGATTTATGATTAGTTTGGTTTTTATCAGAGGAGGCGGAAGTAGAAGAATACCTATTCAAACTCTGCCATGTCCTTTCCCATTTTATCCATATCCACAGACTTACTAATCTGACTAACATCAGAGTTTTTCTAAATGAAATCCATATGGTGGAGGTAGTATTTTTGGTGTTATGGGCTGAGGCTGCAGTTTTCATGGCTCCCAATAACTCTTGTTTGTGCCACAAAAGTGATGGCACACCGCTGGAGATAATTCACCATATGGTGATATTTCTATCCATTTCAAGCAGGAATCATTAATTTACAAGTCTTTTAAATCTCACAGGAATGGCATAGATTGATTTTAACATCAAACTAATTGATGAAATTAGCACCAGGTAGTGTCTGAGCTTCCAAATAAAAACGCTTTAAAATTGTTCTCATAGGTTTCACAGTTTATAAAAAGGTGAAAAGGAACTCAGTCTTATGGGTGGTTATCCATTCTGCCCCACCAAACTCATTAATGAGAAGGTCCTTGTCATTGCAGTAGGTAATTTTAATTTTCTGTTATTTAGGAATAACTAACTCCTGGCTTTATGTGTCCAGAGAGTTCATTGCTGTTGCCAATTTATTTTTTCGTGGACGCCCTGGCCATAATAATCTCAAATAGACTAATAAATTTGTGTACGTTCTCCTTTTTATTGAAGTTTAAGATGTTATTAAGATTAACATGAACTTGAGGTTCATGCTGGTAGTGGCCAAAGGCCCTGAGTTTCTCCTAATTAACTTCCTGAGTGGAAGAGATAAGATGTAGGTGTAAATAGGTCTTTGAATTCCATAGCGACTTGAGTAGAATTGCCTACAGTATTTGGCGTGGGAATACTATTGGGGTTGCGCGCCAAATTGGGTTGGGTGTTCACAATTAAATGGGTCAGATTGCTCAGGGGATGAGTCACTGGAATATCCGGCCAATCTGACACCCTAGCTCCCAGTGCTGAGGTAAAAACCATGGGCACTTCCTACATAACCCATGCCTCATCATTTTTGATATTTCCTTCCAACAGAAAAGGTTCACTTTTTCACCAATAATCTCAGTGGGTTGACTGCCAGATTGACTAATAAAATTTACCACATTTTAGCAACATATAGTACCCCATCTGCAAAAGGGCTTCCAAATTATCTAAGTCTTGAGTAGTGGCCAAAAATTCTGCTTTAATGTTGATATTATTGTTTGATAGACCTGACCTTTGGCCCTGGGTTTTTACTTTAAATTGCAACACCTCTATCATTTAGTACAAGTCTGTATCAGTGAACAGCTTCAAACATACCTTCATCCAAACTATCAAGGCAGCTTTAATGCATTAACTAATTTTAGATAACTCTTTCCCAGAAATCTTGATCAATTATAACATCAGAAAGTTGGACACATGAGTATTTAAAGCTGCTTGTCCTTGGCGAAAATTATTGGAGTATGTTAAGGGGCCGCTGAGGTGAATTTTTCACCTTTACTCATTTTTACTACTTCCACTGGAGGGAAACCTTCAACGTAGTCTACTAAATCCATAATTCTCTTTTAAATGAACTACAGATACTAATATGAGCCCCCTGTAGTGAGCACCACAATTTTAAAAGTGGCGCTTAAGCACTAGATTTCAAATGCACATTTTATTATACTCAAAAATAATAAGTTACTGTTTGCGGACAATAACCTTAAAAAATTAGCAAACAAGACAAATTTTTGGCAAAAAGTTTTTTTAAAAAATAAATAGAAGCACAATGTAGTATCAGGCACTGAAAAAAGCTCAACAGCTCGCTATACTTTCTGGATTTTTTGCTAAATTCTTCTCAAGCAACTTATGGAAAAGATCCCCTTTTTGTTATAATTTAGCCAAGATATGCCCCTTTCACTTACATTTCTTTTGGCGCATTTTATGTATACTAAGCGGCACTTAAAAGTGGTAGACTAGCGAAAAAGTGATATAAATAAATCTAAGTGATTAAATCACCAAGGATCAATATTTTTATTATAGGCAAGATCAACAGATTGAGTTTGAGGCTCTGGCAGAGGGCCCCAATAAAAAGATAAATCCTTGTACTGATTTTTATTCTAGCGCGGGGGACAAAATAATAGACAAAGATATAGATAAATCAGAGCGGATATAGATGCCAAGACCAAGAGTCCAAGTGATTATTAGATCGAGGTAGTATTTGCACTGGTGGGGTTATGGTATTCGATCTGCCATATATATAAATCTATGGGACTGAGGCAAATTAACTCAAAAGGTATTAATATAGCTTTGAAAACTCTATATGAAGTTGAGGACCATCGCTATAGACTCCTTATGCCTTTCAATTCTATCTCTAGATTTTATTAGATATATAAAAATTAAATAAATATAACATTAATGATGGTTGGTCAAACCACATGCATTACCATTGATTTTTTAGATCTTTAGTTCAGACAGCAAGGTGAGGAAGCCCCTATGGCATAGCTTTCCCCCTTCAGCACATTAGAATCAAAAGCTGTAATCTTAGTTAATGTCTAACAACTCAGCTTCAAGAGGTTCTTTGTGGTTAGTTCATGGTTACTTCCATAACTCTGCCAACGAGGGTAAAGCCAAAACGGACATGTTTCACAATCTTAGTTTTCAGTATCTTTTGTACAAGACTATCATTTTTATATAAAAGACCATCATTGATTTATTCAAGGAGCACGATACTCAAAAGCATATGGTAGTTTTTATAAGAACTTGCGGTCACCCATTTGTCAATTACAGTGCATCATAGCCCGTCAGCATGTTGCCTTTATCATCCTGACTGCATCATGGAAGCCCATCATTTGTAAAAATGGCCTTTTGATAAGATGGTTGGATGACACTTTTGTGGCTTTCACACCGTTTTCTGTATATTCAGAGCATTCTCATGACGCCCATTTCTAGTTAAAAGAATATTCTGACCAGCTGAATTCATAATGTTACTTATTGCTAGTGATATTATAAATACCAGGGGGATATCCTCTTAAAAGGGTAACAGACATTACGCACCTAATTATCCAAGATATATACTGTTTCAAGGTAGAAGCAGAATGACACACAGCAGATGAAGCGGCTAACAAAAAAGCCCTACAGATGATTACCATTTATATAGCCAGTTTACTGACAAAATGAATGTCCATGTTGCCAACTCTTAGAAGTTCTAAAAATACATAATGACCTTGTAAAACAATCAGTAAGAGTTATGAAGGTTTAAACTCCTGCTTTATGTTCTTAAATAAAATTGGATAAATGCTCACTATGTTATAGATATACCAGGAACTGATTTGCTGCGCATCCAAGTACAAACTCTGGAATAGAAATTAACTTCAAAGGTTAGGAAAACGTTAATTGAAATATGATCTCCTGACTTTTAACCAAAAGCTTCTCACGATAAAAACGTTATAGAGTAAATGACGCTGTTTTTCAAATATGATGGATCTGTTCATAAGTGATTAAAATGACTTTGTAAGTGCCGCCAGAGTGAGTTGAGTGAATGACATAAGATATTGTTTTAAACACAGGAAATCCTCATGGTTGAGTCTGACACTAAGGGAAACTTGGCTCATCTTATGTGCAATGTGCTTATCTTCTCCACATTCATTTAACTACATGAGTTTCTCGACCATCCTGATACTCTTGCAACCCCTTTCCTTAATTTCTTTTTAGAATATCAACTGTAAGACTCCATTACAATCAGTTTTTTATACTTCTGATACTGTTGCGCACACCACCTTGACACCTTCTGTTCAAGCTTTTTTTTAGTACTAGATGGTCCCACCTTCTGTTCAAGCTTCAGTGGCTCAATACCTCTTTGTTCCCACTCCTTATCTATTTAAACCATAAATTCATTTAGGATAAATGGGGGACCTCCAGACCAGATGCCATAAAAGAGCCAATTTCTTGTTAATCCTATTAGTTTACCTAAGCATAATAAGAGTAATATGTGAACGAATTTCTCACCCTATTTAAAGTTATAATATGTGTGCTTTTGAGATCACTAAGATGGCGGATTTGATGAACATGGTGGACTCAAAAAAGATGCAAACTATTTATGTTGATATTTAAAGTTGTCTTAACATACTAAACGTCATTGACCTCAGTATAAATGAGTTTTGCGGAGCAGAAAGAGTTATCACTCAGAAAAAGGCGTTCCTTGTTTATCTTTCAGAAAGGATGTACTAGTTTTAGTCTTTGATTAACATTTTTACCTTAAATCCCTACTCATATGGTGCTAAGGTTTTAATAACATTTATTCTAAGAATACCCTATTCCATTCCTGCAAGCCCTTCAAGGCATTGAACTAAAGTTTATTAACTTAAAAAAATTGTAGCATACCATTTCTCAGATGGTAAATTTATAATTACTAGTGCCTGCTACTTTCTAAGGAGCCCAAAAAAAACATCAGCCTAATTTTTTATGCACTAGCATCATCTTCCAAATAAAAAATCAAGCAGCCCTGTGGCCCATGCTGCAATAGACCAGATCTAACTTAAGAGGAAGTCATATATACGAAAAGCTAGGGCATCACGCTAATTGTTGCCCTTCTGTGGTTGAAAAACTTAAGATATACGTTGTGAACTAAACGACTGAAGATGACTCAGTTAATACAGGACGGAGTAGAATAGGTATATTCTATCTACACTGACCCTTTCAAATCCCAGTTAAAGACAAAACAAAGAGCATAAGCACGTCAAAAAAGTGATTAACAATAAAATGATCCGCTTCAGTGGTCCAATAAGTAACAGCCAATAATGTGGTAGGGATGACCACCCTTTATCAGAAGGGACGCGAATCAAAATTTGTGCAGAAACTATTATTAAAGCCTTACATACATTAGTGGAGTAAAAAAGCTTCTGGTTATCTTTGGCGATATCCTCAAGTCTGACAGTTTCATGTGGCCTTATCTATCTATGCATTTAAAGGATTAAACCCACAATTATGCAAAGACCTTCATTCATATTTTGATCAGCTGGCACTTTGGATGTCAACTTAAACTCTTCTGACGCTTATTATTCTGAGTGTACCTAAATTTAAACTTCAGCGAATAAGCTTAAAGTAATATCCATCAAAGAGAATAGGCAGCAACCAATTTTATGTCCACTAAGTTAGTAAAGAAGGTTGACTCCACTCTTAATAATGACCTCTTTTAAAAAGTTACATTAAAGGGCTGAATTGGCTACCCACTAGGAACATATAGTGCATTGCTGCTCATTTAAGCACATAGTAGTGTCCACTCCTACTATTGTTTTACTTAATCACATTTATGACTTTTTTAGAGACTCTTTAAAAGACTTATGGATTAAGGCTGATTTAAAGAGAATACTTTAAAGACACTTTGACAATATCATCCATTATAATACATTAGGAATTACTGTGACCATGAAACTCAGAATTAAGGGTATGTTAACCTATCACTTCAACAATCAAAATAATGTCAAGGTTATTAACAGGTCTTTGAACAAACTAGACAATTGCTTGATTAGATTTTAGAATTAAAGGACATTTATAAGGCTTTTTAGTGCAGAACAATTGCACACTACTGCAAAAGTTGGAGTTAACTCATTAATCTCCTCTAATCTGCCTTGAATGGATGACCTCTGTCCCCTGACATTGTCTATTCTGCTTAAAATTGTATGGAAGTGTTATATAATACTAAATTTCCTACATATCATGGTATGAAATTTCTATGCCTGGGACAAAGTATTTTATTAATATAAAAATATAGAGCAAGATGTGGTTTTTTAGAACAAGGCGGCACTATATAAGTTACTAAGGGAGAATCATATATATGGTGAGGGATATGTGTATTTCACATGTGAGGCTGGAAATAGCTTCAGGAATGTAGGGGATGACGGCGCAGTCCATATTGAAGTTATATAAATCAGGATTTATCATAGGTGTGATATTTTCTTACATGCCAGCTGAGTGGTGTATACTATCTGTTACTGGAAAGCCAACAGATAACAAGCCATGAAAGAAGTTAAAAGGTGAGCGTTTGAGGCGACTGAATGAGATGAAAATTTAACAAGGTTAACCAGTTAATATTAAAGTAGTGGATCATTAGGGGAGTAATTTATCACGGATAAATATTGTCAGAAATTTGGTGTTTTACTAAAATTTGATCAATGCCTTAAATCTAATGGTAATAATGATGCCAGGTCTTAGGCTTATACAGCATCAATTAGTAGAGTATGAATATAAAATATTTTAATGACTAATATTGGATACCTAAAGTTGAGGCTTAACCCAACTTAGGGCAAATCCCCAACAGAGCTTTTTTTCCAAGCCTTGGCTGGGGGTGACAATAGATAACTTTGGGGTAACTAGCCTTGGTAGGTCCCAAACTACTAAAGTTGGGGTAATTGTGATAAATTAAGGTAGTTGGTGATGTTGGCCTAGCAAGTATAAGGTTTGTCTAATTTTTATAATCTTTAGGAAGTTGATGGTGTAAAAAATCATTCCATTGGCATCATATCTGACTTTGTCTGCTTGACCAGCCTCATTTTAAAGAGGCAGAGATTTTATTTAGGTATTTCATCCTACCCGGGAAAATCAATCTTTTAACTCTAGAGCTGAAGGGCAAAGCATGAGGACATCATGTATTCTTTATGCTAATCACTTAGACCTGATTTTGAACTAAATAGATCTTCTATTAATTTTGATATTAAGATAAAATAATATACAGGTCAATGCGCTTTTAATTCTATATTACTGTCTCAGAGCCACTTCCACAAATGTATCATTTAGGAGTCGATAGAGGGCGTCAACCATCTAATGCTTTAGAGTACATCAACATAAGGAACTTGGGAAGGACTTAGATCAGTGCTTAGTAAGATAAATGCTTAGCACGGTCATATCCAGGGTGGATGTGACATAGAAAAAGTGCACCACTTTGGAGGTGTCGTCAGAGGCAATGATGCCATGATTGATTAGCTATTGATTGTTATTGTTGACTGTATTTTTAAAGATTAGGTTACCTGTTTTGTGTGTCGCTAAAATGGGTTAGCTTGATATTAAATTTAAGGTTTTTAGAGAAGCCAATCCGTGCTCTTAAATAGAATTCCTGAGAAAAACCGTTTGATGCGCCTAAGTGACCACCTACTTTTAAATATTAGGAACATTGTGTGACAAAGCCTCACAATACACTTTTTTCTTTGAGTTTTGAAATCCCTAAGGGGCTCCTAGTGTGGGCAACTATTGCTGGATGAAGGCCTGGGGTACTGCACCCACCACACTAGGGCTGTGAAAATCTAAGCACCACTCAAAATGTGGGCCCAACTGCAATTGGGAGTAGCTCACGCTACCCCTAAACTGACATATGCCCGCCCTGTTTAAGTACTGGGCATCTCATCTGCTTCAGCCAGAACAGGCTGTATGCCTCTTATCCCCCTTGTGGGGGACAAGACCTGATGACCCCCAGTTTTAAGGCCCATGAGGGGAGAGAAGCTAAAGCCTTCCCCTTTGTCACCTGCATCCTGTTAACGAATATGATGCTTTCTGGCCCCTTTTTGTCCAGGAAACATTGGAGTCCTTTCAGATCAGCCTTAATTTTCTTTCATAATCCATTTTTCTACCAGCTGGCTCATGCCAACTGAAGTGGTAGCTAGACGAGCTTCAGGCCAACTTGACAAACTGCGGCATTTATTGTAGGCAGGTGCACCAAAATGCAGCCAACCAGGATTGCCCCTCCCTTGTCCTGGGGTCCCCACCCGTGCAACCCCAGCTTGTGGGAAGGCCGTTTGACAGGCGCCCTGCCCGACTTGTACCCCTCCCCCTTCCTGCCCATATTCTCCCCTCAGGGAGTGGTAGACACCCTCAATAACAGGTCAGCACATTCATCAATACCATCCCGCACTTCTTTCAGTCCACTACAGAACCTGACCAACGTGTCTCTCTGGGTTCTGGTGTTAGCTACTCACCCATGTTTCCACAGGCTTTCCCCAGTTGCACCACGCGGAAGCTTCAGCTTACCCTAATTAGCCCACCAATACCCTTTTTCTTATTTTCAAAGGCAGCTGGTTCAGATGACTATGTACATATGGTCTGAATTGGCGGCAAAGAGATCTTGCAGGTAACGCCACACCTTTTGAGGTACAGAACTCCGTTTAGAGGCACTCTGATATGGTCAGCGCCAACTTAGAAGCGGAATAATGCATCAAATGATGAGCGTTTACATTTTTTATTAATACCTCAAAGTTATGCTGCATTATATTCATTGTCCTTTGCTAGATAAAATGCCAACTCTGAGAGTGTATAAATATTTTAAAGCAAAAGCTGTAGGTTTCAGCTGTCCGCTTTTAAGGTGGGTTCCCACTTTGTAGTGCAGTATCATCCATATAAAGAGACATCACAAGGCACTAACCATCCAGGGTTTGGGCCAAAAAACACTTTTATGATCCTTGGCTATCAGATGTTTGGCAGCAAAGGTTGAGAAATGCAACAAGGTAATTAAGAAAAATGTAGGATAGCTTAATAATAAGTTTTGTAACTTCTGTGCTGCACCTTGGGATATCCTGAAAACACAAAGTTTGTTAGCTGGAGGAAGATGTAAGCGCTGATATGAATGAAAATGGCATCACCAAATATTTAGGTTCTGAGGCATTATGGTGATAACTATCATGGTAGCAAGCTTTTCTGCACTCCTCGTGGTGCATATAGTTATTCATCATATGTAGTAAGAGTTTAATTGTGTTACTGTAGTAAAAATATTGCTAGGGGTGTGTGCCTAGAGTTTTGCAGCAGTACTAACAAAAAAAGTTAAGGAGATAATAACCACAAGGGGTCTTGAGGTATAGCTTTGGGGTAAGTTGCTCCTCCTTGATAAAAATAAGTGTGACTATTTATTTTTGGGTTCATTTTTAAAAAAGGAGCAGAGACATGATATGGGTGACTCAATTGGTGTAGCAATCCACAAACTACCCACATAAATGAGAAATATCAAATAGAAGCTCTTGCTGGGTTAGGACGCATCTAGAAGATGGAAGTAGACAGACATAGGAAGAACTCTAGAAGCACCTAGCCTATGCCAAAAGGTAAAAATTGGTAGCAGTGGGTCTTGGTATGACCAATTGAGAGGAAAGCTTGGTCAGCTCTTAAAAGGTACTGAAACAGTGACATTGAAGGATGTATTGATGAAGGCATGTTACAAAGAAGGAGAGCGTGGCTTAGGTGTCAACAAACTGGTCAGTGCTTTATGGTGGAAGCCTTAGTAATCTTGTGGTCCAGTGGCAATCTTTATAAAAGCCCTTATGATTATATCAAATTTCATCTAAGGAGTTTAAACCTTTGAGGTAGGAAGAAAACCCTAAATTATTATTGAAAAGTATATGATAAATAAATATTTAAGGTAATCAAATAGCAAAAGGATTAGTTTTGGGTTATAAAATCTTACAGTTTGGAGGCTAAATAAAATTTTTAAACCTTTTTTGCAACCCTGGCTGATGAAAACAAGATGGGTGCAGAGTTATTTGGTTCAGTTGTTTCAATTTGCTGTTGGAACAACGAGATCTGGCACCAGGAAGTAAAAGGGGCACTGGTTTATGGTTTGGCTGTTGTAATTTATTGTTGGAACTGCAGGTAGTATTGGAGCAAGGAACGAATTAGGCAATGAGGCATTCAATCTAATTGTTTAGGAATACTATAAATTAGTTTTAACTGATTCTAATGATGGTTTATAACCTCTAAATTTTTTCAGATGCTCCTTAAATGGCCAACAGCCTCTCATATTATTTTATTTTATTTTATTTATTCGAGGCAAGCCGACCGGGGGACGGACATTACCAAAATAGAGAAAGAAAGTATCGACATGAAACCTGAGCAGGGTCAACTCTGTCGTAGAAAGTTTTTTCACCTCCGGATCGGGACTCGGATTTTTCTGGTTACATCATGGGTAAGGTTTTCGTGTTATTATACCTACTAACCGCCAATAGTTTCCTTCGGCTGGCACCCCGATCGATGTGCGAAGGGCGGGAATCGAACCCGCAACCTTCAGGTTGGTAGCCGTACGCCCTACCGACTCGCCTTCCACCCCCAGCCTCTCATATTATAATAATTACATTTTGCCATTGTTCAGCATTATCACAAACGCTTGGAATATAGTATTTTTAGTTGGCTCTCTTCTTGTAGTTGAGCTCCATATTGGGTTGTAATGACTCAAATTTAAATGCTGAATTTAGCAGGCCCTGTAGTGAGAACCACAATGTTGTGCGCAACAAATGCACACCACTGCACATATTAATGTTCCTACTTAGATTTCATCTGATCTTCCTTGATTGCAAAATCTCTGTCTCCTGGCAAGGTTATTCCACTGTATGTATAGAATAGCTACCCAAGATTTGATTTTTTACAGTTTATGGTATAGTAAAAATCTACGTCAATATTAACGAATTTTTCTATATATAAAAATAGGAGTAAGATGTGCTTTATTAGCAAAAGCGATACTATTTAAAGTACCATGGGAGAATCAAATTTATGGTGAGAGATAGGTCATTTCACATGCCAGGCTGGAAGTAGCTTCTAGGAATATAGGGAATGACGGCAAAGTCTAGTTCTAAAGTTAAAAAAATCAGGACATATCATAAGTTTTTTATTTGCTCACATGCCAGCTGGTTAGTGTAAACTATCAGTTATTGGAAAGCCAAAGATAGCAAGGTATGATAGAAGATGCAAGGATAGCAGTGAGGCGATTGAGTTATATCTTTGATAGGGCTTGTCCATCTAATAGCGTAAGTTTGTGTACCATTTGAGAGGCAACAATCTGATTTCTTTTTGTCATAAATTTGGCATTTTAACTGGAAAAAGCTCAGTACCTTAATATGATGTTTAAAAGATTTTGGGCCTTAGTCAAGATAAAACAATAAATTATAGATTATAAATATAAAACAATTTAGATGATAAATATTTTTGAAAGCCTTAAGTTTATGTTTTTATAAAATACAGTAAATATTAACAGAAAATTGTAGTATAACCATACCAATAGCCATCAAATCATAGTGGAGATTATAAGATCAAAAGATTTGTCAAGTCTGTATGCAGAATTTTCATGTCATTCTGCTGATCCACTTACACCTGTCACCTCGCAAAAGGTTCATCTGTACAGACCATGGCAAAATCCAGCTACTATCTGCTAATCTGTAATTAAACCTTCTCAACTTAAGCAAAGACAAATGATTTTATTTTGAGCTTATTTCAATAGTTGATGATGTTCAAAGTATCAATAATTTTGGTGATCTGGATAAACTTGTTACATATGGCAACAATGCCATTATGTTTTTTTCTAATCCCTTTTGAACAACTCTATGGAACTTAAAGACTAAAAAGGACTATTCTCTGACCCCTAATTGATAAGTATAGAGCTATTTTGCTAAGGAAGACAATAATTTGGGCTATGCTCAGGACATGTTAGGCCATATTAATACTAGAGATATCTCTGACTTGCTGCGTAAATTAAATGTCTAATGGCAGCCAATGAAATTGGTATATAATTTATTAACCAGCTTATGCTACTGGGGTATTAGTTCCCTTAAGAGTTTTGGGGCTCCTTAATGTTTATTATCAAAAAGAAGCTGCATCAATCGAGTTGTGATAAGCTATAGAAAACTAAATAACGTTACTTAAAAGGATTCCTATCTATTACCATGAATTGGAAATGCGTTAGACTATTTGGGCGGCGCGCAATACTTTTAAGACATAAATTTAATTTCATTTAATGGAAAATAGAGTTGCAAAAAGATAAAAGGGAGAAGTCCTCAATAATTACTCATTAGGTCCTTTACCAACCCACTTAGATGCCATAAATGTTGTGCAACTTCCTGCAACCTTTCAGCGGCTTATGGACAGTATAAAAGAAATATATTCTCTTGAATTTTTTTATCTGATTAAAACTTTATTTCTTCCTTTAATCACTTCCTAAGCAATTTTTAATAAATTAAAGTAAAATTAACATTTTAAATTCCTTCCAACCAACTTAAACCTAATATCCTCATCTCCCCCTCTGGATGTTCCATTCTGGATCAGTGGAGAAACCCCCCTAGAATTTTGCACCTCACCATAAACACAAAAGGAATGTATTGTCCATCCTTACCAAATCCTTGGGATAAACTGTTCCTCCATATATCTCAACGTCCACCTTGAATGTTCCTCAGTCAGTGCATTGAAGCCACTTGTTGCTCTCCTCAGATCAACATGAAATATGTCTTTATGTCAAAATGTAAATTGTTCCCATTAGGTAATAAATTCATTAAATTAGCTCAAGCGGTTATAAAACCAGACAGTTCATTTTTTTTCTCATTTTATAAGTGGTATTTTTATATGGGCTTTACTTGCAAAGCTGATGGTGTTATGTTGGTGACTGTGCTCCTGGTATACTGAGGCACCTCTTCTAACCACTTATATCCAGCTACCAGTAAACACCACTATGGTGGTTCAGTTTGCTAGTTCGACCACCCATCTTTCCCCCAATGTGGTCCATCAGGAGCTAATAGTTGTTTAGTAGCCTATGGCTCTAACTCCTTCTTTCAGTATTCTGGTTTTAGTAAGGGCCACATGTCTAGCAGGGCTTTCAGAATCTGCCATGATATGCTTTTTTCTATCAAAAATTTCTGTTGATTCTTTCACCTAATCAATTATCCCTCCGCCACTAACCATCTGTTATGGTCCATGTGGAGGGCGAGTGGGTCTCTGCCCTTCCTGATTAAGTATGACCACTTAAAACTCAAATTCCCCTCCTTTGCAGCTTCCACCAGATCAAATAACCCTCCACTATCAACCAATCTGCCACTGACTCTGTGACACTTTCTGTAAGGGTAAATTCTACCCCCTCCCTTAAAGCCTACTGCTGCAGAGATTCCAGTGCTGTTCAATCAAGCCTCTCCTCACCCTAAAACCGTGCCTACCCCAGCCAATATGGAAGCATCTTGGACTACAGTTTATTCCTTAGCTTCTTCCCATTTTCTAATCAAATATCAATATTATGCAATGACCCAATTAAATTATACAAAAAATATCTTTGTGCTTATGGCTGAGGTTTTTGAGTTGAGTGAACTAATTGAACCATTCAAATCCACCTCAAACAGCTTTGCACGCCAAATAGAATACCCAACTACCCCCTAATTTCTATTCCCCAGACAAACGGCGCTAGATTCCAAAGTGACCAACAACTTAGAACTTGTAGCGGCTGCCTCAAATGACTTTCATCTCCTCCACAAAGCTGTCATCAAGTCAGTGTTTATGTTTGTAGCAGGTATCCCATTACCTGTTGCACAATTAGCTTAGCCCCTCTGGGTAAGAGCGACCTTTTAAATTTATTATATTAAAGCCAACAGTGCAATACAGAAAGTTACAGCGATAGTGCGGTGCCCAAATTCAAAAATTTTCCATACCACTATTGTCACAATCACCAAGCTCCCCAATTCCCGCATCCAAGCCAAATAAACACTTGCTATTTATATTGACACGTTTTTAACTGTGCGCCTTACTTACCAATGCTCTTATGAAATATCCTGCTACTACTGCTAAATAATATTCCTTTGCTCTCTGCCTTGTCCCATACCTTGCTCTGTGGTGAGACTCCGCTGAGAATGTGCCCCTAATCCCCCTCCCCTTCCGCCATGTTAGATAAGCAGTTCTTAATTTCTCCCTCCTGGTTGGTTGTGCCTTTCTTATTTGTTTTTATTTTGATAAACTCACTTTAGGGCGTATCAGTTCATTTGTTAGGGTTTTATCAATTATAGTCCTTAGAGTATTTGTTAATGTCCATCATCTGGGAATCTTACTTTAACTAAAGAATCTATTGTATAATATATACAAACTTGTCTAATAAGTTTACTGAGCACTTGAAAAGATAAATGAACTTTTTCGCCACCTTGACAAGGCTGATATTATAACCAAGCCTCTCAAGTGCAACTCCTCATAAGAACATCTTGACTATTTAAGGTTTTTTATGAAAATATGGTTCACAGCTAAAGTAGAAAAGATCTAGGCCATCATAAGAATCACGTGGCTAAGTAGCAAGTGAGACACGCAGGTATTCCTTGGATCAATTAACTATTGTCTTTTTGTTAAGAACTCAAGTAAAACAGGTGTGCCCTTATTTCACTTTTTGGTGCTGAGTAAATTTTTAGATATAAAGTGAAAGGCTAGTTAGCTTTTAGAAATTGGCTTTGACTCACTAAAGTGCAATACTCATGTAGCTGATTTTTAATATACTTATTCTCAAATTAAAACATCTCTTACCGCCATAGGGGCTGTGTTATTAAAATAACTTTGAGGGGGTCAAGCACCCCATGAATGTATTGTAGCCAGACATTAGATGCGCATTGAAGTAACTATACATTAACTGAGAAGATGTGTATGGCGGTCATCTATGCATGTATAAAATTAAATATGTATTACAGAGTATTTTGTAATAGCAACCAACCACGCCTCACTTCAATAGTACAGAACCTTAAAGGGCTGAAAGGACAGCTGGCTAAAGGGATTTTGGATTACAAGCCTACATTATATCCAGAACCCCCTGTCTTAAAACATCTAAGTTCCATTTGTTTATTTGGCATCCCACCGTTGCTTACTGTCCAATATGCTTTGATTCAATTAGTATGATGATAACCAAACAAGATGAAAAATAACCTAGAGGAAAATCAGCAACCTTGGAGAAACTGAGGAAGAAATTTATTGTTAAAAATTGAAAGCTACATAAGATCATTGCAGAATGGAGATATACTGGAACCATGATTAATGGAGTAAACTTATAATAGTTACCAGAGTCCAGTAGGCGATGGGGCATTGGCGAATTAAGAATTCTGTTAGGAAGTTGAAACAGCTCTACTATTGGTAATTGATGAATTTTTATATCTAAAAGACCCTCAACAGTTGCAAAGCAAGCCAAGCAAAGTCTTTATGAAAAGCCACCTCTTAACATTTTTAAATACAATTTCTCTTGCTACAACTCCTTTACTGACATTGTAAGCTATCTGCCCAACAGTTATGGACAAATATTTATATAACAGTAGCCATTGATCCCCTCCTCAAGTGGTTGGAGGCCAAAGAATTTAAGTACTTAGGCGTCTCATTGACGGCTAAGTTTATACTATCGCCTATCTGTTGGCTTAGATGCCCGCAATTCATCTTACTATATTATGGTACTAATTTTACATATAATGTAATAACCAAGATAAACATGATGTGTTTAAAAATGGGTGTTTTCTAAGCCCAGTTACCCTTAAACCAACAGCACCATGGAACAAATTAAATGTTACGCTTGTTAATACCATGTAAATCTTAAACACTGGAAAACCGTCCAGTTGGTATTATTTCCTGACGTCTGCTTTGTTTTCTTATAACATTGCCTTTTACAATCAACAAGATGCTCTTTATTTACGTTTATTATATAGGAAGCATCATGTTCTACCCTCTATCTTATACTCATCCATTCATGATTAAAAATGAGTTCTAAGCATTATCTAGACAATTTGATAAAACCTTAACCCATTTGAAAACAGAAGCCTACTATAAGTCACAGGGTAGGAAAATCAAGTCTTTCTATTATTATAACCAGATTTGACAGAATCATCCAACTTGGCCATAGGGGTGATGGTCATGTTATAATAATCATCGATTTAATATACTAGCATACTGGAGCACATCTAGAAAGGGCCCTCTGAGATCATAAAAAACGTTCACTGATGCTTACACTCTATAATTTCGCCTGTGGATTGCCTTATTTATTGTGTTCTTGATAAGTTCCTGAAGAAATATTAGTAAATCTTCAGCTTAACTGCCACTACTTCAAAAATGACACAGCTGACCCCTCAATTATTTTTGCCTCTAAGGTTTTCTAATTAAAATTAGTTGCTTTTTGTCTAACCTATTACATGAACATACTATTTACTTGATTGATATAACTTATTATTATATTGAAGCTATGGTTGATTTTGTCTTTATAACAACATCAATACACTGATCTATATCACATTAACACTGGCAAGCGCATTACTGATGTAATTATTTTAGGTTTTTTGCACTTTCACTAATTAAGAAAGTATCAAAAATATGATCAATTACAAATCACCCCATTGAGGCTAAACCCTAACTCTCTACTTTACTTAATTTACTCGCCCTAGTGTCTGAGGTCAATTTTAAACGGACACTATTCTTATTATCCCTTGACTTAGCACCGCCAAAACGCATTATTAATGGTGTTTTCATTATTCTTTTCAAGTGTACCTTAGTTTTATGGTATATGGTCTATTAATACTTGATATAAATGCCCCGATGTCTAGGCATTAATTTCCCAGTCTTATAAGGATACCATGCACTTAGCCTGAAACTTTTAAGTGCTACACAGTTATCAAGAACCTGCAATAATGAGAATACATGAGATAATAAAAGCATAATATGAAAGGACTGACATTTTTGAAGAGTACTATGTTCTATATGTAGCTTCTAACGCCTACCCATGACCAAGTCCACAAACTGTAAGCTTTAAAGCCACTGTCAGTATTAGAATTATATGGCATACTATTGTTTTTAATCTAATAAAGAAACTGTTGTGATACATAAGGTTTATTGTGTTTGTTAAAGGTCACTGTCTTCATTAATTCTTGGTATATTATTAACCAACCTGCGCATTAAAAATCTGATGCCACTGCGCTGAATTCAATAATGACTATGAGATCCTGCCTGGCTAACAACAGATTATGCCTTTGTTAACAAGCTTCAAGGTACTAAATAAGACAAGGCTCAACATACACAATCTATAATTTTTTTGTGCGCAGGATAATATAGTACTAGTCTTCTACATCACCAATTACACCATGTACTTAAAGCTTCATATGATATAACAAACTACTAATTAAAAAGTGAATAAAGAATAAGATTTGGCAAATGGAAAACTTATGAACTATGGTGGCATTTATTTTTTTAGTACTAGATGGTCCCAGTATGGTGTCATTTATTCATTGCAAGCAATAACAATTTCATAAGTTAGTTTTTGGTGCAGCAACCAAGGAGGATCAAGAAGAAGTTAATAAACTACTGGTGGGTTTCTGAGTACATATTTAACTAAAGATCCTAATTTCTATGGACTGTGCCAAGGAGAGAAGCATCGCATGAAAACCCAGGCATGGTAATCCCATATAAATAAAATATATTGTTGATTTTAAGGCGAGGATAAAATCACTTCCTAAGAGACAAGCAGATTCTGGAAAGCTGCTACACAAGACCCTTAAGGCTTTTGGTCATCGACCTTTTTCTTGTATGCAATAAATATGGCAGAAACCAAATTGTCATAGGTCATCACATATTTTATGATATATCCATGAAGGATAAATACAATTTTTTGATAATTGAAAATTTATTGAAAAGACTTAAGGACCAAGTACTTTTAGCAATGGATCTTGCTATAGGCTTTTTGAATAATGGGTTTACTTCTCCAATATCAGGTAGCACTTGAAGCTAGATGGTGCAGAGGAGATCAAATACTAGGACGGTATTTGGGACTATCAAATTCCCTTATATAATCTATAGATTGATTATTCAGAACTAATAAGTTGGCCTCATCTTGGGCTAATCCGATTAGGGAGGTATTCTCAAATTAGGCATCCTTATTTGGGATTTTCAAAAGACGTTCTAGATACAGATCATAATGTCAAGGCCCCTTAGGCATGTTCTAGACACTTCAGGGACTAAAAGTCACAGAAGTGGCTCTCAGATAATTTAAATTAAAAAATTCAATTAAGCTTTTAGGTAGCAAGCTATCAGATATGTTTATCTGAATACTTGGGACCCTCTTATAGGGTCATCAAAAAATATAAATAAAGGTTGATATCCTGATATCTAATAAGAGAGATCTCAACAGACATTAGATCCAATGGTTATGAAGGAATAATACTTCCTATGGTAATATTATAATAAGGTTGCTTTAAAGCACCTTGTAGGATCATATAAAAATTAATTTTGAATTGGATAGGACATCATTCTATTAGTGTCTCAATCACTGAAGAATTCCAAATCCTTTGGTTAATTAAATCATATTAGGTTTTTAGCTTAATACCCTGAGACTTGCCCCTAATGGTAATGTCGAGGTTTGCCCCAGGATAAGGATTAACCTTAAAAGGGTTAAATATTGATAGAGCCACTTAAGCCTTGTCCTAGGGGGAACCTCTTCAACTAGTGTCAAGGGGATGGGGAAAACCAGAGGCAACTTAGTTGTTGTTCACAGGCACCAGGGGTATTGTCATTGGTGCCTAAGATATTATACCATAGGCAATGTCATTTGTACTTAGGTGCACCTTAGGCAACGTCGTTGGTGCACCTAAACTTAATATACATATATATAATGGTAGAGCACTAGAGGCAACGTTGTTGGTGCTCAGCACAAAACAACAAAAACAAACAATCAATATTTAAAAGTAGATTTGTGGAAGTCTGAGGCAACTTCATTGACATCTACCCAGCAACCAGAGGCGTTGTTATTGGTGCCAGTACTTGGAAACCCCTGAGGCAGCATTTTTGGGGCCCTAGTCCTTCGCTGCATTAAATATTGATGGCAGAAAATTCCCATCCTCTAATTTGTCAGTGAGGGTGACCTGAGAAAGGCTCCAGGAGTTTTTCTGACTCAGCTCTTAATTGTTTAAGAGTGGGATGAAAGCTAAAAGCAAAATTCTTTATCCAGTAGATAATTGGTTGTACATCCAAAAAAAATTAAATTTTTGTTGTTAAATTTAAGCCATCAAATCAAGTCAATCCAAACGTGAGGCTTCATAACATTTTAAATGTTCAAAGGATTTTTTTATAACCCACAAATTTGAGATAGTTACCTTCAAAAAGTCTGATTAAAGTTTGATCAACATTTTTAAAAATGGACAATTAAGTTTTTGACAATAAATTGGGTTGGGACCATCTAGTACTAAAAAAAAGTTTTAGACAATAAAATAGGCTTTTCTCGCATAATGATAATATGAATGCTACAAATTTTAGCACTAAATATAAACAAAATAAGAGATCAAAAAATAATATCAGCTTGTCTAAAGTTAGTAAGCACAATTCCTAAAAAGATTGATGTTTTTAATATAGTCGCAAAGAGCTGAGAAGGCCGTCAACACTGTTGAATGTATTAGATTTACTCGCCTGTAAGAGTAAACAAGTCCTTCTGTATTAATGCTGCCCTTGATCAATGGGTAGGACAGCTTTCAGGTTCATGCGCGTAACAACTCCAAAAGAGCATCAAAATGAGGGGAGTGCGGGCTAGGTCCTTGGCGCAGGGTCCATGAGCAAAATGAATAGCAAGACCCATGGGTTCTGAAAAGACAACACACACAATTTATTCACCCATCAAGGGCAAGAACGAGTCTCAGAAAATTGAGAGAGTAAACAGCCTTCAGGAGTTAATCTTCCTTAAGACATCCTTCATGGTATTTCACAATGAGAAACCCATGAAGAGATGTACAGTGTTGGAAAAATTTTTGATCTTATCAATTAAATAAATATAAATAAATAAATATAATATCTTATATTTTTGAACAGGATATCACATGTCTCATTCTCAGGGTATATTGGCACCAGGGAAGGCTCACCCATACCATTTTACTCAATAGATCCTGGCAGCTCACACATACCATTTTATCCTAATCATAGTTGGTGACCCTGGCTAATTTCGGTGATTTTAAAATTGATATAATTTATCTAGAAATTCCTAGCTCATCCCATTAAGGGAAATTCATACATATAAAGAATTAATCCAATATCAATTGTGGAGTCGATTTAGCTTCTCACTGAGAGTACAATTCTGTAGGGCCCAGAGATTTTTCATTTCAAAAAGCTTGATGTTAGTTTTGGGAAGGTTCACTCTTGCCAGAGGGCATCTTAATAACCAAATTAGGTCTCAGCAGATCCATGGCTTAAAGACCGTATGTTGTGGTTACTAGTTTCACAACACCACCATTGTCTCACTGAAATTCAGAAAAATACTTATTGAAAATTATCCTCCAGGACTCAATGGACATTTTTTCTTGATTCCATCACAGAGATGCCCCTGTTATGAGAACCACTTTTGTTATATAGGGTTCATTTTTTCAAGATCAGGTAGCACTTGAAGCTAGATGATGTAAAGGGGATCAGATATTATTAGTTTGGGATTTGGGACTATCTAATTTCCTTATATATTTTTATATGATTTATTATTCAGAACTAATGGGTTGGACTCATTTTGAGGTGAGCCAATTAGGGAGGTATTCTCAAATTAATCATCCTTATTGGGATCCTCAGCAGACGGTGTTATAAAATTGGTGATATATAAGAGATACGCTGCCAGATTTGCACAGGGTTCAACCCACTGAGCAAGTAGGAACAACAATATGATGATCGTTGCCCTAGGAGCACAAAATAAACTTACAAATAAGTATGGAGCACTAGCTCCCGCTACTTCTTTATCTAATATACTTAATATTGCGGCCTCATCTAATTCCGCTGAATTTCAACTTACTTAACAACAACCTTCCTTAATCATCTCATCTCGCCTATATGGTAACGACTTTGGATGCTATGACTCATATGGCTTAGTAATTTAATTCGCCATATCTTATTGGCTTTGTCAATTCTTCATTCATTTATTTCACAATCTCCTAATTTGAGGCGATTTCCCAATAACCCAATATCGCCTTATGTCGAGGCGCTCAATTAATTGATACCTATAATAAACTCAATGGATCCAATCCATTCCACCATCACAACTGAGGGCATATCATCCAGTCATATCAGAATTGCGATATTACCCCCCTTTGACTGGATGATAAGGCTCCTATTGCCTATACACATGGAGGAACTTTTCATGCACTCAGTTGATGACCTGACTCCTAAAGGGTCCTTGATAATATATGCATCTACACCTGTCTTTTCAATAACTTTGAATGACCCAATCCAGATGCTGGCCAACTTGTGTTTCCAGCCAAACCCATGCTGGTCATGTAAGAGAACCATATTACCTTCCTTGAACTGCGCCAACCAGCTATGATGTACCTGATCGGCAGCCTGATTCCTGATCTTTTTAGCTAAGCTGAAGGAATATGCTTAAGTCTGCAATTTGATCAGAATGTTTGCAAGGTTAGTCAAGTAATGTTGGGGTTCCATTCTGCCGGTGTCTTCTATACACAAATAAAGTAATGCTGGAAGGTCTGGGTGTCAGCTGTAAAGCAGTTGGAATGGTCTTTTCCCCATGGCAGAATGATACCTGATGTTATAAGCAAACAAAGCATTGGAAAGAAGGGAGGTCCAATCAGATGGTCAATCCATTACTAATTTGTGTAGGATATTCACCAGAGTCCCATTCACTCATTTGACCATTCTGTTAGATTCAGGGTGGTATGGGGTTGTTAGAACCCGCGGATTCTCATGAGCTCGTTCAGTTTGGGGAGGATGTGTGAGTTAGAGTTAGTTCTGTTGTTAGTGAGAATAAACTGAAGGCATCCACGTCGCTGAATAAGACACTCCATCATAAACTTGGCCATTGTAACTGCCCCTAAGTCTTGTATTGCCCTTGCTTTGACCCACTGGGTCAAATGGTTGATAGCCACAAGGATATACTTACACCGGTTAGCTCCTGTTAGCAAGGGACCAACAACATCCAAGGAAATAGTATGCCAAGCAAAGTGTGTTTTCACTACCTGATATGAAGTCTTACGGCGGAATGGCTTCTCCACTTGGCACTGATGACAACAAGAAATAGTTTTGAGCAAATTGAAGTTCATACTTTCCCAATAGTACCGAGGGCACAACAACTCCATTGTCTTATGCACCCCCCCATGTCCAACTGCCTTGTGGGCACTCATAATAATTTCTGACCAGGCTGAGGGTCATGAACAATTCACCGTGGAATCGCTGATCCGCTTGTATAGTTCCCTCATTCCGTTGGAAGGTATTCGCTCTCATTTTTTTAATGCTTTGATCACTTGGGGCAGTTCATCGTTGTATTTTCCACAGATCATTTTGTCAAACATTATAACGCTTACATCCACTGTAAAAGCAATCATGGGTAATCTTGATAAATAATCAGCATTCTGTTGTTTTGCTCTGGGTCAGTGAAGAATTTCAAAATTGTATGCTTGCAACTAAGAGCCCATTGGGCCAGGTAGCCTTCCGGTTCTTTATAGATTTTGTAACCAGCGTAGTGAGGCATGATCTGTTACAACTTTGAATTTCACTCCATGCAGATCACCCAGAATTGCTTATAGGTGTAGATCACCACTAAGCACTTCCGCTCAGTCACAGCATAATTGCACTCATGGCTGTTCAAGCTATGACTGCAATATGCTTTGGGGTGTTCCTCTCCTTTCATCTTTTTGGGATAGGACTGCCTCCATGACGTAAGGGATGCATCCATCTGAACTATGAATTCTTTTTCAAAATTAGGATAACTTAACACTGATGCGCTGGTCAGTGCAGTTTAAAGCATATCAAAAGCGTGTTTCTGACATTCTGTCCATTCAAAAGTGGTGCTTTTCCTTAATAACTCAAATAGTGGGCCCCCAATACGGCTGAAATTAGGGATGAACTGCTGATAATATCTGACCATTCCCAAAAAGACCTGTATATCCTGCTTGTTGTTGGGTAGAGTCATTTTTTGAATGGTTTCCACTTTGGCTGGTTGAGGTCTCAGCCCTATGGCATCAATCACAAATCCCAGGTACTCCAGCTGGTCCTTAAAGAAGCGACATTTCCGGGGTTTGATCTTGATGTTGTCCTCAGCGAGCTGGTGGAATACAGCTTCTAAATGGTTGAGGTGTTTAGAGAAGGTTTGGGAGAAAACATTAATATTGTCAAGGTATACAAGGATGCATGACAGTTTTAGGTCCCCAAGAATAGTGTCCATTGCCTGTTGGAACGTAGCTGGGGCATTACACAGCCCTTGTGGCATCTGGGTTGGTTGAAAAAGACCTCTGGATGTGATTACAGCGCACTTCTCCTGCTATGCTGGTGGCAACTCGATTTTCCAGTAGCCCAAGATCAGGTCCATAGCTGAAAAGAAACGAGCTCCCCTAGATGATCTAAAGCATCGTCAATCTGTGGTAAGGGATAGGAGCCTTCTTTAGTGATGCTGTTGAGCTTCCAGCAGTCTATTACTATGCGGTTGGTGCCATCCTTCTTTTTTACAATAAGAACAGGAGAAGCCCATGGACTCTTCGATGGTTCAAGCATCCCTTGCGCTAATAGTTTGTCAATTTCCTCAGTCACTACTTCTTCTGCCACCCTTGATCTGGGGATTAGCCTTGACCTGATGGGAGGATGATCTCCAGTGTCCAGCTTATGAACCACCCCCCGCGCACATCCTAAATCATGGTCATCAACAGCAAAAATCTCTTTATATTTTTGAAATAAAGCGATTGCCCTATCCTTCTGTGATTCTGACAGCCCCATTAATTCATCAAGTGAAGCAACCGCCATTACACTAAGCTGAGGTGTGGATGGCAGATCGAATTCCTCTAATGACCCAAAGTCATGAACTGAAAGAATCTCCTCAACAGGGATTAAGTACAAATATGCCACTATTTGGTGGCGGCAGATTTGCAGTGGAACCATTTGTAGATTTGCGACAAAAATTTGATCTCCCCCTGCCCTGGTAAAATAATACCTGGAGCCATGTGAGGCTCAAGCCATGATTGCTTATATGGCCCAATAACCTCCCCATAGAGTTTGTTTGGAATTTCAATCACCAAGGCAGTGTTCACTATAACTTGATGCCCCAATGGAATAGATATAGGTCCGGTAGCTCTGAGCGGCAGCCCTTGATATTCATATATCTGTTGAGGAAGGGTTCAGGTTTTGCCCTTTAACCGATGGTAGCGCACTGGAATGACTCTGTCGCTATAAGCTAGATTAATATTCCCCATATGCACTGGGTCATTTGGTACTCCTCTGGAGGTAAAGTGGATTGGAATTTGCTGACCCAATATTTCAAAAATCTCGTTTTTCATATTGATAACAGCCCCATAGTGTCATAAGAAGGCAGTTCCAATTAACAGATCGTAATTGCTATTTGATAACACTTTAGCTGGAGCTACCATGATAATAGAACCAAACCTCAGAGGAAGGGCACTGTATGCACCCTCAGAGACCATATTTTCCACTCCAGCAGTGCCATATACCATCCAGTGTTCCACATCTGGTTTTAATGCAACCTGGTCATCAATTTGGTGGAGACTATGTTGACAGGTGCGCCAGTATCTATGATGGCACGTAAATGGGTCAAAGCTACAACTAGGTCACAGTAAGTACATTCAGAGCATGATGCATCTCAACTGTTGATAACATGGAAATCTATAGGATCTCTGTTTCCAAGGAAACATGCAATCCCCTCCCCAATTCTGGGGTATTGTTTTATAATAGTTTGGACTGGAAGGGCGATGCTTACTGCTTGTGAGAAAGGTGCATCCAAGGAAGGGTCTAACTTTTCAGGGGTTACTTGGTCAAACATTTGGCAAGCGTACAGCTTGACCTGCATCTGATCCCCTTTTTCCCTCATAGCTGCTGACTGTACTTGTGTCAAAACATTCACCCCTCCAACAGGCGGCTGATATAACACTGACTCATTATGTAAGGAAACTTCTGCTGATATTCAAACTTGGGTTCAGGTGGAACATTTGGGCTTGGTATAGTGGAGATAGAGAGTCCCTTCTCTACTCCACTCTGACTTTTCCCTTGCCATACTGTTTCAGCTGTACACTAGAGACTAGTTGAGTAAGCACCATCATGCCAGATGCCCTTGTTGAAAGCATTTGAAACAGCTGACCCCATAAGGCCCACGTCCTTGATTAATACGATACCATTCATAATGAGGGTTGGGTTGGAATTAATCAGCATAAACAGATCTAGTGCGGTAGCGGACCTGAGGATGATAAGCAGGAATGGGGTGGACGTTTAACTGCTGAGAATAGCTTGGTGAAATCTGAACTGGACTGATAGGGTTCCCCAAATATGATAGTTCAGCAGTCATAGCAGTAGGAAACTGATTGGTATTAGGTGGAGGGAAGTTGGCTGATATGCAATGCAAGAACTGAACAAGTTTAAGCAAAGGTACATCCTCATCCAACAATGTGGCCATTACGTTGTGTGGTTCATGGTACAGCTTTACAGCAGAAGTCATTGCAATACACACATCAGCTTTAGATAAAACTTCAGCCCCAATTAACATGTGCGCTTCCACCATAAAACGCTCAGCAAAAGCAGCGAGAGTTTCATTCCGCTGAAACTTGATGGTAAAAAATCTGACCTTCCACTGGGACATCTTTGCATTTCCGCCAAAAAAGCACAGCACCGTATTCTTGACTTCTTGGTATATAGGGGAACTACCTGAAAGGTAACAGACGACTTTATCAGCACTTCCAACATCCAAGGAAGAGATCAACAATTTTGCTCTTCGTTGATCTGAGACTCCTTCAGTTGCAATCTCAAATCACTTAGAGTACCTATAAATATTCCCTTCATGATTGAATGGGGGCAGCTTAGTGAAGTGGACCTCCTGGAGCAGCTCATCTTGTTTTTAAGCATAGCATCCAACGCCAGTTTTAGCTCTGCATAGGCAAATGACCCAGAGAGTTAGGTAGGATATTTATCAAAACAACATTGATGCAACATTGCTGACGACTGAGTTTTTATCATTGATAATTGATCAATGGGCCCCCTGTAGTGAGCACCACTGTTATAAAATTGGCGATATCCAAGAGATACGCCGCCGGATTTGCACAGGGTTCAACCCACTGATTAAGTAGGAACAACGATATGACAATTGTTGCCCTAGGAACACAAAACAAACTTACAAATAAGTATGGAGCACTAGCTCCCGCTACTTCTTTATCTAATATACTTAATATTGCGGCTTCATCTAATTCCGCTGACTTTCAACCTACTTAACAACAACCTTCCTTAATCATCTCATCTTGCCTATATGGTAACAACTTTGGATGCTACGACTTATATGGCTTAGTAATCTAATTCACCATATCTTATTGGCTCCATCAATTCTTCATTTGTTTATTTCACAGTCGCCTAATTTGAGGCGATTTCCCAATAACCCAATATCGCCTTATGTTGAGGCGCTCAATTAATCAATACCTATAGTAAACTCAACAGATCCAATCCATTCCGCCATCACAACTGAGGGCATATCATCCAGTCATATCAGAATTGCAACAGATGGTATAAACCCAGATCATAACGTTGAGGCCCCTTGGACATGGCCTAGCCACTTCAGAACTAAAAGGCCTGAAGTGCACTCAGATATTATGAAATTATATGAATATAAATAAGATAAAGGTAGTGAGCTATCAGATATGTTTTTTGAATATTAAAGACCCTCTTATATGGTCATTATCAATAGATATAAATAAAGATTAATATCCTGATAATTATTTTGAGAGATTTTATCAGATACTGGGTTCAATGGATATTAATGAATAATACTTAATATGGTGATAATATAATAAGGTTACTTTAAAGCATCTTGTTAAATAAGATAAGAAAAAATTATTTATATTGGATAGGACATCGTTCTATGAGTGTCTTGATTAATTAAAAGTTCTAATCCTAAGGTGTTATAAAACATATTAAGCTTTTAACCTAAACCCCGAGACTTGGCCTTAAGGGAGGTGTCAAGTTTACTACAGGATAAGGCTTAACCTTAAATGGGTAAAATCTTGATATTGAGCCTACATACCACTTTTTCTTGGGGTGCATATAGCGTCTTGCCCTTATGATTCAGTTCACTTTTTGTCACTGCACTAGCCACGGTTCTTCCTAATCAGAATTTTGAAATATTGATTGACACCAACTTGATGTTATAGCATGGGCCTGATGCAATTTTTAAAACAATACTCTCAAAATTTTTAAAGCAAACTTCTCACTGTTATATCACTGGATATGGGACCCATCTCCAACTGAGAAACTACCATACTAGCTTGGTCTATGCGGATGGGATTAATCTATAAATTATCAACGGGCTGACAAATGTTCTCAGCCACCCTTCTTTAAAATTAAAGATGTTGGAGATTATTTTGAGGTCACAAAGGAAAGCAGTTGTGAATTCCAATGACAGTGCATCATCAAGATTGGTCTTACCTTAAAAATCCTGACTATCTGTATGGCGAAATTCATGAATCCTGGAAAAAAGGCTGAACTGAACCCCATGTAGTACTGGAATTTTAATCCCCAGCCATGGCAAAATTCAGGTACTAGTCGCCAGACTCATGGATAGGCCAATATGGATAGAAAAGAACCAAGTAGTGGCTTTCATTCATCTTGTTCCTACTATATAACTTTACTTTTTTACGCCTTTGGTAAGTTAGTGAATAGGATTATCCAAAGAATTGGAATCCCTGGCAATCCTTGATGAATTAATTGATATAGCTGCTGGGGATCTCAGAAGAACAAAATGACCAAGTCCTTAATTATTTGAACAATATTATGGAGTTTTTGCACATGATAATTATAATCTCAGGTGAACCAAATTATAGTTCATAAGGTTGAAGTTGGGATTAACTGCCAACTCATGAGACCAACTTTCCATTTGTGGGAAAGTGATTTGACAGTTAATGCTGAAGTTGCTAAGCTTCTCAAATATGGGTTGTTGGTCCCATCCTTGAGTCCTTGGGAGAGTTCAATTTTATTGTAAAAAGAAGGACAGGTCCAATCAGGTCACTATAGACTATCATTGGCTGAATAAAATAATGAAAAAGGGCTTATACTTTATTCCCCAGATTGATAACGCTCTTTATTGCTTATGAGGGGTTCAATTCTTTTTAGCGATGAACCTCATATCTAGGTACTGGAAAATTGACTTACCTTAGAGGATCAAGAAAAATGTACCATTATTACCGCAATGGACTATATCAGCTGACACAAATGCCCATAGGACTTTGTAATGTGCCGCTGACAAATTTTAATAAGAAATGGATACCATGTTAGGCAATCTGAAATTGTCATGCATTCTCATCAACTTATACAATATTATTGGTTTCAGCTGCACCTTTAGGATCACTTATGCACTTGAAGAAAGTTTTCAAAAAAAATATTGGCGGAAAATCTGAAAATAAAGTCACAGAAATGTCACTTGTTCAGAAACAAAATCACATATATGGGTTCATTACAGACGCTAATGGGGTTTGAACTCAAAAACTTAAGGTTGATGCAATTTTGAACATGTCCCAACCAAATATTGTTCACAATGTGAAGTGTTTTTGTGAATGGTCTGTTGTTATTTTTGATTCATTAAGAATTTTGCTTCTATTTCTGATCCCTTTTTTCAGTTGTTGAACAATACTAATAAAGGATTTATATGGAATAAAAAACCTAGGATACTTTTGACACCTTATGGTATATCTAATGATGGAATTGATATTGTAATATCCAAATCTCAATTGACCTTTCATTAATCAAACTGATGCATCCTTGATAGAAATCAGTGCCGTGTTAAGTCAGGAGGACAATTTTGGTGATGAACGCCTGGTGGCATATGTGTATCAATGCTTGAGTAAGAAAGAGTGAAACTATACATTGACTGAGTGGGTATGCCTTGTAGGAGTATTTGCCTATAAACAGTCCAGGGTATAACTTCATGGTTTCTATTTTAATGTGATGAATGATCGTTTCTCACTGAGATGGCTGCATAACCTTAAAAGAGCCTCAAAGAAGGTTAGCCTGATGGGTTTTTAAGTTACAAGCATATGATTATGAGATTGTACACTGATCTGTGACTACACATCAAAATGCCAATAGATTGTTATAATTACCTCTGTTTTAGTTTTGAAAAATGAAGAAGATGCATTGTATGAGAAGATGCTTACTGAGAATATTGAGGACTAGCTACCTGAGGTTCATCAAGCCCTTAATTTATTAAAAGAAAAAACAAAGATCATCAAGATTCAATTGTTCAAAATCGTCAGATAAAATCTCTATTATACCTAAGACCATACAAACACACTGCAATTGTTAACATGACTCATAATGTAACTGGTCATGAGGGCTATGAAAAACTCTGGAACAGGTTTAATGGGAGTACTACTAAGAATTTTTAATATAACGTCATGGAACCTTAGTTGTTGTACAATGTGTCAGGCACACAAGCCCTTTATGAGAGCTACTCCTTTTCAGCTAGTGGGCCTGGGTTTACGTGACATACTGTTTCAATCAAAGTTGTAGTACCATTGACTTTAAGTACTGAGAAAAGCCGATATGTCAGTGTATCAATCAACCACCTAACTAGTTGGGTAGAGATGTGGGCTATCACTAAAGTAGATGCCAGCGGTACTGCTAAGTTTATTATGGAGCAGTTATTTATTGACATGTCTGACTTCAAGTTATTTTAACAGATAATGGCAGCAATTTTACCACGCATATCATCCCAAAATAAATGAGATAATGGGAATATGTGGAGTACTGACGACGCCCTAACATCCAGAGACTAATGAGATGATTGAACGAGTATATGGTACTCTGGATGCTACTCTGAAGAAGTTTGTCTTTGGAGAACTACCAGCTGGGTAACATATTTGTTGGAAGTAACTTTTACCTATAATTTAGGTCATCTTTTATCAACAGTGAAATCTCTTTTTGAATTGCTTTATGGGCGTCAGGATGGTTTACCCTCAACATTATATCCTTTAATTAAACCTAATATGGCAATGATACCTCTTCAATATTTGAGAACTTGTCAAAAGTCCTGATTGAATTATAGTCCTCCGCCTATGCCAATACTCCCATGTGGAAGCTTAAGTTAAAAGAATATGATGATGCCAAAATTCCGAAACTCCTGACTTGTAATTAGCAATCAGGTTAACTATTGTAATACCCATGGTTTTGGGTGCAAACTAAGTCAAAACAGTTTTAGATTGATCCCTTAGAATCATCAATAAATTTTATTGGATGCCTACACAATTAAGTACTATACCAATAGTCATATAGTGAATAAGGTACATAGTAAGTTCTTACAAAAATTCCAATAAAACCGTAGGGTCAGGATCATTTTGGCATTTTTGTATGAGATCTATTAATATCTGGATTGTTGTTGAGCTTTTTAGATATGGCCTAATGCCATTAAAACCCTTGGAAATAATTTTATATCGCTTCCTTTTGATCACTATTATATTTCACAGCTACTAATGCCACTGATGTTTCTATCTTGGTTTATGCCTTGGCGACAATCACCACCATTGGGATTTCACCATCTCTAGTATGCGAGATTTGGGCAAGGGTATTTGCATCAGCAGACATATTGGAAGATATTAATCTGGTTAAGGGTGTGTCAGGATTTGAGATAATGAGCAAGCCAAAATCCTTGCTCCCAAATAGATTCTCAACAGTTCAACTCTCAAACCAGCACAAATGGAACTTTATCCTGAAGGCACTGAAACTAAATTTGATCAGGAACATCATGCGTACAAGAATCAATGTAATCACCTTCAGGAATCCCGTCCCGCTTCCCAAATCACTAGAGGCGCTGCCCCACCGCTACAGTCATGAGGACGACCCAGTACAATGAGGGCGCCATCCAGATGTTTGATCCAGAAGGCAGTAAAAGATCCTGATCCCATGGGGCCATGAAGGTCCCTGAGGCACCATGTCCCCACGCGCCCTATAGTTATTGACGCTTTCTAACATAATAAAGTATTCTAAATTTCCTCCATCTTTTCTAACCTCTCCACTAATAAACAGCTTTGACCCATATGAGGACTTCAGCGACAAAACAAGAGAACTGTTACACTGAGAGAAGTTGCGCTTACTACAAGGGGCTCCTAGCCGTCCTAAGAGAACCCGTCTATCATGAATAATGGAGAATGCTAGCAGTCACAAAGTTTAATCTGCTGATTAATTGAGTAGCGTTGCTTGATGGATTAGTACCTTGCAGTATGAAGTGCCGCCTATGAAGCCTAAGAGTCTAGAATTTTGTGCCACGTCCCAGTTCTCACTGCCCTCAGTTAATGGAAATCAGTATCAACTTCAGTACGAGAACCTTAATGACATTTTCCAACAATTAATAAATGGCACTTACTCTGTGGGTTCCCACTCCAGCTGAACCTGTGCCTCTTCTGTGGCCTCTAACATGCGGGACCTTTATACCTTGGCCCAGCTACCAGAAGGAGACCCTACCCTGGGAACTGAACACCGCGATCAAAACTTTGTTCACCCAGCTATTCATCACCTCCTCAAGTTAGTTGGGTTGCACCATCATGAAGTCACTCACCAACTGGGGCTCACCCAAAACTCACACTCTCAAGTTGTTGATTTTTACAATGCGGCCTCCTCTTTCATCTACAACAACTGTGAGGCCATTATCCATAACTGATGATTAATCAATAAAGTCAAAGGCCAAATAGTGGTGTTGGATAGTGGGATCTTTAGCTCCTAAAGGACCAGCTGCATCAGGTACACCCAACTCCTCGAGGCTGTTTGATACCAGCACCTTTACCAAGTTGAATATCTGGTATGGATTCTGCAACAACACTAATAGGAGCAGGTCTCTTGTGACTACACCTCCAGGAGTGAAGGACCTAGGGGGCCTGAAGGTCCTTAAGAATTTGAGGGACCCAAAAGACTTGAAGGTCCCCCTGGAGCTAGAGGGCCCTCAGGCCCCACAGACCCTACCCCTGGAGACCCTGATGACCCTTGGCGAAAGGATGTGCTAGAAGCTCTGGCCGCCTTATGCAATCAAATTTGGAATGTACCTCAGGGATGAAAACCCTGAGTAAACGGGGTCCCCCTCGACCTTAGGGTCTCCATTGAGGCATTTTCAGACGAAATGGACAATTTAAACGCATTCATTATGCTTACTAATAACTACATCTCTCAGTTTTAGCAAACTCGTCAAAGGTCTAGACCCATTTGCCCACCCTTAAGAGTCAGCTTCTCCTTCAGAGCGCTGACATTTAATCCTTAAAAGAGCAGGTCGCGCATAAGGCTTCCATTTCCTCCATCAACTGAAACTGGGACTATATCCAATAGGACCTCAAGAGCCTAAGATGATGTTTGGACCAGCAGGTCCCCTGCGACTATTCAGAGACCAAGATCTCCAATCCTGCACCCATCCCTGGCGTTAACACCCTCTCCACTCCTCTTATAACTAACTTAAAACCTAGTTTTAAAGAAAGGTTCACCCCTGGTCAGGAAAGCATCGCCTCCTTCCTGTAAGCATATGAGGGTTCCATGGAGGAAGACACTGACTGGCAGAAAATGAAGCATATCCATTTCTGACTCAATAGCACTGCCTGAAAAGATCATGACTCCCCATTTGAAGGAGTGCAACACCTGGTAATATGTCCATATGGCCTTGATCTAAAAATTTGGCAACAATTAAACCCTGGCTAACTTAAAAAAAGCATTCATGGGGATCCGCCTGAATAAAGGGTAGAGCCCATGGAGTTCGCCAGCCATTTTTGTGCCAAAGCGCAACCTTTGGGTACTACCAATCATATTACCTTGGATGACGCTTATCCCCAATGTCATCTCCGCATTGGGATCCTACTCCAAGGTTCAAATGCATGTGATTGGACAAAAGAATGGTTATGCCTGTATTCAGGAAATCAAGGAAGCTATTAATGAGATCCCTGCGTCAGCCCTCACTCCAAGGCTAACTCTTCAGGTCTTTCCAAATGCACTTGAGTCCATGTGGTCGAGAACCAGAAGATTTCTTTACCTAAATGCACCTAATGTAATTGTTTCAAACACATCGCCAAGACCTTCTGAAACGAATTGTCAAGGAGGCGAAAAAAGGGCCGTTGGCATGAAGGAAGAGGCGCTTCATGATATCCCTACCACGCCTCAATAATTCTCCATAACCTCAAATGATCCTGGAGCTATTGTGCATGAATAATAAGTTTTGATACCCATTGATAAAGAAAATGATACTGCTTAATCTTCTTCTAATGACTCTCCCATGCTTCTCATGCTACCTCCCCAGTTCAGGAGTCTGGTTACCAGCGTCACAGTTTAAGTTAATCAAAAAGACCTTGTCATAGTTGATAGTGGTTCCTATAAACGTTATATTGCCCAAGTTGATGAAGCGCATCAAGATCGTTCCAGACTTGCCACGCTATGTGGAGTAAATCATGGCTGGCCTGCAATGTACCCAATCTATAGAAGCCTATTCTTCCCTACCTATTTGATTTTGGAAGCTCTCTGTAAATACCACCGCATTTCACTGGATAAACCTTTCTATGACCTACTTCTTGAAACTTGGTTCCTTTAAGACTACTAGGCAGTAGTCCATTACAATGATGGATTCCTATCCCTATTAAGGCATCGGGTTCCTTTGATATTTGAACCTCCTATGACTAAGATGAAGGTCAAGGCCTGAGCCTGCCTACTAGAGAGTGAGGGCCATATTGATCAGCTTGAATATCATGTAAGGTGCTCTTGGGTCCGATTGCTCCTCCTGCTGTTGATGGACAAGAAGGCATGCCAATCTAATTACCTAGGATTACCACTATACCTCCAAAGTCCCAGACATTGCAACACCTGAGTTCTATTAACATCCCCTCTGGATACCTGCTGGAAATCCAAGGCCTAGACAACCCATCCGCCAAAGAGGTGCTAACCTGCCCAAGAAATCTAAATCCAGCTTATGTCAGATCTATATCAGTGTTGTTGGATAACCTTACTGAAAAACCCAAGGTACTCGGCCCAAACAGTCCCGCCGCCTATGTCCGCCTCCTACCAGTGTAAACTGTTAGCAATGTCCATAGTTTTGGGGGCCCAAGGGACTTTGGGTTAAAGATTCCCCATCAGTGGCCTTGGTTGACACCAGTATCAGAATGGAGCTCACTGAAGACCAACAGCACAAAGTTTAAGAATTTCTGTAGGAGTATTCAGATCTATTTTGGCCTCTATCTTATGACTTTAGGAAAATGAACGGAGTCCTACATCATGTGGAGACTGGAAACTCTCTCCCCTTCTAGTCCTGACCTTACCAAAAAACAAGGCTGAAGAAGTCAGGTGGCAGTGGAACTTAGACAACTACTTAAAGCTGGAATCCAAGTGCCTTTATGCAGCCCTTGGGCCTCCCCTCTCCTGCTGGCTTGGAAGAAGGATAGCAGCCACTAGGTAGTGATGGACATTCAACAGCTTAACTCTATTACTAATAAGGACAATTATCCTCTACCCAAATTGATGACTCCTTACAACTGCTCTTCAGATCGCAGTACTTTTTTGCAATGGACTTTTCCAGTGGATATTGGCAAGTGGAGCTCGCCCCTAAAGATTAGGCCAAGTGCGCACTCATAGATAATATAGGACTATTTAAGCCCATGAGTATGCCCAAGAGCCTAAGTAACGCGCCAGCCACTTTCCAACACGCCATGGATGGGATCCTTGGGGATTTAAGATGTCATGTGTCCTCATCTACCTCAACAAAATCATTGTATTCTCACAAACGTTTAATGGACATTTTGAGAATCTAAGTGAAGTTTCAATTAGGCTACAGAAGACATATAAAGCTTAAACCTTCTAGTTGCTCCTTCTTTCAGTCAGAGATTGAGTTTCTGGGGCACAAGGTTTCAAAAGATGGCATCCAGCCTATCCCAGACAAAGTCATCGTCATAAAATAGATTTCACGCCACCAGAGCCTAAGGAATATTCAGGTATTCCTTGGCATGGTGGGCTATTATCATCAATTTATCCCTCATTTTATTGACCTAGACAAGCCTCTATTTTACCTCCTGCAGAAGTACGTGCCCTTTGAGTGGCGGCCTGAACAAGAGCAGGCTTTTAATGCATTTAGGACCGCTCTATTTACTAAGCCATTTTAGTTCAACCACGTTTTGACCAACCCTTCATGTTGTTCATAGATGCAATAAATGTCGCCGTTAGGGCTATCCTAGCCCAGCATGACAAAAATCAGGTCAACCATCCCGTGGCCTATTTTAGTAAGACACTGAGTAAAGCTGAATGGAACTACAGCGTTATCAAGAGGAAATGCTTGGATGTCTTGCTACCCATCAACATTTTCGGCCCTATCTCTATGGTACCCACTTTACCATTGTCACTAATCATTCCTTGCTCCGGTGGCTCCAACAGATGAAGGACCCATATGGCCGTTTAGACGGATGTTCCATATGACTGCAGAGCTATTATTTCATCATTGTTCATCATTCAGGCGCAATCTACCAAAATGCCAACAGTCACTCTAGGATGCCAGTATTAGCAGCTTTGACCCTTGAGGAGGACCAGTTGTATGATCTGATTGGTCAACCCAAGTGTTAGGAGTTGGAAAATCCTGAGATCTAAGCTGAGTTCCAAAAGATGACCTGAGACACAAAAATCAAGGATGGGCTGCTCTACAAGAGGGTCAATAAGAACTGGCTCCTTTATGTCCACCTTTCTTCCTGAATCAACGTCATCTAAAGGCTATACTACTGTGGGACACAGGGAAGTTAAGAAGACTCACTAATGGTTGAAGTCATGATGTTACTGGGCCCAAATGGTGGAGACTATCAAAGAGTTCTTGTAGGCATGTATGTCTTTACAATCCCAAGACTGAGCCAGTCCATAATACCAACGCTCAGTCATCACCCTGACAGGACCCTTCAGCATTGTTAGCATTGATGTGATAGGCCCTCTTCCCACTGGACTGCATGACCATAAATATGTCCTCCTAGCTGTGAACTATTTAACCAAATGGGTCAAAGGAATTATTAGTCCCCGCTGCTACTGCAAAAGCCGCGGCTCTCTTCCTATTTTGACCCATTTTCACTCAGCATTGATGCCCAAAAATTTTATTATCAGAAAGTGGGTTAAATTCACTTACAGGTAGTCCAATAACTTACTTCGCTCTTTGGCACTATTTAAAGTTTTGTCACCCCCTACAACCCATCCATTAATAGGGCGGTGTAACGTGCTAATGGAACCCTTGTCTTTATTTTATGGAAGATGGCCTCCTCTGAACTTTCTCGCTGAAATCATTATTTACCCAGCGCTTTGCTTGCCTATAGAGTAAGCTAACATCAAGTCATCAAAATGTTTCCCTTTGAAGCTCTATATGGATGTGCTCCCCAGCTATCAAGTAGCATTCAGCCCTTTCTGAAATCCTCCGCTCTTGAGAACTCTAATCTAACCATGAGGGCCTTAGCCAATGAAATTTAACGGATTTAATCCCCAGCCACACAAGTCATCATCACCACCAGAAGGGAGACATCCCAATATAATGTCAGCCGACCCTCCTTACCCATTTTCCAATTAAATGACCTCATTCTCTTCTTTCTTATTTCCCCAGAGGTCAACAGAATAAGCTTGACATTATCGGGTCTGGACCTTATAAAGTCATTTATAAGGTGAAGTCATAGTACTCTATTGCCAACGTCAATCAGGGGATAGTGGGAAATCAAGTACATGGCCATTTCCTCCGGCCTTATACCCCCTCCAACAGGATCTTGAGAGGGGCGTTGTCAGGATTTGAGATGATGAGCAAGCCAAAATCCTTGCTCCTAAATTGAGTCTCAATAGATCGACTCTTGAACCAGCATGAATGGAATCTTATCCTGATGGCACCAAAACTAGATTTGATCAGAATGCATCACGCATATGAGAATCGATTGAATCACCTTCAGGAATCCTTTCCTCACTTTCTGAATCACGAGAGGCGCTTCCCCCACCATGGCAACACAAGGATGATGCAGCACAATGAGGGAACCATCCAGACAGTCAGTCCAGAAGACTTTAAAAGATTCTGATCTCATGGGGCCATAAAGGTCCCTGAGACACCATATCACCATGTGGCCTATATATCAACGCTTTTTAACGCAATAAAGTATTTAAAATTCCCTATATCTTTTCGTTTTTTGACCTTTCTGAAAGTATTCAGCTTCAAGCCTTTTTCAGACTTTGGTGACAGTCAAGAGTACTGTTAACCAAGAGGGGATGTGTTGGGAATTTAACCAGAATATGCCTTTTTAATATGTTCCAATATTAGTGAAACTTTCAGAAATGAATCTTAATATAATTTATTATTTGTTGATGACTTGTAAGCTTTTGTGGAGGAAACTTTGATGTAGCATAAAATTATTTGGCGCAATGTCAATGACTTTTGCTCTTGAGGAGAGAGCTCCAAATTATTGTCTGTAATAACTTGATGATTAGACTTCCTTAATTTATTGGGGATGATCACCAATAGTTTAACAACTTGATGGCAAGATCTCTTAGCATGTGAAATTGAGCTGAAAAAAGTTCTGACTATGGCATGTCAAAGCTGCAGTTTGATGAATAAAGAGTTATTCTTTTTTTGACTGAGGCCAATGATTCTAATAGGAGGTCAATGAGTTTCCAAAAGATTATATATAAAACTTTCCCTATTATAAATATCTTTTTCTTGGTTGTACTAGATTTTACTTTTAATTGGTTTTATTTTTATAGGATGGAAGCGGCTATATACTATAATGAACAAAGGTCAAGTTCTAGCCAAACCTTTATTTTACTCAGATTCATGTTCCTTGTTGTCATACAGAAAATTTGTATTAGTTAAGTAAAAATCCCTTAAACCTTTGCAGTGACCAATTTTTAACAGATGGCTTGTCTGGAGTTCAACCCTTTTAATTTATAAATTTTCTTGACTTTAAGGGATACTTTGACTTTGACATCTCGAGTGAAGCTCAAGCAAAGGTTTCATCAAAAATGACACTTATTTTAAAGACACACCCATCCATATTACTCATATTTGGTTGCCAGTAGAAGCCACTCTGTTAGGTAAATTTGCTAGATTAATCAATCATCTATATTCTAAGAATCTCTTCCATGAGCTCCTTGAGGTATTGGCCTCTTATGGAGATGACCATGTCCTCCAGTCTTTGGTTACCAATTGGGCCAGTCACCTCACAGGGCCTCGTACCTCTGAGACATTCTGCCACTAACACTGTAACACTTACCTTGCCATTACCCTCCACACTATGATCCATTAAGCCACCAACCATTCACTATGAGCCCATGTAGAGAATTGGCACTTCTTTTGCCCTTGTGCTCTGAGCTAGACCACTCAGATTATAAGCGCTCTTCACCTACCCACTGAAGCGGCCTCAGCCCCTTCTTCCTCCAGAGTTGTCCCCACCACCAATCTTGTTGGGTTTATAATGGTAGTTTGATCTTTCCTCCCACTCCCTCAACCGCTGTGGCCACAGCTCTTTTGATAGCTGTCAATACTAACTCTTTTTCTCAAATTGTTAAGGAGCATATTACAGCTCAGACTACAGTTAAAATACCTTGGTTGATATTTCAAGGGCCAACACTCATGACTCTCAGCCGTTCTTCTCCTGTGCTGGACCATAATTGCCTATCTCCAACCCATGAAAATCACATGATTTGGTGCCCAAAGATGACTAACCTTTTTTTAGTACTAGATGGTCCCAAAAAAGATGACTAACCTTTTCAGATAAATATGTTTTGATTGGCCCAAACTCTTCCTCCAACCTCCCGCTCCCGATCCCCTAGAACTGCACACTTTTACCAGGGTTTATAGTTTATAAAACCAACTATCAGCTTGTAGTCAAAGCTTCAGATGCATACCAACACCCCTCTCTGAAAATCCCTCCACGAGGCCATGAACCTGATCTTTAAAAGAATTCCCAATCCCAATCTCCTGGACAACTACTCTGAAGAAGCTCAGGATAAGGTCAAAGAGCTCACATTTGCCGCAAGTTGCTCAAGTGCCAATGCTTCCAAGTCATTGATTTTTAACTCCACTACCCCACGCACACCAAATGTTAAAGACTTTCTCATGTCTGCCATATTTTCTGAAACACACTGAATCTCAGCTTGCTCAATATGTCAATGCATTGAACACCACTTGAATCTTCGCTTAGTCTAATTAAACTTTTTGGACCTATACCTCATTCAATTGATGCCTCAACGCCCTAATGTCCGCTTTGATGCATGCCATCATGTCTGCACAGGATGTAAAATCCCCAACCACCTAACCCCATACAATATGTTCACTTAAAATAGCCGCTGCTGCGCCAAGTTGAGTTTTTTCTCATTTTTATCTGGCCCCAATATATAAAAAAGCATGGCCGCACCCCTTATGTGTTGGGCACCACTAGTACTATTTATAAAAGCATTTGGTCTTTAGACTTATAAATACTCTTGAATGGTATTGTTGACATCTTTATTGGAGAATCATTTACCATTTGAAAATCTATTTACCTTATAGGGATGCTAGCTAAATATTAGTCATTATATTTGCCAAATATAGTGAGATATACTTAGTTTAATAGATAAACTATATATCTGCATCTTTCTAAACAAAACCAAATATATGGCTTGCCACTATATAATTACTAAGCCGCCTAAGGTGGCTGGCATGAGATAAGCCTAATTTATTTGGGGCACCCAGGGATTGACATTTAATCAAAAATAAAAATAAAGCCAAAATGGAGCAAGTTAACTTAGATTCTTATAGTCATCTTTAACAGATATATTGATATATTATATAGTTTATTCTGGGCCAGCATCTAGTATTAGAAGAATGTTCTAGTTAGTATACATTTTATGATTGATAGAGCATTGTTTTTTAGTACTAGATGGTCCCAACCCAAGGAGGGATTCATCGATGTTGATAGAGCATTGTTGAAGGCTTTATAATTAAGTTTTCATAGCATATATCTACTATTAGATTTTAAATACGTGCCATCATCTCAAAACTGATATCAATTCAAAAAATGAAAAATTAAATTAACTATCATAAATAAAGTTAGTGTGTGACATAGCAAATTAGTTTAACCCTTTGGCCTATAACCATTTGTCTCACACATGGTAAGTTCTTCAGGACCAAACTGATTATACGTGTGATACTTGTGGTTGTAGGTCAAAGGGTTAAACAAGTATTTACAATTCTTGAGTCATGTTCAATTGGTACTCTTAAGACTGATTTAGCAAATCGTGAAATGAATCAAAGGGAGGGCTTTTTAAACGTTTCAGTCCACAATTTTGGAAATTAAATCGTAGGGCAAGGAGTTATTGTCTTTTCTGGGTCTAAAGCTTATAACATATAAAGAGATTCTGTAAAGTATTTGCCATAATAAGTGCACAAGTCTCCATATGATTCCAAATTATACAAGACCAAACGTTTCAGTTGGTGTAAGCCACTAATATGCTAAAGTATTACCTCAAAGCTCTCATAATTCTAGAGCATATTCAGATCCAACAAACTCTATATTAATAGCTAAATTTGATATTAAATTATATTCTTGGCTTAGGCCTAAAAAATCACAAGGGTAATGATTTATCATATTAGGATGTCAGAGGTTGGCTTTATTAGGTATATAAAACTTTTTTGGTAGGCTAGAACGTCATTAGCTTAACCATTATGTAAAAACTATACACGCCTTAAGATAAAGTCTAACAATGTGGCTGATTAATATGAAGCATGATATTTAGACAGTTGCATTACCGTTTTTAAAATCATATGTGTCTACTATTTAAGATTTACATATATTCATCTAGTATCTAAGTCTTTAGGTAAATTGTTCTTCTTAATTTTATACCTGGTTGCTAAACTTAATGATATACTTTAGGCCAATGTCATGGAAGATAATATGAGTATACTGAAAAAAATTTTTGCCCACTGGAAGGAACAAAGCCAGTATATTGACACCCACAAATTTTCGGCTGCAAGAACTAAACACAACTAAGGGTAATGAACCCTTTTTATAGATGACAGCAACATCAGAAATTTACAGAAAGTTGGGATAATATCACCCACAATGATTTGATACCTGCTAAAAAAAGAGGTTTACATTATGAAGAGGATGACGCTGCCCACAAAGGCTATGAAGATCACCCCCATATATATCTTTAGGAGATCAGAAGGATTTATGATATGCTAATGATGGAGTAATTATATCAGAAATGGCCAATGATCACAATATGACCAAAAAACCATCCAAATCAAGTTACCCAACGTATGCAATAATGCCTTCTGACTGAATATTACCAAAAAGGCAACCAACTATATTTAGAGATGATTGAAACCATGAAGCGATTGTGCTGGAGCAGAGCTATCATCTGAACCTTGACCCAAGCAGAATATTACCAATTTGTGTAAAGGTGCTATAACAAGAATAGGCTTTAGAAACCAGAACCAGAAGCAAAAATTAGTAAGTTTCCACTGAGAATCCTGATTCTGGGATGAGCACCATAAGATGGAGCTTATGGATACAAGCTAATCCATATGGATGCCTCCATTAAAGCAGATACAAGAAGAGACATATAATTTGTTCATGATTTCCACAACAATATCCTTGTACCCCACTCTCAACTATCATCAATTTACATTTAAATCATATATTGATTTTATGAATGAAGTATAGAAATACTTTAATTATATTATAGTATATATTTTTTACTAAATTAATCTTAAAATTTATTCTTATTAAATATATTGGGTTTAATTTAGGAGATCACCAGTAATCAGTCTGGGATATGAAGAAGGCACTCTTTTGGGAGGTTTCTTTAGTTTCTGATAACTCCAAGGAAGAGGTTGTTCAAGATTTCTATTTAATCTTATGTTAGGCCAAAATAATTTAAAAATATGAGTGTCAACAAAATTACCGCCATCAGGGCAATGAACAGGTTAAATATGCCATTGATACTACATTTGGTAGCATATGAAGAAGGTCTACTCAGTGATGATGATCAAGTGCTAAAAAGGTTGCATGATGTCTAATCTTTGTGAAACTGAACTTTTAATGCAAGTCATGAATTTTAGTTAGTGAGCAAGGGCTGATGAGCTGACTGTGGTACTAACTACAGGAAGGATACCATCATAACAGAGTTAAGAAATTGAAAACCTCAAGAACATATTGATGATTAGGATATGAAGACCTATTACTGTGAAGGTTACTTGAACTCCTAGAAAGAGATAAGTACCTATTCACTCAAGGCTTCAAACATTGGAACTAGAAGTATCTGATTAAAAGCTAATTTGAGCGTGTCAAGGAGACAGTTAGAAAAACATGCATTGTCATATAAGTTGTGAGTGGCTCCTCCCCCTGTAAAGAAGACGGAAACAACATTTAATATATTGAAGAATAACTGTTATTACTTGAGAACAAGAATGAAATGAACATTTTAACTTTGAACAAATATAAAGATCTATTAAATTAGCGTGATCCCATGCCTAACACCTTTTACATGAATCAAAATGAGTGAAATCTAAACTAAGGATTTTACCACAGCCAGAACCTACTATATCTCAAGAATCTACTCAGTTAGAGACACTGATCTTAGCTACTCGATTTACCGCCGCGCCTACATGCATGATAAGCGCTGAAACTATTAGAGAAGTCCCAAACTTCAAGCCCTAGTTCAAAACCATGTATACCACTTATAGGATAATATTTCATGTTTCCTACGGATGTTAAAAGCAGTATTAATGGCGTGAGTGATTACCAGGAGGCTTGCAACATTCAAAGATAAATGAGTCATGTCTCAAGTTATTTTCTGTGCAAGTTTATACCTTAGCTTAACCTGGACTGAAGTGAAGAATAAACTTCTTTCAGAGTTCAGAAGTGATCAATATGCTCATAACATGAGTTAAGGCTTTCTGCTTAAGAAGTTGGGATTGAATGAGTAAGTTGCTAACTATGCCACTCATTACTTAATGATTAAAAATTATAACAAAAATAATTTTGACCTACTAACTGCAAAAAAGTGTTAAAGGGCTCACTAGACATGCTTCCACTTATGAAGATGCACATGACCTTAGCCATCAAAGCTTCAATGTTGTGGAAGGCTATAATGAAGGCCTTACTCTATGTCAAGTAACTTATAAGATGACATAAAAAGCATCATGATAAATTCCTCAAAAAGCAAGGGTGTCTACGTCGCTCATAAAATTAATGAAAACCCTATAGATAAGACTCCAAAAACAGTAGAATGACAGCCTTAAAAATCCCAACTGTAACAAGTTCTTATAAACCTGAGCACTTTTTGGCTCTCTAAACCGATTAACGCCATTGATAAGAAGGATGTACCCCTACTTAAGATGCCAATAATGCAATGAACTGAGTGGATCTACCCACCAAGGAGGATTATACATGAATATTAGGATGTAGTTAGTGCAGTATACCACGTTCTAGGTGCACCTAGTGCAGTGGCTGTACCTGCTCAAATTAGTGTGAATGAAATTACAGAAATTGATCAAGTGATACCTACTTGGCACAAGTCACTAAACCTACTAGGATTTTTAACACCATTATAGAAGGAGAGAAACTTGTAATGTCCACCTTTAAGAGAATAGAACCGGATACATAGTATACAACTAAGGCCACATCAGAGAGAGAAGCTTTGGAGAAGTTTGAAGAGTCAGCCACTAATTTTTTGATGACTGGGAACCCATCTAGAAAGAGCGTTACAAAGGTTATAAAGCTGATACAGAGAGTTTTTGTCTTGGCTTTACGCAATACTGGAGCATTTGTCAATTTTATATCCTGCAAGTTAATTGAGAATACAAGCTTAAGCCAGATATAGACTATAATGTCAAGTACTAAAAAGCTGACCAGATTTCACGCGCGCCTTAGGAGCTTATTCTGAGTTGTCATTACATTTTGGGCGCATGATTCAGAAAACTCCATCAGTGGTTTAATGCAATCAATACAATTTCCCAATTGCCCTCCAGTTTCTACTAAAGTTTAGTGCTAATAATGACTTCACCAAAGATACCATGAGAACATCAGTTATCAACTATCACTAGTAATAAAGGATGAAAATCCCAAGTCCACAAGGAGAGAAACTGCTTAGTGTAAAATAATTAGCTAACATAACCAATCCACTATACATAAGGAGAAGTGCATTAACCAACTCCTGTTACAGTTAGTGAAGAAAGAAACCTACCACTGAGAACAAGTGAGTCCTTGGAGATCAGATCTGGTAAAAATTGACGGATATTACTCTCAATAAGTGTGAATAAACATCCAAACATAAAATTAAAGTTTACAGTCACAATATGGATTGAAGAGAAATAGCCAAGCGTCTGCCTAGGTTCTTTGATACCAAATAAACCAAAAGACTGATTTTCATATTGGAGGAAATCACTACACAGCTTATATACAGATAGAAAGGGAAAGTCGTCACCCAAGCCAGATTGACTATATGTGAAGCTATTGAGTCAGTACCTATTGCTCAAAATTAAAATGGATTAAGATTTGGAGATGAGACAAACTTTGCGCAGAAGGAATTGAATGAGCTCCTGGATAAGTTAATTGTCATCTTCAGCTCTGGCAAACAATTATGGATTGTTCAAAGAAAGGTTCTTATTGTGGACACCAGACTTGATTTCCTATTCAAGTCTAAACCTACTAAGGTTAATATACAAAGCCAAAGCTATTGCTACAAATTTACTAAGCTCTCAAAAGACATATTATCAGATCTAAAAGAGCCCATGGGCTTTGTCACTGCTTCTGTTATGCAAAGAGGCTGTAATACACCGCTTGTTTATGAACTGCCTCCAGTCTAACAAAGTTACCAAGAAATTTTTGTACCTGCTCCTCAGATAGATGACGCCTTGAAGTGCTTGGGAGAATCAAAGTACATCTTGGTGATGGATGTGGACAGTGGCTAATGAAAGATGGAGCTCTCGCCTGAGGATCAAGATTTGTTCCCTGATCAGTAGTCAGGGATTATTTGAACCTATAAGAATGTTACATGGGCTGTGAAACGCCCCAGCAACCTTCCAAAGAGTAATAGAACAAATTTATGGAGATCTCATGCTATCCTATGTGCTCATCTATCTGTAAAATATAATGATTTTCAGTTGATATTTAAGGCACCTCTAACACTTATAATTGTTTACCTGGCTACAATAATCTAACTTGAAGTTGAAAGAAATTAAGTGTACCTTCCTGAAGAGACATCTGAAGTTTTTAGACATGATATCATCCAAAAGGAATATAGACTCAGGAAGTAAAGATTTTAGCCTTAAGAGCCATAAAACAGCATTAAAGTAAGCGCAACGTCTGAGTATTAGTTGGGTTGGGATACTATCATCAGTTTATCCCCCATTTGTAAAACTTGGATGCACCTCTCACCTACTTGTTGTAAAGTAACTGAATTTAAATGGGGTATAAAGCAAGAGAAGGCCTTTGAAGAGTCGAAAGCCATAATGTAGAGGCATCAACCCTAGCTTACCATACTTTTTTAGCACTAGTGGTGCCCGTCCCAAAAAAGGGGGCTGTCCATGAATCTTTATTTGCAGTGAGTTAAACAAAATGATTATCCGTGAGTAATAATTTTCTAGTATGGTACCTTGGCTAATAGCCTAAGACACCATATCAGATGTGAAAGGGGGTCGTGGGGATTTCCATTTTATTTGAAACAGAGGACACGCAAGAGGGCAGACAGAAATGGAGTTGAGCATCAGCGGTAAGGGGTAGCTTACCAAGACCTCAACAAGTCGTTTACCTGTATACTGATTCTAGTGACATTAGTCTCAGAGCATTGTTCACCCTTTTTGAACTAGAATGAATAGACCATCCCACCAAATACTACTCTAAGGTTTTTTTACAGAGCTAAAAACTACACTGTGAAATTAATAGAGCGCTTGGCGGTGATAAGAGCAGTGAATCACTTTTGACCTTATGTATAATGAGTACAATAAGGTTGTGATGAATCACGCATCACTCCACTGGATGCACAACAATAAAAACTTAGAATGAACGTTTTCTAGAATGGGGTTTAAAAACTCCAAGAGTCTGATTTTATGATCATACACAGATCAGGCCTCATGCATCTTAACGCTGACAGACTGTCACAATTACTGAGCTTACACTTCTAAGAGCATTAGAGCAATTGCCTGTACGACTTGATCAGATTACCAGAAGAGGTATGACAAGATGAGAATGATGAAGTGAAGACCTTTTCTAATGTGTTTTTTCTAAGATACCAGCGTATTGAGTGAAAACTTTTAGAATAAAATAAAGGATAAATGGTACACATACATCCAGCTGTTAATTAAATGAACTTGTGATAAAAAACACAAATTCATGTTGGCCATGGATAATTCCAGAGGACATTGGCATACCTAAGCGACCGTTCTATTGGGAGTCGATGCTAGATGAAGTACATCAAGCCTTGGAACTCTGTGTACTCTGTTCAAGCTTCAGACCTTGGGAAGCACCTTGAGTTGCAGTAAACTCTGCTAACAGTCTCATTCCATAACATATACATTTATGTGATATTATCATTTCTCACCACCTCAAGTGAATCAAATTAGATAATCGTGGCTTTCAAACATTTCATCAAAATAGGTCAACGTATCTGCAGTAAAGACATACGCCGCAGAAACAACTGCCATATTCCCTAATATTCAAGTGTAAGAAAGGCATGGATGCCTATAGAAACTTTTACTAGAAAAAAGAACTTTATCTCCAATATAATGAGAAAAAATATGGATCTAGTTGTTATGAGACAACAGTTCACCACTTTGTATACTTCATACTCCAACAGAAACATAGAACGTGTGAATGGAATCTTAGGAGGAATATTGAAGAAGCCGACCTTAATTACAAGTCAGAGTGGGATCAACAGTTGCCATATGAGCTTCTAGCATTCCCAACTTAGTCATCACTGGGATATTGTCATGTCTCTATTAAATGTTTCTGTATTGGCAAGAAGCAGTGCTACATAACATTGGTGGCACCTGTCATCTCTGCAAACTGCAAGAACATACCACATGGGAGCTATTAGCAAAAATTAGCCAATGAGTTGATAAAGATTCAACTTGAAGCATCAAAGAACATTGAAGCAACTATCTTTAAGAGTCAAAGTGAAAGTTAGAGATAGAATAAGTTGCCAGAGTTCACTTTAGGAGAAAGTACCTATTCTACCACGTGCAAGAAAGTTATCCTGAGAAGTTTCAAGCAATTATACTGGCCCTGCAACTATCCTGGCATAGAGAGGAGCCAAATATTTAATAAGAGACATTAAGGCCAATATATAGTGTTTAACAGAGTACATGATCAGAATCTTACGTCCTTCCCCAGGTCTCATCTTGGGAGGGGAGATGTCATGGAAGATAACATAAGTAAACTAGAGAATAGCTGATCACCCTCTGGAAGGAACCTCACCAGTATACTGACTCCCACAGATATATAGTTTTAAGAGAAAATGCGAATAAGGAAAATGAATTCCCTTTATAAACAACAATGGCATAAGATATTTCAGACAGTCAGGGTGACTTCAACCAAGATATTTTGATAACTGCTGAGTAATGAGGTTTACAGTATACAGACAATGATGATGCTAATGCTTCCATAGACTATGAAATTGACCCCTTTTATACCTTTGGGGGCGAAAAAAATTTTGCAATAAGCTGAATATGGACTAATTCTATCAGAAATGACCAATGCTTAGAAATGACCAAACACTCATTTGATTTTTACCCAACGGACGCAAACAAACCTTTTATCTGTGTATTCCCTAATAAGACAACCATTCAAATTTGAGAGACAATTGAAACCCTGAAGCAGGGCGCATTAGAAAAGCACCATCATCTGAATCTTGACCCAAGCAGCATACTACCAAATGGGGTAATGGAAAAATAGCTATAGGAGGTATTGCCACCCCAGACCCAGAAGTAGGCATTGAGCAATGTGCCACTGAACATTCTGGTTCAGGGATGTCCATTGTGAGATGGAACTCACAAATACAGGCACTAAGCTAGATGGATGCCGCCATTAAAATGTAAATCAAGAAGTGACTCATATAGGGCTCATGTATTACTAAAGTATCTCTGTATCCCGCCCTCAATTATCATCTGTTTAGTTTTATTTCATATATTGATTTATGTCTGAAGTATTGTTTTTTATTTTATTCTATAAGTATTCTTATCCACAGAATCTTAAGTTTATCCTTTGTTTACTACTTATATTACATTAATTGAAGAGATTGTTGTTAACTAGTCTGGGATCTAAAGAAGAAGACAATCGTTTAGGAGGACACCTTATTTGATGATAACGCCAAGGAAGAGGTTGGTCATGATTTTCGTTGAGCCTTGTGTTAGGACAACGTACTAAAGATATAGCTAAAAGTGTCAGCAAGAATACCACCAGAAGAAAATGAACAGTTCTAGTAAGCCATCAATGCTACATTTGGGTAGCATCAAAAGAAGGTCCACTAGATGAGAATAATCATGCGCCTTAGAGGTTGCCTGGTGTCTAATTTGTGTGGAACAGAACCCCTCCACAATTTTTGCCAAGCAAGTTAAGGGATAAGGGCCAGCAAGCTTACTGCCACTATTAACACCTTCATCAGACATATATCTAGATTCTATTACTTTTAACTTTGCTTTCAGGGTCAAAATACTAATAGATATAAGATGAATAATATTCTTCTAAAATTTTCAGAATATTTATAGTAAATCTAAAGGTATATAAAGAAAATGTTCTCATAATGCATTATCATTTGCTATAGGGCTTCAGTTTTTAAGTTTAATAATGCTATGCCTAAGAAGCCTGACAGTCAATACTTGATGCTGACTAAGTCGCACAAAAAACACAGTTTTTATTTAAAACTGTGCTTAGTCACCACTTATTTTCTGTCGGTTAGAGTATTATCCCATGATAAGTACAGCAGAATGGATTCATTAAAGTCAAGTGCCAAAACAAGATATAGAAATTAAAACTTAACCTTATTGGAGTATATATTTGAGTTTTTATATGACGCAATAAACAATATAAAACCAAAAGTAAAAGTATTAATAACAACAAGGATGTGACATCTGGAAAGGAGGCTCTTAGTCAAGCAATGCATTCTGGATGGTATAGTGTTTTGGTATAATAATTATTATAGGGAGAAATGGTGAGTCTAATACCCAAGTTGGATGAGACTGGGGTTTAATTAGGTGATCATTTAACTTCTTCTTGATTCTTACCCTTTTTTGGGTTCTTCTTAATTTCTGTCTTGAGTTCCACTTTCTATTAGTGGTCACCTGACCTATTGAGGATTTAACATTTAAATTAAATAGGAATTCATCTCAGAGTATCTTAACCTTGGGTGATCCTTCAAAATTCTCCCTAGAGTTAACATGAGCTGTGCTGCCTGTCAATTTCTCTAAATAAATTATTGAGGTAATCTTTTTAACTCTTTTCTTGGGTATAGGCGTTAATTTATTTGATTAAGTTGAATGGTCAATATTTTCCCATCATGTTTAATATCAGATATCCAACATAAGCATAGTAACATCTCCTTTTGGTCAGATTTTTAGAGACAATTTGAGGTTAGGTTGCTCTAATGCTTTCCTTTCACCATAAAAACTACTGAAGTGAATATTTTACACTTTTGTTTCTAATTTCAATTTGTAGTAATTATACAGCTTTAAAAAATTAATAAAACAGGTGGTTAACTATCTACGCTATAAACTTAACTGGGTCTATTAACTTTTAGTAAAGGCTTCCTGCTACCACCTAAATGTGCAAAGTTAAATGCTGGTATGTGGCTAAAGATTAGCATGCTACTTTTACTAAAGTTTCTCTTTGCTAGATCTCAACTTATTATATATTTGGTTTAAAGTTGAACCACATGGATAGTTATGTGATATGTTTTTTGTAGATTAAGAAAAGTTTTGATGATTTTATTACAATTTTTGGTTAAAATCAAATTATTTATACTAATAGCTAAACATATTTTATATAAAAAATAATCCTTAGTAAATTTTGCTAATCTACAAGATAATTTACGTTAAACAATATAAAATATGACACCAAGAAAACACTACTTATCTATACTCATTATTTATCTTAAAATATATTGACAGTACACAGCTGTAATTATTAATTATCTTTTAATATACTTGACTCTGATAATATAATCAACTAAAATAGGAACAAAAGCTTTGCGCGCCCATGCCTTACATATTTGTTGATAGTATTATACCCAAGTCTTTTATGTAACTGTTTATTTGTTCTAATAATCTCTATACAGCATTATATATAAGAAATTCAAAGTAGTACAATTGAGTGTGAAATTAACTAGACTTTTTTGTGGTAAAAAGCGTCAAAATAAGATTGCAAAAGTCCTCAGTTATAGTCAAGAGGTATGTGGTAAGTTATAATTTGGTTTATTAATTGTTTGACGTTGTAAGATAATTTATTGGAAAAAACTAACAAGATTTTTATGGTAACAGATATAATCCAGGCAAGCGCTCTAGACTTTTTTAACATAAGATGTCTATCTTTCAATTTGCATGAGAAAGATTGTTTAACACATATATATGATAAATGTTACTTGTCCTGTGAAATTTACACAGTCAATAAAAAATCAGTAAATGGCAGCTCAGGGCGTTAAAGAAATCAATATCTATAGCATGTAATTTCTTTTTCTTTTTTGTATATTAAAAAAACACTTCAACTCCCAGAGAACAAGGTGACAAAAGAGTTGGATATACCTGTCATGGATTTAGCTAAGAAGAACTAGACTGGGATCCCAGTTGGGGTGTGCAAGCACCCAGTGGAGGCCCCAGAATGCCAAGGACATAGCGGTCTAGATAACTAATAAAAGTGGGGTTCTATGGGAGATGTGAGGAAAGTAAAAGTTCAGTAATATACTGAAGGCCCTAAGGCAAACCAGATAGTTGCATTGGGGGCAACCACGAGTCTTGTAGGGGCAAACCCCAAGGGCGGGAGAGGCAGGGAGGACAATGACTTCTCCAGGGTTCATAGTTGCTGGCCTTCGAATTCAGATAGGGGGCTTGCATGCCAGCAAGGGATGGCACAGAGGCTGCCACATGATCAAACATGTGAGCGGAGGTATGGCAAATCCCATGAGAGAGGGTAGGACAGAACTTCCCCTGGAGGGGGCGCTCTAGGTCCCGCTGGTGGACTGAGCCAGCAGTGGCTGAGGCGGCTATGGAAGCCAAGTCTGCAAGTGGCAGGGCGGGGGCGCCTGGGTGCTGCTCTAGCTAGGGGAGCAGTTTTGGAGGACTCAGTGACCAAATGGATGCATAAAAATGAACAAAGAAGTGGGTTCATCATTGAGGGTGAGTTGGATTATCACATTTATGATCTGCTGCCATGTGGTTGGTTCAAGTGACTGGATAATCCAGTCAGCAAACATCAGCAGGAGGATTTGGGTGATGGCACACTTTGTCATATTGATTAGAGGAATTTTTAGAAATTTCTAAAGAGGTAGATGGAGGCTGTGGAAAAATAGGTGGGGTATTCAATTTGTTTATTTAACTAAAGGAAAGCGAATTAACTTACAACTACCCCAGGCGGAACAATTGCCTTTTAAACTGTGCTGAATGAATGGGGAGGTATTGAGTGATTGGTTATTTGGGGGTTGGTGAAGGGATTTGGCTGGCTGGCTTTGAGGGTAGAAAGTAGCTCCCAATTTTGGCAAAAGTCTAGAATGTTCTTGCAAATTTTCCCAGATACTTGGGGTCAAACCAAGTCGATACTACCAATTTGGGTCCTGGTGGCCCAAGTCAGCATGTTTTCATGGCTCAGATGGGCTGGATTTGTCCTAGGAGGCAGGGGTCCTTGAATGAATTTATTTGCGATTTGAGCCAATCCCTCAATTGAGTTACTTGTGCGATCCATACTCCCTGGATCCATTTCAGAGCATTGGGGCAGATGATCCAGTCATTTGGGCCTGGGTTTACAATCCAAGATGTATCCCAATCTGATTTCTGAAGCAGGCCAGTCTGTATCAGCTCCCCCAGTCTGAAAATTGCTGGCTGGGCTCCGATGTTGGGCATTGCCATTTTCCCAAAATTTGGATATGGTTTGCCTTGGGAGTGGGTGGTCCCAGGGGCCTCTCCATGCCCCCCAATGTGTGCAATCTCCTTGCAGACCCCTATATCAAACTTACCAGGGTTGAAGAGGGGGAAGAGGTGGGAGTGGGATATCTTTGAGTGGAAAGGCAGTCACCCAGCGCTCATCTATCACATGGGCTAGGTATCCCAGCTGTGACAGAGGGTCCACTGGAGCCTTGGGGCCCCTTTTCGTCTGGGAGGGTTGTAGATCCCTATCCAGTTTCAAGGGCTGGTCCCCAGGACTTACACTACCCTTTCCTTTTTGACAGGGAGGATTCCACCCCCAGGGGCATGGACCAAAGCATAGTTCTTGTGGCGCTCTGGTAACTTTATGGACAGAATGGCCACGATCTTCTGGGGAGGGCGGTGGGCTGTCAGGTGGGAGGCATGGAATTCCTATCAGGTCCTTGCTGCTTGTGCAATCACGCACGTTCACCCAGCTGTTCTCATATGAGGGGTAACCTTTCCAGGCAACCAAGTACTGAATGGATCAGCAGGACCTTCAGGAAGTTAAAATGGCCTCCACCTCTGCTTCCTGGGATTCCCTGATGAAGATTGGCTCAGGGGATGTTGGCCTTTCCCCTATAAAGGGGTTAGGAGGGAGATGTGGAAGACATTGTGCTGCTTCCAGTTCACAGGCAGTTTCAGGCGGTAGGCTCCATTGCCTAAGTCCTTCTCAACCCCAAAGGGTCCTGAGCGTTTAGCTGCAAGCTTGCAGGTGAGGCTTTCAGGGGAAGGTTGCGGGTATCCAACATGACGAAGGAACCAGCCATGATCTCATACCCTGGAAGACACTTCCAATCAGTGAACTTCTTGTAGTCCTCAATGAATTTTGTAAATTGTTTGCAAACCAGGTTGTGCACCTTGCAGAGAGAGCTTACGCGGTCCATGGCAGCGGGAACTGCTGAGGAGAGTTGGGAACCAATCTGGAAAGAGGGTCTATTCCCCAGAGTGGCCTCAAAGGGAGAGAAGCTGGTTGAAGAATGGAGGGAGTTGTTGTACGTGAACTGTGCTAGGGGTAGGTCCTTGGCCCAGGTGTCTTGTGAGGCCATCGCATAGCAGCGCAAGTACTGCTCCAGTACCTGGTTCACCCGTTTGGTCTGCTCATTGGACTGGGGGTGGTAGGCAGTGGATCCACAGGTCTTTATGTTAAGGAGGGTTAACAACTCTTCCCAGAACTTGGCCAAGAACTGGGGTCCTCTGTCACTCACTATCTCCTTGTGGAGACCAAACATGTCAAAAACATGGTTGATAAATAAATTTGCAGTCTCCACCGCAGTAATAGAAGAGAGGCAAGGGATGAAGAGTGTAAACTTGGTAAATTGGTCTATGACTACCATTATCACATCAGAGCTACTGGAGGGTGGGAGTTCCACGATGAAGTCCACTGAGACTGAGGTCCATGGCCCCTCAGCCTGCTGCAAGGGGTGTAACAGTCCCTTCTTCCCAGAATGATCCTTTTTTCCTGGGCGCAGGTGACACAACGAGAGGTCCAAGTGGGAATGTCCTTTGAGGACCCAGGCCAATTGTAGATTCTCTTTATGAAATTTGCACACTTTTTGATACCGTGGTGGCTGACAGTCTGGGGGACATGGTGTTCCTCAATGACACAGCTGCGTAGGGAAGGAGGAACCCAAACCCAATCATGGAACCAGATTGTTCTATCCTGCATGGTATATGGAGTTCTCTTGTGGCGCCTGGACTCTAAGTCAGCAGGAAGCTCGATTACTTCAGGGCAGCAGGTTTGGGAAGTGAGGACACGTGGGAGGAGTGGAGTGTCAGGGTCTACATCAGTGAAGGATACATTAGGGGGCAATGAGAGGATTTGGGAGGGGGCACTACCATCATAAGGTCTAATGGGTTTTCCTCCCCGATGAGGAACAGGAAGGGGTTACAGATGAGCATGTCTGGCAAAAAATTCAGGGGACCTTTGATGAATTCGTACCTATATTGGAAAACACAGAGATCTTGATACATGCAAGTTTGCCGGTGTCCTAGCTTCTGAGATTTGTGGTAGTAGAGCAGGGCCTTATGGTCCGTCTGAACGGTAATTTCAATCAGGACGCCCTGCAGGAGGTATCATCAGTGGGTGAGTGACCACACCACCACTGATAGCTCCTTATCATATATCAGTCATGCTTGCTCTGTTGCAGTAAACTTCTAGGAGTAATAGGCCACTGGGTGCTCAGCTCCCTCATGCTCCTGTAGCAGCATGGCACCCATCGCCACTGATGAGGCATTGCAGGTTACTATGAAGGGGCGGGAAGTGTTGGCATGCCACAGGACGGGGGCTGTGAGAAACACCTCCTTGATAGCCTCAAAGGCTGCTGGCACTCAGGGGACTATTTAAAGGGGGCGTTCTTCCTGTTGATGGGGTTCAGGGGTGCTACCAGTTGGGCAAGATTGGGGTAAAGTTTCTTCAAAAAGGTGACATTGCCAAGAAATTTGCAAAGCTGTTTTTTAGTGGTTGGGGTAGTCCAAGACTGAATAGCCTCCAGCTTGCAGGGGGATGAAATACCCATCCTTCAGGACAAGATTCCCTAGGAAGCTAACCTCTTCCCTGAAGAATTTACACTAGGAGGGTTTACCAAATAGCCCTGCATTGTGGAGGGCTGCCACTACCGCTTCGAGGTCCTGGCGTGTGTAGGGGTGGGGGAATGGACCAAAATGTCATCAATATAGGTCACCGCGCATGAGAAGTGCAAGTCCCCCAACACATCGTCAATGAGGCATTGGAAGGTGGCTGGCGCATTCTTCAAGCCAAACGGCATCACTCTGAACTGGAAAAGCCCCCAACAAGTCAGATGGTTGTGAGCCACTCCTGTCCCCTTGCTACCCTCACCTGATTGAAGGCTTTCACCAAGTCCAACTTTGAGAAGATGTGAGACTTGGCAAAGCCTGGGCGATGCTTTGCTCTAGGGGTACGGGTCAGGGATGGTGATGTTGTTGAGGTGACTATATTCGATGCATGGGCACAGGGACCCATCTGCTTTCCTGGCTAAAACTATGATGGAGGCAACCGGGGAAGAATTCTTGATGAGTCACCCCTTCTCTAGCATCTCATCCAGCCAACTGCCCAGAGCCATATCCTCTTCCTTGGTATAGGGGTATAGGGGCAGTTGATCTTGACTAGGTCGACTGTCAGCTGGAATGCCAAGTCATACTTAGAGTGTGAAGGGGGCTTGGATGCCAGTGACATGTCAAAGATGGCCTTATATGGGGCTAGGAAGGAGGGAAAGTCCGGAGGGAGGTCAACTAGGATGGGGTCCAGTGAGGAGATGGAACCAAGGGATGTGCCCTGGGGAAGGGTCTTTAGCAAGGGAAACTCACCACTCAACTTGAGGTTTTTGAACAGCAAGGAGTTGGTTGCAAGATTGATGTGAACTTGTTGGCGGTGCCACCAGGCCACCCCCAAAATTACAGAGTAGAGCAAGTCCTGTACCGATGAGAAGTGGTTGTTGAATCCAAAGTCATGAACTGAGAGGTGCAATGGACGTTGGATGTGGTAGGACATCATGAACTCTGATGAGGCGCCCAGGATGGATGAAGCTTCCTCCATCGTTAGGTCCAAGTACTGTGCCACGCCAAGGTCAATAAAGTTACCCGCCACTCCGGTGTTAAGGAGGGCTTGCACTGTGATTTCCCCTGACTCCAAGGGAAAGGAAATGGTAAACAAGAAGTACGCTTGGTCCTCTTTATTAAGGTGAACCAGAGAAAGGGCAGCCGAGGAGGGGACATGACCCAACATCAGGAAAGACTGTCCTGGGGGCGCAAGAGTGGGGTGCGACTGATGTGGGGTCTCTACTACTTCCTTTTCCCAGATGGGTAGTTGAGGGTTAATGCTTACACCCTCTTCACTCTCTTCAGGGGGAGGAGGGGTCACCTGGGGGGACAATTTCACCACACTGAGCAGATTCCAAACACTAGGAGCCCAACGATCCAGCCTCCTGATCTGGGCTGGAGGCAGGCAGTACTATAGGTAGGGGTTTCTCTGGGGAGAGGTACCCGAGGCAGCCACCAAGGGGGAGCAGAGGGCAGCTAGACCCGGGGGGCGCTTCCCTTGGCTGCGACCACTGGCAGTGGGAGATGTGGTATGGGGTGCCTTGGGGGCGGCAATGGGGCACATGGGGTTGTGCAAGGGCCTGTCCCCAATTGCATGGGTCACAGAAAATGCAACCTCTAAGGATCCAGGGAGGGGGTCCCAAGCTATGTGGGCCGCCGCAGTGGGGTCCAAGGCAGTACAGAATGTGGAGATGGCAATTTCAGAAGGGTGGGTACAGTTGTAGCCAGGACTGTGAAGGCCTTGATCAGAGAGGGAGGTCCATGGCTGTCTGTCCCAAGGTATACAAGCAAAGGAGGCGCGCCAGTCTCAACTATGGGGCCTGGACCGCCAAGGTGACCAATGCCAATGAGGGGGTGAGGCTGCCCGACTTGGCAGCAGAGCGGAGCCCTCCCTGACCCAACGATGTGCATCCCCATCCAGGTCGTTGAGGAGGGCCACACTCTGCTGTGCATCAGAGGGAGGCAGGGATTTCCCACTATCAGCAGTGAGGCGCACATGGAGCTCTTCCAGGACGCCCAGGATTTGATTGGCCACCTCATCAGAAGGGATAGGGGGAACCCCCAACCAAATTGTGTTAACTGATGGGGTGGCGCTTGCCATTGGTGCTTGGCAAGGTGGGGTCCAATTCAGCAGAGCCTAGTGGCAGGCCTGGATGTATGAGGCCACCAACCTGCAGTAGAAGGCCAGGTCACAGAGGGAGATCACGTTCAGAGTGAGGGCGTAGGCCAGCACATCACCTGTCCCCGCAAGGAGGGTGGAGAAGGCTGAGATTAGTGGTCAATTCATTATGTCACAGATTTGTCTAAGAACTAGACTGGGCTCCCAGTCAGGGTGCGCAAGCACCCAGTGGTGGCCCCAGAATGCCAAGGGCATAGCGGTCTAGGCGACTAGTAAAAGTGGGGTTCTATGGGAGACATGAGGAAAGTAAAAGTTCAGTAACATACTGAAGGCCCCCAAAGCAAACCAGATGGTGGCATTGGGGGCAACCGCGAGTCTTGTGAGGGCAACCCCCAAGGGTGTGAGAGGCAGGGAGGACGACGACTCCTCCAGGGTTCATAGTTGCTGGCCTTCAAATTCAGATAGGGGGCTTGCATGTCAGTGAGGGATGGCACAGAGGCCGCCACATGATCAAAAATGTGAGCAGAGGTATGGCAAACCTCATGAGAGAGGCTAGGACAGAACTTTCCCTGGAGGGGGCGCTCTAGGTCCCGCTGGTGGACAGAGCCAGCGGTTGCTGAGACGGCTATGGAAGCCAAGTCTGCAAGTGGCAGGGCGGGGGCGCCTGGGTGCTGCTCTAGCCAGGGAGCAGTTTTGGAGGACTTGGCAACCAAATGGACGGAAGGGCTCCCATTAAATTGACGTGTAAAAATAAGCAAAGCAGCAGGTTTGTTGTTGGGGATGAGGCAGATTATCACGTTTTTGATCCGCTGCTTTGTGGCAGGATAAAGCTACCAGATAAATCAGTTGGCAAACATCAACAGGAGGATTTGGGCGATGGCGCACTGTCATATTGATCAGTGAATTTTTAGAAATTTTTAAAAAGGTAGACGGAGGCCATGGAAAACTAGGTGAGGTATTTGATTTGTTTATTCAACAGAAGGAAAGAGAATGAACTGACAACTGCCCCAGGGTGGGGCAGTTGCCTTTTAAACTGGGATGAATGCATGAGAGGTATCAAGGGATTGGTTTCTGGGGGTTGGTGAAGGGATTTGGCTGGCTGGCTTGGAGGGGGTAGAAAACTGCTCCCAATTTTGGAAAAAGTCTAAAAAATTTTGCAAATTTTCCCAGATTCTTGGGTCAAACCAAGTCGATACTACCAATTTGGGTCCTGGTGGCCCAAGTCAGCATGTTTTCATGGCTCAAATGGGCTGGATTCATCCCGGGAGGAAGGAGTCCTTGGATTGGATTATTTGCAATTTGAGCTGATCCCTTTATTGGGATACTCGTGCAATCCAAACTCCCTGGATCCATTTTGATGCATTGGGGCAAATGATCCAAGTCATTTGGGTCTGGGTTTATAATCCAAGATGTATCCCAATCTGATTTCTGAAGCAGGCCAGTCTGTACCAGCTCCCCCAGTCTGAAAAATGCTGGCTGGGCTCCGATGTTGGGCATTGCCATGTTCCTAAAATTTGGATATGGTTTGCCTTGGGAGTGGGTGGTCCCAGGGGCCTCTCCATGCCCCCTGATTTGTGCAATCTCCCTGCAGACCCCTTCTATCAAACTTACCAGGGTTGAAGAGGGGGAAGAGGTTGGAGTGGGATATCTTTGAGTGGAAAAGAAGTCACCCCGCGCTCATCTATAACATGGGCTAGGTAGCCCAGCTGTGACAGAGGGTCCACTGGAGCCTTGGGGCCCCTTTTCGTCTGGAAGGGGTGCTGATCCCTATCGAGTTGCAAGGGCTGGTCACCAGGACTTACACTACACATGTCGCACCCCATGCTATTATAGCTGTTAACACATATTTAGTAACGCCAAATACTTTTTAGATAAGTATACTGTGACTGTGATTATTCCAGATACTTATCACTAAAATAGTGTTCTGTCTTTAGTACATTTTTATAAAACTCAAAAATGTACAATCTAATGCATCAGCTTTTACCATATAATACAATTTGGTGCTTTATAGAGCAGACTTAGATAATTTGAGTTATAGGTTTTACTATGCAAAAAATACAGTGGAGGATACCCCAGTGGTAATGTATGGACTCACTACCACTGCCTCCCCAAGTTTGATCCTGGTAGAAAGACTTCAGGTAGGGGACAATTATGACTGTCTTGGAATTGCGCACTAATGCCCCAAACCAAGATAGCAAATGGCAAAGGCTGTCCATGGAGTTTCCTGCCCTATCATATGCCACACATGGAAGTTTCTAGGTTTTATCCTCCTTTCCCATTTCTTTGATTCCCTTAATCAGTGTGGTATTGTCTTCAAGTTGGCTCACCTCAAATAAAATTTAAATTAAAAACTATCAAAAAATACAATAGAGAATAAAGTTTAATAAGCTTAATGGATATTATTTTAGAGTTTTGAGATAATCCCATATGTTGTTGTTCCTAGTTATATAAGACAAAATCAATAGTAGGCGATAAAATATTGCATCTTTTCTGCACATTGTATTTGATATTTATAAATGTCTTACTGCTATAAACCATGTTATTTAGCTTTTTTCCAAATTTGTATATAAACACTATTGGAATATCTAGTAGTTTACTAATATTCAACTTTGTCATTTGATATTATTCTTGCCAATATAATGTGCTTGAGTACCCATAAATTCAAACTCACTTATATATTAAAGTGGAATTTCTAAGTAAAGTCTAACATTAAACTGGAAACTTAATGTAAAAGAAGTGAAAAGTAGTTAACCTGTTACTTAAAAATTCATCTAAAGGGTGGTTAGCCTGGCAGAGTAATTCCTGCTTCCACTCTAGTTCAGGTTTTGTTGAACACATGTTCAAAACCTGTACTGTCTATAAAAAATCTCATTGCGGTATATTTGTCTCAAGGTCGACCCACCTTGATTACTTTTTTAAAAAATTTATTTATTTGCTATAGGTATAACATTGTCTAAAAATTAACTTGAGGCCTGACCCATAATGTATCATCAGCTTTGTATAACTACTTTATTTGTTTAAGTTCTATCTTCAATTCCATTATCAAAAGCCATGTATTATTACCATTGCTTGTTACGTTATGTCTATATTTTAGGAAAACTTTGCCAATATCAAAAAATCAAAAAGAGAGAAAATAAGATATCTTTATCTTACATAAGTTTTGGAATTAGTTTGTTTCTAAGATGCACTTCAATAACTATGTCACCTTTGGCTAACTTACTTGTTATTAAATAGATGAGTATTAGATCTTAAGGCTATGATTAAATTAGTTTCATAAAAATAGCAATAAGTCCTCATAAATTAATAATTAAGATAAACTTTCATTAAAGTGGTCTTGGTTTGGAGTGGATAAGTAATTTTTTATTTAAAATTTTGAAAAAGGGGCTATAGTACATCGCCACCCATTAAGATATTTTATGTAGTAACTTTCTCAATTTCTGACAAGACCCAGAAGCTCAAGTACAGTGGGTAAACAAACTCCAGGGCAAAGATAGATGAAAAAACAATGTTTAGACTTCAATCTGGAAACAAATTGAAGATTTTGATGGGGAGGACCTAGGCGTTCCCTAAGTAACTGATAACCCAATATCCTAAAAATAGCAACCTTTTTTATTACAATAAATGGTTCTTAATTTAGTCCACCACCTATCTCTCATACTTTGTATGTTCTCTTGCTAACCATGACAAGTGTAGAATTATTTGAGTCTTACCATAGTAGCATATGCCAATCACTTTTCAATAAGTTGTTATTTTATACCATTATATTTTCAGGAGCTTTATCACCTATATCCATTTCAAGAGTAGCCAAACCTCTGATTCAGAAGTCTATGAGGGCCAAAAAAACTTCTAAACTGGGTTAATAATTGTCAAAGCTGACAACTTGTGCTCGCTATAGGGGCCTCAGAGTTGTCAAAGGAGAAAAACTTTTCTCACAAAATGGAAAATATACTAGACAAGAGACCACCCCATCCTTGGATCGAATTAACATATCAAGTTGATTAAAAACTTCTCAGTATGAAGTATTTCTTATGAATCCTGAAGCCTTTATTTTTTGGGCTACTTTCAAAATATACCTTGCCTAAAGTAAATCAGGAGCAATAGTTCACTCAATAAAAGAGCATCCAGGCCATAATATATAGGCTACTAAATGAATTTTACAAAACTGAGAGCATATTCGCCCAGTCCTGTGCCTTTTCTATATAATTCACATTGAGATATCTCTTTTCGCCTCACAACTACCCCTATAAAGTTGGGTACTGGGACAAACTGTGAACTCCATCACTTTATGAATCAACCAATCTATCATATCCTTCATGTTGCGTGTAGGCATCATCATAAGGGGTCAAACAATTTGAGAATGCCAAAATCTTTACGCCATTATAGTAAATATTTATGAAGCAGCTTAAAATTTGGCAGAGGTAATTGTGAGGCTATCTTGGACAACTGACGCCTTTTATGAAGGCGTAAAAACTAAATTGCTTTGTTTGACGTTTGATTTCCATTTTTGATGACCAGCTAACCCACTAACTCTGAAATGTTATGGTCCAAGTTCAATATCAAGTCTAACAAGCCCTATCTAACTTGTTGGGCCAGTTACAAATTAATAAGTCTATCTGAAGCTAAAAGTTGATTCAATAAAAGCAATGATGCATGAGTTTCAGAAGCTTTTTAATAAAAAAAATTGAAAGAAGCTCTAAGGTAATTTGCTTTGCTAATAGGATGACTTAGACCTTTCCCAAATCATGCTGTCATATATGAATGCAAAATTTGTTTCCTTAAATTTTTGCCTTTAGTTAATTTAATTCTAATTTTATTACTTTTGGCCTTGTTTCCATTAATAGTATATTTAAATTTATTGCGGGGAAGGCCAACCATGGGACGGACACTTCCAAATATGACTCAGAAGAGACAAAACTTAGTACCAGGGGAGGCACCCCAGAGAAGCGATGCTATCTCTTGTTGCCAGCGGGAACGCCACTTATGGGGAGGGGGAGGAAACGTGTGAAGGGGCCATAGCCACAATTGAGCACGTGTGGAGGAAGGGGTCTGATTTGATGAACCAGACTGGGAACCAGGAAGAGACCAGCTGTCAGCAACGCGGTGGGAGGTATCCAAACATCCACGCTTGAAAGTGGTCCACCAAATGGGACCGGAATCTGTGTACCACTTCTGGGAGGGTGGGGGTGGAGCTTGTGATGGCATCTAAGACAATCGTGTGGATGGTCCACATGGCGATTGCAACCACCAAATCATGAAGGGAGGGCCGAAGGGGGGAGGCCATTGATAGAGCGAACATATCTCATGACATACTGAAGGGATGCGTTTGATCCTGGCCCAGAAGATGTTAAACTTCGCGCCATATCACTTTAGAGGTAGGGCACTTCTCCAGGCGGTGAAACAGCGTTCCATACTGGCCACACACGACACAGGATGAGTGTAAAGCGTTAGAGCGCTCAGCTGTATGATACACCCACCTCAGGCAGCGCCACACATGAGAGCGGACTTGAGGTTGCAACAGAGGATGGTGTACATATTTCCAGATATTTTTTTGGGTCTCAATGGAGTAAGGGATGTCCATCATGTCCAGGTAGTCCACCCTGGATAGGACATGGGGTCGAATGGGGATCACGCCATCATGGATGGGTAGCCCCTGTACCTCTTGTGTGAACTGAGGAGAGGGGCGGCCTCTTTGGGTTGTATGTCCACTAATACGAATTCTCCACTCAGCACTCCGCATGGAGAGGAGGATTCGTTTGTAGTGGGTTTTAGTCCCGTGAGGACCTGTGGCCAATGTATGTGAGGCGAGGTATTTCATCAGGGAGTGGGGGTTCGATGGATTGTTGAGGCCCAAGGCGCGGGAGAAGTTGGAGCGGGCTGCGCGGGACCAGTGTTGGGAGGGGAGTGTAGGGGTGGTGACGGCCGCAATCCAGGTACCCAGGATCTTGGTGGCATGGGCTTTGAAGTCAAGCAGGCCCATGCCACCATGATGTTGAGGGCCAAACATGACCTCTAACCACACTGGTGGAAGGCAGCCTGACCAAAGCCATCCTTGCAGCAAGGCGTACAAGGATTTGTAGAAGCTTGGGGAGGAGGGGATGGCATGGGCTCCAAACCAGACTTTGGAGAGGAGCATGGAGTTGGCTAAAACAATCCTGCCCGTAAGGGAAGTAGGGTGGGCTCTGAGAGAGGCGATTTACTTCGTCACGTTATCCAGAATACGGCACTCCATTACTGCTGATGCGTATCTGCCTGCCTCCATCCACACGCCCAGATGGCGTACTGGTCCTATGGTAGGACATGGCACGAAGGGGAGCACCAGTGGGGCGGTGTGTTTTGAATTAGTAGGGCGAGGACGTGGGTGAGCAGATGGGCCAGGTTGGGAACTAATTGCTGGGGTCCAGCAGTTCTGAAACTGACCAAGGAGGATGATTTTGGTTTTGGAAGCGTTCAGTGCCGCGTTGCTTACCCGGGAATACTCCTGGATAAGAACTTCAAGCGCGCATGCATTTTGATTATTAGACACCCCCACCACACAATCATCTGTGAATGCCATTATCTTGACTGGGGCTTGGCCTGGCACGTGGACCCCAGTGAGTTGGGCATTCACATTTCGCAGTAGTGGGTCAAGGCTGAAGTTGTATAAGAGTGGGCTGAGGGGGTCCCCTTGCCGCAAGCCCCTTTGAGGGCGGACTTCTTCTGTTAGGAAGCCAGGGCTACGCACTGCCATTGTTGCCAATTCTGTGAGCAGCATTACCCAGTTGATGAAGCGAGGGGGTAGGCGGAATTGATGGAGGCAGGCCCTGAGGTATTCCCAGTTTACTCTATCATAGGCCTTTTGTTGGTCCAAGAATACAAGTGCCCCAGAGGCTGTGGACTGACATACATTAGCCACAGAGTGCACGTTATCCCAAATCAACCTTCTGGGGATGAGACTGAATTGTTCTGGGGAGATGGTGGCAGATGCTACAGTCCCTAAATGGTTAGCCATGATTTTTGTCAAAATTTTGGTGTCTGTGTTTGTTAGAGAAATGGGGCGCCAGTTGGCTAAGTCTAGCTTATCCCCTTTCTTGAAGAGTGTGACAGTGAAGGCCTCATGTCCTCCTGGTAGGAGGCGCGTTTCCATCAGGCTTTGGTTAAGTGAGGCGAGCAGTAATGGGGATATATATTTGAAATACTTTTTGTAGAATTCATATGGAATGCCATCTGGGCCTGGGCATTTTCAGTTTGGTGCACCGCGAATGGCTATCCATAATTCATTTGGAGTAATCAAATTCATTATTTCTGGGTATCAGAAAATGGAGCAGATTTGGGCTCAGTCGAGAAATTCTGCCATTTTGGCCAGCTGAATTGGGTCAGAGTGGTACAACTCGGAGTAATACTGTTGCGTTTTGATTGCCACTTCAGCTGGTGTATCCACAATGGAATTATCTGATCTTTGCACCTGTGTGCAGGCCATGCTCTGGCGTGGTACAAGAAAATTTTTAAAGAAGTGCAGTGCACTTATCACTTTTTGTGATGCGTGTGGCCCTGTACTGAACACAAACCCAATGTTTGTGTTGTCTTTCGAGTGCGTTGAGGTGGGCAGCTGCCTCCGCCCACTTCCATCCCCATGCAGAGCTGTATCCTGTAACTGGGATGTTGGACTCTAAGTGTGCCAAATCTGCCAGAGTGCGCGAGATAACCGCTGATGTGGCTCATGAGCATCTGGAGGAGAGATGGTGAGATTGGCGGATGGTGTCACCTTTGAAAGTTGCCCATGTGGAAATGGGGTCCATGCAAAACGGTGTAACAAACTTTTTCACCATAGTTGCCTCTTCTACCCACGTGGAAAATCCTGGTGACCCAAGCTCGGGGGGCAGATTTTGTACCAATGTGGGGCCTTAGCAGCCATGACAGGTAGGTGGTAGGTTAGCGAGACCAGTCAATGGTCGGAGAATTCCAATTTTGTTGTCTTGAAGTGGGAGATGTGGGGTTGGAATTTCGCCAGCATTAGAATAATGTCGATGCAGGTCATGGACCTTAATTGGCCGTTGTGGATGTGGGGCCATGTTATGTTTTTGAGCAGCGGGGCATGCCACAGCAGTGCATCCATTAACCTGAAGGTGGCCTTTAGAACGCGTAGTTCTATGTGACCCTGGGGCGTGGGGTGAGGAAGGCCACTGGTCCATTGGTGTGTTTAGTCAACAGTTCATGTCACTGACTATGAAGGAGTCTGGTGGTAGCAGGAGGGATTTGACCAATGAGAAAAATTCCCGACGCTCACATGCACCGTTTGGGGCATAGATGTTGATGATTGTGTGTGCTACGTTGGCCCACAAGAAGGTGACAACAAGCACTCAGCCACTTAGGAATGTTTCTGAGGATAAAAATTTGAAAAAATTATTTTTCTGAATTAGCACTCCACAGTGCATCAACCAAAAGGATAGGGATGGGAGGAGCATTGTTTTCCAAGCTTCCTCGGAACCTCATGGACAGTGGGACTCCTGGATGGCCAGGATATCCACAGGTAAATTGTGTTGTAAAAAACTCAGTTTTCTAGCCTGGGATGGGGAGGCCTTGAGTCTGGCGATATTCAACGTCCCTATGGTGAAGGTTTCCCCCATCACACCTTAGGTGTGAGGGGGTGGGCACCCAGGCCCACCATCCTCTTCTAGATCCCCGCGGGCCTTCACAGCAGTGTGGGTGTTAGCAGCAATGCTATCAGAGTTTTTGTTGATTTTTGCAGAAAGAGTTGCATTGGCTTTAGCCTTTGCTTTTTGTTTTCCTGACATTGGACGAATTTTTTGTGGTGCAGGTGAGTTTGGTGCACCATTGAGCGGGTTGAAAAAATTTTTTCAGTTGGGATGGGTCCCAAGTCAGTTTCAATCGGAGCTTGGGTGCAACAATTGGGTGAGATCAAATCCATTAATAGTATATTATTTAACTACATTTCATTTTCTTTAAGATTTTTATAGTGGCTTACCTCACTTAAACAACCAAACATTATGTGTTACTTATCTTGTTAATTTATCTGTTAAAAATAAAAATTCTTTGGAGTAGCTTCCTATAGGGTAAATCAAGTTTTTTACAAAAAGGTAACCAAGGTCCCTTTGGGGCTATCAGGCCCACCAAACCCTCAGGGTCTTCCATCCCACTCTCCTCTTAGGTTTTCTAAGCCTTGAACCCACTGGACTCTTTGATTCTTTAAAATCTTGGGGATTTTTAGACCACCTGTGCCCCCCATCTCATGTTTCCAATGAACATAAATGCTGAGTATTATTAGAATAAAGTGATATTAGATTTAGTTCAGGACCTATGTGGCCAAGTAGAAGGTGTAGCATACATTGTGTTTTTTTGATAAAAGGTCAAATTATTTGACCTTCACTTTAATATCGCTTTCTGAAGAGTCATATAATATGAGACCATTTTTGGATGACGAAAGATCATCTTCCCACTTGGAAGGACAATTAGCAACCTCAAGGCTAGTGTCAATAACTGCAAAAGTCAACTACAGAGCCAATATAATAAGATTTAGATGCTGAAAGGGCAGCTGAACCTGAAGACCATAAGCGCCTCTTATTTGATATTGGGGCTAAGTGCAAGACAACATGGAAAGATTTAAACTAATAATCTGACCTTCATGCCCACCAAAAGTATTCTGGGACAAAATACTCTGAGACTGGGCCTTGCGCCCCACCTTTTGTTAACTTTTTCAGCTACCATGTCATCCCACTTCAATCCCAAAACAATGGAAAAATTTAACCTGATGGAAAACAATGGATCCTTTTCTATATAACTTTAAAAGTATAATAGGAGAGGCGGCTGACCATGAGAAATGAAACGCTTGCAAAATTTTCATCAGCCACAATGCTCATGATAAAAATGGTTCCCCATATAAAAGAATTACATATCAGGTAACAAGTCAAGATGACCCTAAGACTTGAATAACTACATTTATTAAACAATGGCAAACTATAAAACATGCCTTTGAGGTAATTTCCTAAAAGTGATCAATTAATTGAAATGAAATTTTATTATACATGAGGCTCAAACCTGGTTACAAAAACTGTATACTTTATACAATACAATCGCCACTATAGTTTCTGTCCTTGAATCACGTCCCAAGACTCCAATGCACATGATCAGGCTTAGAAAGGCCTTCACTTTGTAGCTCTATAATAGACGCAATGTATTGTATCCCTTGCCATGGTGACTAGGGCTGCGGCTCCTTAACCCCTGAAAACTACCTTGAGTATATGTCAAAAAAACAATAATAATTGATTTAAACCAAAATAACTTACTGTCAGATTAGGCGCCATACAGCTAAGGAATGCTACCGCTGACATATCAAAGGGGTTGAAAAAAGGATTGTTAAGATTTACAAAAGATACTCTTTGTGTTGTAAACTTTATTAACTCTGTTTTAAAATTGGCAGAATCATTTAAGATACGCTGTATGAGTTTTTTCACAGGGTCTACCTACTGAGCAATTGGAATGATGATATGAAGATTGGTGGCCCCTTTGAGCACACTTAAGACAATAAATATAAAAAAAGGGAGCAGTTTCCCTGAAAACATTTATTTTATTGTAGATAACTGAGTGGATCCTTCCTAGTCCACTTACTTTTTTCTACTATAAACAACCTACCTCTTTCAATCGCCCATCTCATTTATATACAATGGCTTTGGACAGTCCAGCTCTCATAGCTTGGACTATTCTATTCCGCTGATTTACCTTGATTTCAGCTTATTATTCTTTATCTCTCTATCACCCTAATTGTAGGAGATTCAATTCATATTCATCAAATGTCGACATTGTCTTATCACCTTATTTGGAGGCGATCCTATAATAACTCATTATATCCCAATATCGCCTCATCTCAAGGCACTCATATATTTGAAACCAATTTCATGTTCAGCGGATTCTTTCCAATCCACCTAGAAATTCCCAGCTTATCGTCCAGTCATATCAGAATCGTAACATTACCTCCTCCTTGACTGGACAATAAGGCTTCTATTGCTTATATGGTTGTAGGAACTTCACATGCACTCAGTTAATGATCTGACCACTTGTGGGGTCCTTGATAGTATAAGCGTCAACCCCAGTTTTCTCTATAACTTTTTTTGCCCAATCCAAATGTTGGCCAGCTTGTGTTTCTGACCAAACCCATGCTGGCCATGAAATAAAACCTTATCTCCATCTTGGAATTGAGGAAGGCCGCTACGCCATACTTTATCAACTATCTGAGTCTTAATATTCTTTGCTAAACTGCATGAGTAGGCTTCAGTTTGAAGTTTGATCAGCATGTCTTCTAAGTTAGTCAAATATTGATGAGGATCCATTCCACTGGTAACTTCTATGAAGGGATAGAGAAGTGCCAGAAGTGCAGGGTGTCATTCATACAATGGTTGGAAAGGACTTTTCCTGTAGTGGAATGGTAGCTAATGTTGTAAGTGAAGATGGCAGTGGAAAGGAGAGAGGTCCAATCAGAAGGTCAATCCATCACCAATTTCTGAAGTATGTTCACCAATGCACCCTTAATCACTCAATCATTCCTTTAGATTCAGGGTGATAGGGGGTTGTCAGAACCCTGCGGATGCCATTAATTCGTTGAGCTTAGGCAAGATGTGTGAAGTGAAGTTCGTTCTGTTGTCAGTAAGGATGAGCTGGGGACAACCATGTCACTGGATTATACATCTCATAACAAACTTAGCCACCATTAGTGCCCCCAAATCGCATATTGGTCGCGCCTCAACCCACCTGGTCAAGTGGTTGATTGCTACCAGGATGTATTTGGACTGGTTTTCCCCTGTTGGCAGGGGACCCACAACACCAATTGAAATGGTGTGCCAGGTGAAGTGCGGCTTCACTAACCAGTATGAAGTCTTTTGGCAAAATGGTTTTTTCATCTGGCACTGATGGCAGCAGGAAATTGTCTCAAGCACATCAAAGTCATGATTTCCCAATAGAACCTTGGTCATAGTAATTCCATGGTCTTATGTATCCCACCATGTCCAACTGCTCGGTGTGCGCTCATAATAATAGTTGGGTGGGCGGAAGGTCTTGGGACTTTCACAGTAGTGTCCCCTATCCGCTTATACAATTCCCCATTTTTTCTGGAATTTATTGGCCCTTATTCCATCCAATACCTTGATGACTAGGGGTGGTTCATCGTCATACTTGCTTCTAAGTATCTTATCAAATATCATATCACTCAGATCCACTGTAACTGCAATCATGGGTAATCTTGATAAATAATCAGCATTCTGGTGTTTTTGCTCTGGGTCAGTGAAGAATTTCGAAATTGTATGCCTACAATTTAAGAGCCATCAGGCCAGAAGCCCTTCCATCTCTTTAAGCTTATGTAATCAGCGTAGCAAGGCATGATCATTACATCTTTGAATTTCACCCCATGCAAATACACCTAAAATTTCTTATAGGCATAAGACACCACTTAGAACTCCCTCTCAGTCACGGTTTAATTGTGCTCATGGATGTTCAATCTATGACTGCAGTATGCTATGAGGTGCTCTTCTCCTTCCTCGTTTTTTTGGTATTGGACTTCTCCCACAGCGGAGAGGGATGCATCCGTCTGAACAATGAACTCTTTTTCAAAATTAAGATAGCGTAACACTGGCGCACAAATTAGCGCCATTTGTGTCATTTTAAAAGTGTGTTGCTGACGTTCCGTCCATTTGAACATGGCGTCCTTTCTTAATAACTCAAATAGTGTGCCCCCAATACAGCTGAAGTTAGGGATGAAGCGCTGGTAATAGACAACCATTCTTAAGAATAACTGTATATCCTGCTTGCTGTTGGGAGGAGTCATTTTTCAAATAGCTTCCACCTTGGCTGGTTGAGGTCTCAGCTCTGTGTCATCAACCATGAACCCTAGGTACTCCATCTGGTCCTTAAAGAAATGGCTTCGTGGTTTGACCTTGATGTTAGCCTCAGCAAGCCAGCGGAATACTGCTTTTAAATGGTTGAGGTGTTCAGAGAAGGTTTGGGAGAAAAAATTAATGTTGTCATGGTATACAAGGATGCACAACAGCTTTAGGTCCCCAAGGATAGTATCCATCGCCAGATGAAACGTAGCTGGGGGCGTTACACAGCCCTTGCGGCCTCTGGGTTGGTTGAAAAAACCTTTGGATGTGATTACAGCGCATTTCTCCTGTTCCACAGCTGGCAACTCAATTTTCCAGTAGCCTGAGATAAGGTCCATTGCTGAAAAAAACGAGCTCCCCTAAATGATCCAAAGTGTCATCAATCTGCAGTAAGGGATATGAGTCTTTTTTAGTGATGCTGTTGAGCTTTCAGTAGTAATTACTACATGGTTAGTACCGTCATTTTTTATGATAAGAATGGGAGAAGCAAATGGACTCTTTGATGGTTTAAGAATCTCTTGCTCTGATAGCTTGTCCATCTCCTCAGTTATAACTTCTTCCACCATCCTTGATTGGCGGATTGGTCTTGACCAGATGGGATGATAATCTCTAGTGTCCAGCCTATGAACTACCCCCTGCACGCATCCTAAATCATGGTCATCAACAGAAAAAATCTCTTTATATTTTTGAAGTAAAGCGAATACCCAATCCTTCTGAGGTTCTGACAACCCCATTGATTCATCGCGTGATACAACTGCCATTACACTGAGCTGTGGTTTGAAAGGCAGACTAAAATTCTCCAGCGACCCAAACTCATGAACCAAAAGAACCTCCTCAACGGGAATTAAGTACAAATATGCCACTATTTGGTGGCGGCGGATTTGAAGTGGTACCATTTGTAGATTTGCAAGTAAAACTTTGATCTCCCCCTGCCCTGGTAATATAATTCCTGGGGCCACTTAAGCTCAAACTGTGATTGCTGATATGGCCCAATAACTTCCCCATAGAGTCTCTCTGGAACTTCTAACACCAAGTCAGTGTTTACAATAACTTGATGCCCGGATGAATTGATATAGATCCAGCAGCTCTGAGCAGCAGCCCTTGATATTCAAAATCTGTTGAGGAAGGGCTCGGGTTTTGCCCTTTAACTGATGGTAGTGCACTGGGATTACTCCATTGCTATAAGCTAGATTGATATTCCCCATATGCATCGGATCATTTGGAACTCTGCTAGAGGTGAAGTGAATTGGGATTTGCTGATCCAATATTTCAAAATTCTCGTCCATCATATCAATGACAGCCCCATAGTGTCACAAGAAAGCTGTTCCAATTAGCAGATCATAATTGTTATTCAGTAACACTATAGCTGGGGCTACCATGACAATTGAACCAAACTGCAATGGAAGCGCACTGTATGCTCCCTCAGAGACTGTGTTTTCCGCTCCAGCTGTTTTGTATACCATCTGGTGTTCCACATCCAGTTTAATGACAACCTGGCCACCAATTTTGTGGAAATTATATTGATGGGGGTACCGGTATCTATGATGTCATGGACTCAGGTTTTTGCTACAGCCAGGTTGCAGTAAGTACATTTGGAGTAAAGACATCTTGACTGTTTATGACATGGATCTTTATGGAGTCTCTGTTTCCAAGAAAACATGCAATCCCTTCACCAATTCTGGGGTATTTTTTGATAATAGTATTGACTGGAAGAGCGATGTTTACCACTTGCAAGAAAGGTGCATCAGAGGAGGGGTCTAACTTTTCAGGAGAAACTTGGTTGAACATTTGACAAGCATATGGCTCAACCTTCATCTGAGACCCCTCTCCTGCCATAGCTGTAGACTGCACTCAAGTCAAAATATTCACCTCCCCCCAACCAGCTGCTGATATAATACTGACTCATTGTGCAAGGGAGCTTCCGCTGAATATTCTAAAATGGGTTCAGGTGGGACGTTTGGTTTTGGTATAGCGGAGGTAGATAGTCCCATCTCTACTCTGCTCTGACTTTTCCTTGGCAGTACTGTTCCAACTGTACATAAGAGACCTGTTAATGGGGGCACCACTGTGCCATATGCCCCTGTTGACTGCATTTGAAACAGCTGACTCCATAGGGTCCATGTCCCTGATTAATGTGAAGCAAGCCACGCTGAGAGTTGGGCTGGAAGTGATCAGCGTAAACAGAATTAGGGTGATAGTTGGTCTGATGATGATAAGCAGGTATAGGGCGGACGTTTGACTGCTGAGGGTAACTTGGTGGAATCTGAACTGGACAGAGAAAGTTTTCCAAGTAAGATGATTCAGCGGTGGTAGTAAAATATTCCGCTCTGTATTAGGTGGAGGGAAGTTGGCTGATATATGGTGCAAAAATTGAACAATTTTAAGCAAGGGTACAACTTTATCCAACATTGGGGTCATAACTTTATATAGCTCACGGTATGGCTTCACAGAAGAAGTCATTGTAATACACACATCATATTCAGATAAAATTCTGGACCCAATTAACACGTGAGCCTCCACCATATATCGCTCAGCAAACGCGGTGAGGGTCTCATTCCACTGAAACCCAATGGTCAAAAACAGCCTTCCGCTGTGAAATCTTTGCAGTTCCACCAAACAACCACAACTCCATCTTTTTGACCTCTTGGTATGTAATGGAACTGCCTGAAAGGTAACAGATGACTTGATCAGCACTTCTGATATCTAAGGTAGAAATTAACAGTTTTGCTCTACATGACTCTGAGACTCCTTCCATCACAATTATAAAATTGCTTAAAGAGTTCATAAATATTCCCTTCACTATCAAATGGAGGCAGTTTATCACTGCATACCTCCTGGAGCAGCTCATCTTGTTTTGAAGCACAGCGTCCAACACAAGTTTCAGCTCCACATAGGCAACTGGCCCAGTGTGTTGTGTAAAATTTCTATCAAGACAACCAGGATGCAACATAGCTGGCAACTGAGTTTTTATTCATGTTATAATTGATCAATGGGCCCCCTGTAGTGAGAACCACTGTTGTAAAATCAGCAGAATCATTTAAGATACGCTGTAAGAGTTTTTTTATAGGATCTACCTACTGAGCAATTGGAATGATGATATGAAGATCTTCAGCCCTCGGAGCACACTTAAAATAATACATATTACAAAAGAGAGCGATTTCCCTGAAAACACTTCTTTTATTGTAAATAATATGAGCGGATCCTTCCTAGTTTACTTACTCTCTCTACTATAAACAACCTACCTCTCTCAATAGCCCATCTCACTTATATACAGTGGCTTTGGATGATACTGCTCTCATAGCTTGGACTATTCTATTCCTCTGATTCTCCTGATTTCAGCTTGTTATTCTTTTAGCTCTCTATCACCCTAATTGTAGGTGATTAAATTCATATTTATTGATTGTTGACATCACCTTATCGCCTTATTTGGAGGAAATCCATTAATATCTCATTATATCCCAATATTGCCTCATCTTGAGGCACTTGAATAATTGAAACCAGTGTCAATTTTTGGCAGAGTCTTTCCAATCCGCCCTAGCAATTCCCAGATTATCATCCAGTCATATTGGAATCACAACAAACTCTAATTGAGCATATTTACAACTTGATTAATATTATAATTCTGCCTTTGATTAACCTGTGGGGAATTAGTTTACTTCTTCTATTAATAAAATCATATACTAAATTACTCTTATTCTGTGTCAAAACCTAATGATATCACTCTGCCACCCAATATAAAATTCAGTTTTAAAGGTTATGGTTAAGGGACACAATCTTTATGTCCTTGCTATTATCAACCATAAATTACTGGTAGATCTTACTTCATTAAAACTCATGAAACTTTAAGATTGCTCCTAACCTAATATATTATATGGAGTACAGTACCATTAGACCTCAGTGTACCAAGCTTATGGAGTATAAGCCTTAATTTATACTGGTTTGATATATGTTCAGTATTCACTTCAGCTGTAACCCTAAATTATTTAAACTACAAACTATTATAGATACACAATCTCTCTATGTCTTTGGTGCTGTCATGTCACGGCTGATTAAAAAAAGAAGACTGGGCTCTCAACCTGGGTTTGGTAGTACCCATTGAAGATTTTAAAATACTAGGGGCACAGTCAACCTAGTGACTTGGAGGTGAGCCATACTAGAAGTTAAGTGAGGAATAAATATGTTGAAAGAACTTAATAAAGGACTCACAATAATTTAGAAAAGTTCTAATAGGGGGCAAACGCAGGTCATACTGGGAGACCCCAATGGCGGGAGAGGCAGGGAGGGCAACAAGTTACCTGAGTTCCACAGCTGTTAGTTATTACATTTAATTGATCAAATGATGGTGGGGTATATGATGTACGGATCACGCCAGATAGGTAAAAGGTCAGAGGGGTAAATTGCAGTTGCAAAATTTTCACGTTATGCGCACTTAATTGGCAGTCATGATTGAAAATATAAATACCCACAAGAACACCTAAGGCGCAGAGTGACACGGAATAGTAGATTAGAGCGCTCACATTAATAAAGTTAGGATTAACTCGTGGCTAACAACTTTCATTGACAGAACTTTAAAGAAATAATGATATAGTGTGGAAGGTGGCTATTACATTAATGATACTAGGAAAAGATGGGGTTTATTGTTAGAAAAGTTAATAATGAGAATCAACTGCCAACTTATCCTATAAGGGTTTTTGCCTTTTTAGTGGGGAAGTGGGAGTGTTGGAGGGGAGCTTGAAGCACAGTTTTGGGCCTTGTCTCCTGAACACATTATAATTGGATGGATTGGGAAGAGAGCTATGAGAGGGTTTAGCTTTGGATCAGATTATATAAAATATTAATGGCAACGTGCTCTATAAATAAAATCAATTGATATAATTCTGTACTGATTCTTCTGAATTGTTATATTAGCGTAACTAGATTTACTAGACTCTGTTCCACTTGTTGATCAATTCAATATACCTTGGGAGCATATTGAATGAGTGGGGGATTGATCCATGATCCATTTTTATAAAAATGACCAATATAGCTTATTGTTTATAAGGTAGTTGAAAAAGCAGAGCTGATACCAACTAGTACTAAAAAAAAGCAGAGCTGAACATCTTCCTTTTATTCTTGAGGTATTTTTACTAAGAGAGAGATGAGCCTTAGGGTCCTGCCAGAGGTCCCTGGACTGGACCGCAGCCTTGAAACCTCTACTATCATCCTCAGCAATGTAGAAGAGGAAAATGAGGCAGAGAAGAAGGATCTTTAGGGGGCAAGGCAGTTACCAATAGCTCATCTAACACATTCTATGAGTCACTGAGGTGTGCAAGGGAAACCACTGAATGTCTTGGATCCTTCTTGTGGTGGAAGGAAAATTGCTCTTGGCCCAAATGGAGACTATGGTAATTAAGAATTTCAGCTGCCACTATATATTTACTCAAACATATTCCTATCCTCTTTGTACATTGGGTTTCACCTAGCGTTTAATATTCATCATGTAGCAAACAAGATATTAATTTTCAGATCTGCCTCTTGGAAGATAATAGAATAGTTGAAATCATTAGATACCGTAAGCAAAGGCCTTCAATTTTTGCTTTAACTACTGGTTGTTAAAAGTCATTAAGTGGTTTCTTTGTATGCTCTGCAACAAAACCAATATTATCAAAAATGCAGGTATCTAATAACACACAAGTTTATGTGTACATACCGCTATGCTTGCTGGAAATTTGGGGGGTAGACAGCCCCTTGATAAAGGAAGTTTATACATGCCCATGGTTGCTAGACCCCATTTATGTGTGACCAAGTTTATAATTCTGGCCACTTCACTGGAGAATCCCAGATGATGAATACCAACTTCCAATCTCCTTATTATGTTATCTATGAGTTGACGATTTTGCCAGCGTTTGAGGCTTTGGAAGCTCTTGTGACTTTTGCCTAGAGCAACCTCCAGATGTAGCTCTAATGGAGGCTTCTACTGTTGAGAATTTTATTAGAGTACAGCGGAAGAACTTATAGGAGTTAATAGATTGATGCGCCAGCCTTTTTCTCACCATCACATACAACTTTTGGAAGATTAAGGTTTTACTCACCACAATGAAATGGGAGAAAATTCATATATACAAGCTTAAACTCATTATCAGAGCAAGGATAAAAAAGCACAATCTACAGTAGAAAAAAATACTGTTAGATGCTAAGTTACTAATTCCATCTCAAAGCCCTTAGGCCTCAACTCTCCTGTTAGCCTACAATAAGAATGGGAATCACCAAGTATTAATAGAGTATTGGAAGCTCAGTTAAGTGATTAATAATATTGTTACACTCAATCCTGAATAAATGTCTCAATCTTCCTACTTATTGGGACCCAATACTTTTTGGTCAAAAATCTTGCCAGTTATTATTGCCAAATCAAAACTGCACCCAAAATTAATCCAAGTGTGCCTGAATATAAAATAAAGGGATATAATCTACCTTGAATACCACAGGGCATGTAACAATGCACCAGCAACGTTCCAATGGGCGATATAAAGCTATTGTGAGTTATAGTATATCTTGACAATGTTACAATAATATAAAAAAACATTTGGGTACCTAGACCATCTGTTGGAAGTATTGGCCCAGCTCCAACTAGCCTCACTCAAGAAAAGACCTTCTAAGTGCCCCTTTTATTAACTGGAGATGGAATAATTTGGACTTAAGGTCACAGAGAAAGGAAATTACCCTATACAGGTTAAGGTCATAGTGGTGGAGAAGATGTCCCCTATCATAGCTTAAGGGACATTTAAGTCTTTTTTAATAGGATTAAATTCTAAACTATCCCTTAATTTACCAAACTACTGAAACCCCACATACATCTAATCATAAAAGGTTTTTATAGATAAAATTTGGAGCAGGGTTAAGCCTTTAAGCTTTTTTACCCATTTTGACTTAAAAAGCCAAATTCTCATCCACCCCCAATGTGACTGACATTTCCTTTCATTTCATTTACAGCTCCAGAGATGTGACTGTAGGTACAATCTTTACTCAATATTTAAATCAGAAAATATACCATCCCTCTGTTTTTTTGTAAAACCTTAATCAAAGCAAAAAAAGAATAGTGCAATGGAGTGAGAATGCCTTTCTTTAACCTATCCATCAAAAATATATGACCCTAACTGTATGGGGCCCAAAGTACCATTATCAATGACTATACATCTTTCCATCCTTTACAGAAATTAAAGGACCAAGATGGAAGGTGGTAAGATGGTCATGCCAACACAGAGCTACAATTTTACAACAAATTACCAAGCTAAAGATGTATATCAGAATGCTGACAGGCTGTCATAAACGCCTGTACTAGATGCCCTCACACCAGCAGAAGATTAATAGTACATGATTGGCTGGCCATAGAGATGGAAAATAAAAACCTAAGAAACTCAGGTTAAGCTGAAGAAGATGACCCAGAGTACTCAAACATGGGTAGAATTCTGCTTAAGCAAGTTAATGGGAGATTTCTACCCTTACATGCAACCCTCTTCCAAAACTTGGGTCATCCTTGAGGAGAACTCCCTTATAGATCATAGGGCAATTAAGAAAATGTACAAGTGGTATGGAAGTAAGGTTACTATGACTGAATGGGAAAAACTTATTAGAGGTTCTGGAAGCATGTATAAATGCTTAAAATCTGTAATGACCTAGGCCAAGTTTTTCATGCTATGCCATAAGATTGTTGAAAATCAGTCACTGCACAGTTTCATGATGTTCTGTTTTTAACTAAACCAGCTTCCTTTATGACAACAAGAAGCGTGAATCTGAGCTGGTAATGGTTCAGCCAAAACTTAACCTTTGTTCAATTAAATTATTTAGCACTTCCATTCTACAATAACTAAACCAATTACTAAAAAAATCTAGAAGAACCAAGAACAAGATATTTTTATCAAAGAAGTAAATCTCATATATATATGTTGTTTTATGGCAATTTAATGCCCATCTTTTATAATCATCAGCATCATTGCTGAAGAATAGCTTTACATTAATTTGTTGACCTGTAGCATATGGCATGCTATTGGTCAGAACTTCCATAAGCTCATTTTCCAAGTGTAGGCAATTGTGCCCTCAAGTCTGGTAATCTAAACTATTTGGAATCATCCTTAATAACCCATGGAAGTCAAATCTTCAAAATAATCATTAATGCTAAAAGGAGCTCTCATATTAGGATCCTAAAAATCATTGACATAGCTTTAATGATCAAATAATAAGTTGGAGCTTTCTCCATGGAAGCCTAAAATTATCAAACATAATAAATCATATTGAGGATTATCACCTAATAAACATTAGTATCAGAACATATTGGGAAAACTTTATCTGGTTAAAATCCTAACAAAGATGACCCAGGATACTTAAATAAAGGTTGTGATGCTGTATAAGCAAGTCAATGGGAGATGGCCATCCTTACATGCAACCTTTTCCAGACTGGGATCATCCTTAAGTAAAAATCCATTGTAGATCATTGGTTTGTTGTGAAGACGTACAAGTGGTTATGGATGTAAAGTTACTAAAACTGAATTAACAAAATTACTAGAGAGATGGTGGAAGCATACCTAATGCATAAAGATTAAAATTGCCCAAACCCAAGATTTTAACAGGGGTAGCAGTTTCTGGTACATTTAGCCTATTCAATGTTGATGTGGTGAAACTCTTAACAATGAGTCTACATGGACATCCATATATCCTCCATATGATAAGCCACTTGCTAAATAAGAAAAAACGTGGAAGTTTCAGAAGTGAAAGCAAAATCTACCAACTTAATGTCATTTTTATTTCAATTTTACTCAATGTGGATTCCTTAGGGTCCTGCTGTCAGATGATAAGATTAAAGTTTCTTCTTGGGTTGTGAAAAGTCTGACATCACCTATCAAACGCCAGCTAAACATCTGCCATTCCCTACAACCCTTTAACTGATGGAGCTTTCACATATGAAAAGATGGGATAGTGGTGTTAATTTTTAAAAAATCTCTGTGACCAATTCTATTAGGTGAAACCAAAACTTGTTAATACCTTATTAGATTTTGATTAAGCTATTGTCATGGAGCATGCTGATAATAATGATAAGTCCAACCTGGAACTCTGGATGAGTTACCACCCAAAACCTAAGCCAGAATGCTGCAGGTACAGCCATCCAAAATGACGCGTTAAAAATGAGTAAACTAGTTGCAAAGACCATCCAGGGGTGCTTAGATCATGAATCCTTGCACTTTCCATTTAAAATAAGCACGTAAGTCCAAAATTTGGGGTTTTTATAGTTTTATTTTAAACGTAAGGAGGGGAAGTTGCAAAAATGGAGTGATAGTGGTACCTGTCAGGGACCGCTGCTTATAAACTCACAGGGGAAAATTGCAATGCATGCACAACTGCCATGGGGAATAAATTCAAAAGCCATTTGGCAAATTGTCCCATCAACCCTATTTTGCAACTAACTTGGGTTGAGACTGATCAGCCAAATTTAATTTGGATTCTTTACTCAAATTTAATTTTTTTTCATCATGCGCATGCATCTTGCAATGGCAGCAACATTTTGGGTGGCTGGCAGGTAGCATCCAGGGCCAGGCCACATAAGGCTGGACCCATTTGGTAGGGAAGGGGTTGATATCCCCGTACCTGTTGGAGACAGGTGTGGCATGGATGCAATGGCAGGATCTTAGTGGGTTTGGGGTGTTTCACACAAATTTGCCACCTCTCAGCAAACCCTCTGTATACTTTCTACCATCTCAGTGGAAGTTAGCGCTGGGAGGGGAATTGCAACCCTCAGGGGGTATGCCGTGACCCACCTCTCATCCACCACATGGGCTAAATCACCCTGGGTGATGAGAGGCACTGGTATCAGCTTCCGCCCCTTTTTAGAGTGGAACAGGAATTACCATGGTCCAGGTCAAGAGGTTCCTGCCCAAGACTTATAGCTATCACCAAGTAAGAAAGATTTTACACTTCCAAGCTCTATATGAAAGTTAACCCAATTACCCAGTGGCATACAACCCCAGCTCAAACCAGTGGTACCTAATGCCTCCAGATTAATCATACAGACAATAGCTGATGTAATGATCTAATCAGTAAACTTCCATGGAAGCCATAGTGTTTATCAATTGAGAGGCTTCACATCTTGTACAAAGTCCTACACTCCCAACCTACCAGATAGGTGACCTTGTCCAGAACTATCACCATTGGCCCAGTAGGGGACAAACAAGCTAGGCACCTCCTAGTCAGGTCCTTATTTTGTTATCCTTAAAGAAGGATCAAAATATTCCATAGCCAATATAACACAAGATGCTGTGGTAAATTGAGTACATCTGAGGTTTCTTTGAGCTTATATCCTCTGTAACAGGAACTTGAGGTCAGCACTGTCAGAGTTCAAGGGTGATTAAATTTAACCTACAATTCCAGGATCAAGACCTCTTTTTTTAGCACTAGGTGGTCCCAACCTGAAGGGGGGATACACCAATCTCAGGATCAAGACCTCATTTCAACCATTTATATAAAAAAGATTCAGCAGTAGCAGGAACCACCTCACATGACAACCATCCAAGTCTTCCTTTTTTAACTCCATATCATCAATCAAATAGTGATAAGAGGGGATGGTGGAAATCATTTTTTCTAGCCAGTACAGGTTTCAAACCTGTGTCAAACAAAATCTGTACTAGGGTGGAAGCAGGAATTACCTAAGCAGGCTAACCACCCTTCCTCATTTCAACCATTGAGTCACCCCTGCCTTCAGTTGAGCCTTAGGTTAGAGTGGATAAAAGGGGTTCCAAGAAGGAATTATCACAAGGGATCAATGTACAGCGTTGCCCATTGATAAATTGATGAAGTTACTTCCCAATATCTGATAACAAGATCTTTCCAATTTCTTGTGACAAAATCTGGAAGCTCAAATACAAAGTTTTTAACCATAAATCAAAGGTGGATAAAAAAAGACTTGTGTTAAGCATACAATATAGAAGGCAACTGGGGATTCTGATTGAGTGGGCCTAGGCATGCCTTGAAGTGCTGAGTTCTTAGTACCCTATAAGGATCCAAAGTCTTAATTACATTAAAGGTTCTAAATCAAACCACCCATCACCTTGCATAAGTTTAATCTATCACTCACTATTCATTGCAACTGTAGTGTAATGCCAGCCTTAATATCAGCCATTAGCCTATGCCAATCCACTTCCAAATACAAAGCCAGCCTAAGGCACTTTAAATGGAGAAGCCAGATTGATATCCATCCCAGATGTAGCTAGGATAGATGGTTTGTACAGCTCCTAGACCTTGAAAACTTTTCTTCGCTGGTTCAATAGATGTACAAAGCTGGAACGGAGCCTGTAGTAAATTATTGGATTGGGGTTTGATGATAGATCTATACTAAGCTAAACTGTACTAAACTAATGGATGTTACTCTATGGTACAGCTATAGATTGGAGGTTGGGCTAAGCAGGTCAGTTTTCCATTGGCAGTTCCTTTATCAAGCTAATTGTAGAGGCTTGATATGGTTAAATAGTTTTTCCTGCATAATTCTTATAATAGCCCTAAATTTACTAAAAGCTTGGCTTGTAAGACCCAACTTAAAAATTACCTAGGGTGCCAGTTAGCTAATAAAGTTATACTTTACTGGGCACTTGCTAACTCTGTAGCAAATACCAAGCTTATAGGTGTACCTTGAGGTTTCCCATTAACCAGTTCCTAAATCCTATCCATTTGTGAGCGTTGCCCCCTTCATAGAGTTTATCCCAATTATGGATAGTAAGCCTCATAGAGGTATAGTGCTATGATATATGGATTCCAGCTCCAATTAGCTAACCCTCTCATGTAATCTTATACTTTATAAACCCTATGGATAGTTTACAAGCTATGAAATATTATAGATACAAAGGTCAAGATAAAGATCATACCCATATTGGTACAAGGTGATCAGCTTTGAGTGAGGTTAATGATATGATAAAGAGTAGCAGATATGAGTGCCAAAGCTGAATGGAAACACCTATTAAACTAACAAAGCTATAGGGAACTGTTAACCAGCTTACAGCTATATACCCACTTTAGATTTGTTATCTAAGTTGGATGAGATCTGTTTTCAGATTACAGTGATTGTATACCAATAGATTATATTTGAGTTACAATTTATAGCTCATAGGAACCAAGGTTAGGAACTGCTCAAACTGTAACTGAGGTTTAACCTTTATGTGGCAATAGGCTTAGACCAAACCCTTACAGGGACTCTACACAATCAAATCTATCAGTACAAAGATGTACACCACAAGGTCAAAACTGAAATATTTAAAGTAAAGGCAGGTTAGAAGGTGCCTGGTTTAGTTTGATAGCTTCCCTTTGACGCTCAAATTGACCTGGCAGCTACTATATAGTAACTTTATGGATGAGCATAGGATAAAGATAGTAAAGTTCCATAAATAGATGTGGTATAAAGGTAACCTAAGAAAGCACTGTCCTATGGGCAGTTAAAATTAAAGTTGATTAGAGGGTGGGCTTCTCATACCAAATACCCCAGTTTGAACTGGTATGGTATCCCAAGGAAACAAATGTGGTGGTAGATAAGGTGGATTCAAACTCAAAGGGATATAAACTGGCGGTTAAGGTATATTAGACTGCAAAGATTAAGGAGGTTTGATCAGGGGCAGCTACCCTTAACCTCATCGGGGAAGAGAGTTGGTAGGGGTATAGGCTTGTAGAATAGGTAGTGTAACACCACAGTTGGCTGAATATAAGATGGCATCATCAGTTCAGGAAATGCTTTACATAACCTAAGGTCGGGGGATAGCCCTGATGGAGTCCAAGCTTAACTCAGCCCCCTCACCAATGACCTGGCACTTTAGATAGTATGAAAGGGACTCAAGGTCAGTGGTGCCCTTGATGCGGGTGATGAACCTGGCAACGCTGTGGAAGAGGGCCATGTTCCGGCCCTCAACCGCACGGTGCAGCAGCTGGGCAGATGCCAAGGCGCTCACCTCAGACGGTTCCAGGGTATGCAGCACAATCAGGCAGCTTGATGCAGCCTCAAGGCAGTTGGCAGCCAAGCAGCGCTCAAAGAGGTGCAGCGGGGGCCCCGCTGCCCCAAACAGCTTCCCCCAAAGTGCCACCTCAATCTTGCGTGCACAGCTCACCACAGCCTCAGGAAAATGTGGAAATTGGCGGATCAGCTGGGTTGCCTTGGGGAGATGCTCTGGAGCATGGACCAGCGTGTTGTGGAGCAGAATCTCTAGCCCGTAGCGGAAGTAGGGGTAGGGCTCATAGTGGAGGCCAAACCGGTGCACAGCTTGGTCCTGGGCCAGCATGACAAGGTGACTGAGGATCTGGTGGAAGACAAGGTGGCTCTTGAAGCTGGGTAAAAAGTGGATGCCTGGAGCCAGGGTGGCATCACTTGTTGCCTGCTCGACACCAAAGATGAGGCCCTGGGTGAGGTCAAGGCTCAGGGGGTGGAACGGGACGTCAAGCCCTTGGACCAGCCAATCAGCAGCTGGTGAGAGCCGGTACCAGACCCTAACCTCCCCATGGCAATATGCCCACAGCGAGAAGTGTAGGCCAGCCAGAGACACATCCAGGAGCTGGAAATGGCTGACCCCATCAGCAACCTGGGTGATCCTGTACCGAGGGGGCTGGTTGCCTCAGCTGGCTATGTGTGCCAAGTTAGCTATTGGGCCTAAAGTTACCCCATCGGGACTCAACAGGAGCAGGGCACCGCCCATCAGAACCATCATCGTGGGGAAGCTGGTGTCTGTTGCAATTAAATCAAACCAGCAACCACTTTACGCAGATCCTGTGTGGGCCATGCGATGGCTCGGACGGTCAAGGGTGCCTTGACTACGCCCTCCAAAGAAATCTTCTGCACCGGGTTGACGCCCGCGACGCGGCCTAGTGGATTAGCCTCTTAACCTTTGCCTACCGTTGGGGTCCGAAGCTAGCTCGTAAAAGGTCAGCAGGTTGTCAACGGAGTAGACCAACAGCCAGCGATCGATGCGGTTCAAGTACACGGGGCGGGTGGGCAGCTCGAGCGTGAGGAGGGTGTAAAGAAAGTCCAAGTTCTTTTCGCGGGGGAAGAATTTGATCTGAGGTGATAAGTGGGCTAGCCCATCGGATTACCTGGTAGGCGCCATTCAGCTTACATCCAACCACCAGCGTGTTCTTGTACCAAACCATCCCACCCACGCAGCGTAGGGATTGCTCCTTAAGGAAATAAGCCAATTTGGTCAAAACTACTTGGTTGCGATTGTTGAACAGCTTCCACTTCTGCGACAGGAGGCTGTAGTGGGCCAACCCGCGGCGTCCAGCAACGGCAAGGAACTGGCCGTCTCCGCTGCGACTGATGAACTTGAAGGTGGGTTGCGCCAGGGGGTTACCTTGATGGGGGCGTTGTCGAGCTCGTAGACGGGTGGCACCTAAGGTGAGGGCTAGAGGCGTGACGTACCTGGGCACAGTGGGCCAAGGCGTTGGGGTTGATGGAGCCGTGGCGGGTCTGGACGAAGAAGTTCATGACGATCTTGGAGGTGGCCAACAGGGTGGGGGCCCCAGCATTGTCCTAACCATTAGAGGAGGGTGGAGGGCGTACGCTGGTGAGCTGGGCGGAGGAGGCTAGCCTGGAGAGGGGCAGGGAGTAAAACTTCCCCTCTAACGCGTCAAGTGAGGCCCGACTTGGCGCTTACTTTGGGAATCCGAAAGGTTCGATGCCACGAGCAGCTCGAGGCCTTCAAAGCACCACAGCTAACCCGTTAGTGGCGCCCACCGGCTTACCAGGCAGTCGACGCGTTGGGAGTAAGCCTCGTCGTCCAAGTCGGCCCTACAGGTTAATATCCAGGCACGCGTCAAACCCAAAGCAACCCGACGTGGTGACGCCGGCGGTGGTGCCGTAGACCCCAAATACCATCAGTCCCTTGGTAACCGTGCCAACCGCCAGACTCAACCCGTCGGCGGACCATGCGAGGCAGGTCACTGAAAGGTCACCAATAGCCCCCCTCAACTTACCCTGCGACCCCACGTTCAGGGTAGGGCCCTTGCTCGGCGCCTTGCCGTGATAGGAGTAGATCGTTATGGTGTTGCTTGCATTAGCGGCGTTAAGGTTGAAGCTTACTTGCGCATGACAACCGCCAGCAGGCCGTGCTGGGGGTTGATGGCAAGCATGGTGGCATAAGTCTCGGATGTGCCGTCACACGTGTGGCACCTCGTGCCCTGCCACTCGTAGGGGGTGCCGTTGCCAAACGGATACGCAGCCCCGCCAAGGCTTCCCGTCACCGCCGAGGAGACCTTGCGCCGCACCAGGTACACCGCCCCGTCCGTCGTCAGCCACCCAAAGGCCCCCTGGATCGGATCGTGGACCATCTGGTTGACCATGACTATAGGTCAGCATGGTTAAGGAAGGTACCCTCCGCGGGCTTCAAAAAGGTGGCGGCCTCCTGGGCCAGGTTAAGAGACCCCAGCAGCACCTGATCCTTCCAGCTGTAGTTGACGATGGAGGCGTTCCGCTGCGTGGCCACGATCACCTCGTCGTCGAGGCTGATAAAGCTTCCCCGTCAGCGCGCCGCCTCGACTTACCATCGGATCCGCGGTTCGACCGCTATCACCCTCGCAAGCTGCAGCCCAAAGAACCGGCCGGGGTTACGGATCCAGCACGCGCGGGGTCGGTGCGCGCCGAGGGGTACATCCCGTCCGACAGTCCCGACACCAGGTGGTATTCGCCAGCCTCGGGCCAATCGGGGGGTGCGGTGGGGTTGAGCCCCGCCCCCTCCTTCACCGATATGCTGTAGAAGTGGAGGTAACCCCCGCCGTCTAATTAACGTTAGCCGTGGCTTCGGCGCTTCAGAATCTTCACTTAAACCCGTGCGGCGTTTTAACCCCGCGGTTTAAAATTATTCGAACCCACCTAATTTTCTACACCCGCTCATCCCAGGTAACCTTGAATTTTCTGCAACCGCCCAGCCCGGGTTTCGGCAAACCCCTTCACCAACCACCCCGCGGATAATCTCCGACGTCGCAGCTAAATTAGACGGCAAAGCGCCGCGAGTCGCTCCGCTAATCAAATGAAGGCCAAACAGAATCCGATAGCACTCCCTCGACTCCAACCTTCCAGCGTACGCCGTAACAGAGCACAACCGAAGCTTATAAAGGCTCGCTCGACCCAATGAAGACAACCCAAAGAATCAAGCGTAATTTCCTCCACCCCTAAAAGCTAAGTAACCCACGATCCGGTGCCACAACCACCCGATCCTAACGATCGTAGCCCACCGCTAACCCTACAGGAATAGAAACCCCATCAACTCAAACCGAAGGAGCAAACTTAACCATTTCAATGATTTGACGCATATATGCGTCCAAAAAATGGTGGTTTAAGTAAATCTAAAAATGCATATATGCATCCAAGAAATAAGGGTTATATATGTTTATTTCAAAATTTACTGAATATTTATGCTACAGACAAGGGCAAAAATAGTTATGAAAAGTGCTAACATTGGCTAAGAAATTTTTGCAAAAATTAAGGGCCAAAAAAATAAAAAAATTTGAAAATCAGCGGAAGGGTTAAAACACGCCGATCGAAGTGAACTAGTTCGATAGTTTGTACCAATCAAGATAAAAAAACTTTGGCGCCTTTAAGCTTTCCGAACGATACGACACCCGATCCAAACAAACATCGATAACCTCACCCTCCAACCGAGCGACCTTACGACCTCAACCCATCAGCCAACCTCCCCTAAACTTCTGGCGAGCACTTACGAAGACGCAAAAGTTTCGGGAATCCCACCGCCAAACCAAATCGACGTTCGGGCCGTGAGCGACCACCGAGTCCGTAGAACGGGTGAGCTGGCACAGGAACAGCATCGGCTACAAAGTTAAGTCAGTATTATGTGTAGAGCTAAAGCAAACTGGAACGTAACGTCAACTATAGCCACCAAACTTTTCGACGCCTCAAGATTAAGGGCTGGCTAGCCGGCAACCCGGATCAGAGCAACCGAGGTAAGCCAATCTAGTGTCGCCACCATAAAACCAACTTAATCAGCAACTGTGTCGCCCACTTAAACTACCTACGTTAAAGGACCAAAGCTCCACCGAGGAAACCGTCACCGTTCCCAACAACTCCTTATTCGGGGAACCCACCAACCCGATGATACCCCGGTCGGATGGAAGCTGCTTATGGATGAAGGTGAAGGGTTGGGCCATCGGCTGCTGCGTCAACCTCGGCGAGGAGGCCAACTGCGGGGGCGACTTTATATGAAACGTCCCAAGCACGCTATCACCACGCCTCTTATCCCCCCTCACGCCAGCAAGTTCGGCCGCTCCAACCACTTTTGGCTGCTCCGAACCTTCCCCAGCGACTCCAAGCTGTACCGGCCAGCTTGGTTCGAAGGCTGCGCCTCCGCAATTGATATAGGTTCCAATTGCTCAACGATAAACTTGACCCCATCAACGCTCGCCCTTGATTGTCGCGTAACTTTATCCTCAGCATCCGAACTTGAGATCGCGTAGGGTATAGAACCTTCACTATGAATTGAACTGGCCCTACCCAGGTTAATGGGCTTGGGGTTTTTTAAAGTCTCTAGAACCATCGCTTCCGGTAGATTATCGAACCCTTGGGTTTGGGTGGGCGGGGAGGCGAACGTCGAGGTTCGGGGTAAGGTTTCCAATAACCGGAGGTCCGAATACCCGTTATACACGGTCGCCGTACCGTCCAACCAGACCATGTTAAACTGATTAACCTTTAACTTTAAATGGTTAGGTCAGTGGTAGCTCTACAAGTCAAGTTGGTTGATCGCTTAGACGATTAGCCTATTAGACGTATTTATCAATAGATTGCAAAATCTTAAGCGCTGAAATTAAGTGGCCCCAAACTTAAAACGTACCTACCCCCATTAGATATCGGGGAAGGGTCCATTTTAATTGCTTTTCTTGCCTCAAGATGGGGGAAATGTTCAAACCTTGCGATTGATTTTTAACTACCTTCTAGACTAGCTAGAAGTTTTTAAATTTGGCACACTATGTATCCCCGATGACAATACAATAATCCATTTAAAAAATTAATTTTTATTTTCAAGATAAAAAACTTTATATGTATCGAGTGAAAATCCTATATATTTTCGATGGTAACCGGTATATAGTTACGGCTGAGCAGCTAGATATTCAGTCGATTCGATATTTTAAATGGTTTTAAGTGGTTAGTGGACATTTGGCTAATTAGCAAGGTAATCTAAATCAAAACTTTGAATCAAAAGTTCAATCGATTTTAAAAATACCTCCTCTAGAATAATCGGCTCAGCTTTTGGCTCTATAAAATTTTATAAAAGGTCGGTTGTTCGAATCCTGGCGCAATCACTTTTATCGATAACTAGCCAAGTAGCCCCAGCTTTGCTTGGGTTTATAATTTACCAGGTGATTATAATCAATAGTTTTAATTTTTATATTGGTAGATGGCCATCAATAAATTCAGAAACTGTTAAACCTATTGGATATTCCAACCTCCAGCCATTTAGCCAAAGTTAATTAAGCCTGCTAAATTAACTAAACCATCAACCACTTACCTGAAACTATTGAGCCCATCAAATCAACCAAAAACCACCAATCACTTAACAAAATAATCGAACCTATCGAATTAACTAAAACATCAACCATTTACCTGAAGCTATTGAGCCCATCGAATCAACCTAGATCCACCAACCACCACTCAACCAAAACCGATTTTTAAATTTTTAAATCAGCCAAAAACTACAAACCGCTTATCGAAACCTATAAACCTATCGAATTAAACGAATAAAACCAAAACGCTCACCCAAAATGATATACAATTGCCATTAGAACCAAATACTTTTTTCATTTTTATAGATAACTTTTATAAAAAAGTATATAATTTTTTTGAAAATTAGCCTATGACTGTTCCCTAAATGTATAGTTTTTTGTGCCAAGTATGGTGATTTTTGGTTCATTCTTTCAAGAGACAATGTCTCTTCCACATACATACATACTTTTTTATTCAAGGCAAGGGAACCAGAGGACCCTTCTTGCCAACACAAAAATAAAAGCAGGATAAAAAAGGAGCAAAATTTCTAAAAACCATTTAACCTCTAGTATGCTAGACCAGGTTTCCCTGGCCTAGCATAACTGAGGGGGAAGGGGGGAAAATTGGGTGTTTGAAGAATATGCCAGAGCAGACAAGAATGGAGTAGGCATATCACCTAAATGTGGCTGAAGGTAAAGAGAGTAATATTGGTTTCATCAATAATATCTGCTGTGTTCATTGTATCAATATAATTGGATAGGTTATTCTCTACCCACAGGAGCAAACTTGGCAGATGGACAAAATCCGCTTTTTCTTCTGAGGATTTACCACTGTTAAAGCCACACACTTGAGCAGCTTGCATGGTTGATTCAATTGCCTTATGGCCTATCACAATTATTTCCTTATTTGTGATGAAAGAAAATTCTTCAGAGAATTTTGGCTAGGATACCATTTTTTAAAGGGGCTAAAATAGATTAAATATTGCCTTGCAACAGGGTGTTAGGGGCAGCTGCAACTTCAGTTGCCATTTTTAATAGAGATTTATACTGGGGATAGCCCTTTTTAGGGCTGAATTGATATCAAGGAGGTGATTCAGTGAAAGGATTTATAAAATCCTTCTATTTGAATACAGGATTAGTCCCATGTGGGCAATCATCCTCATCAACCCAATTGAGGATATCAAAGGGATTTAAATCAGGCCCGATTAGCCCAGAAACAGAAGTTGATTAGGTAGGAGGGGTGGTAAGATTGAAAATTTTAGTAAATTTAGCTTTCAGCACCGATTGAGCCAAAACATTCAGTTTTGGCTTATAGGATGTTGACTTTTTATTGGCTAATTTTGAATCAGCCATACCCACTGGCTTTGAGGGAGAGGGAGGGAGAATTGTCCCTCACACAAAAATTTTGGTTGGAGCAGCCAAAACACTGGCTGCAGCTGAGGAGGTGGGGGCCAATCCCTCAACCTCCATAAGAGCAGGGCACTTCTGTTTCAAGTGGTCCAACCCAAAACAGGAAGGGCAAACTATCCATCCACCTTTAAGTGTGCCCAAAATTGATGGTTGGGTGCGATTTTTAAATAAGTATGGGATGGAATCACCTGAGTGATCCCATGGGTGGAAGGGCGAATTGTCACAAAAGTGTGCAGCCCAGCAAGGTGTTTGGCCCCATTTGGGACCACAAACTGGAGAACAGAGTCAGAGCCATAAATGGTCAGCCCATCCACCAGTTCCTTGTGCAAAATTGCAGGGGAAGATGGGTCAGCAAATGTCATGTGAACATGACATAATAGTGGGGACCAACCCCAAAGATAAGGATGGGTGCTTGGAGGCCCAAAAGGTGAAGTTACAGGGCCTCCCAGACCTGAAGCACACCCTAAACCAGCGCTGAGTAAGGGCAAAATATGCCCAGGTTGGTCCTAGTGGGGTGCTGAGTGCCCAGCCCTTGACGTCAAGACAGGCGTTAAAATGAACAATTTACCAAATAAATGAGGATGGTTCAATTTGGTTAGTTGAGGAGTGGGGTTTTGAAACCCATTCTATTTTTGAAATAATGCGCTCAGGTCAAATCAAACTTCAATCAATCACTTGAGTGAAGTCAGTTTAGCCCTATTCCATCAACTCTGATGGCAGTATCGCCCTATTGGTGAGTCAGTGCTTGGGCCCGCTGTGGCATTAACCCTATTTCCCCAGTTGAGTTTAAATATGATTTCCCCAACCAACTGTCCTTGTTGGTCGACTCCCAAATAAATCTATACCCCATTTTAAGTTATTTTTATTTTATGATATTCTGAACGCTCCTGTGCGTGAACCTCTTCAAGGAGGTCTCACATTCCATTACACTTGCCATTGCAAGTACCATGCTGATCTCCCCTCATGCACCATTTGTCCGCCCAGGATCCCTCCAACCTGGGCCACCTAACCCCATCCTATATATGCACCGCATCACCCTTATATGGGTTTTTAATATAAAATTTGCAATTTTATGCCTAAGCGGTTATTGCTCCAGCACCCTCTGCTGGGCTCTAATCACTCTGGCACTAATGGCTAGTTCCTTGGCGTTGGCCTGGTGCACCGCGCACTGCCACGCTGGGAACAGGAGAGTTATAGACACTCTCTTTACATTAGTCAACCAAACATATTTTCTTATGTGCACAAACTTTTTCTGTGTGGAACTTTTTCAAGGTGAAAACAGTGGCCATTGGCTGTGGGCTCCAGCTGTCATTAGCTGCACCGCTGTTTCCTCTTTTTCCCAAAGGTTGGAGCAACTTGGCATTATTTTGGTTGTCTCCTACTGGAAAGTATCCACCCTTCATATTTGTACCTGGTGGTTTCAGACACTTTGAGGTCCAAAGGTTGTGATTCCCCAACATTCCGCCAAATTTCTCAATGTTGATTTAAATAAACAAGTTTTCTTTTGCCCCCATGTTCAGCCAATTTTGTCAGAATCAGCAAAGATGGGCCTGGGGATGTTGGCCATAGATATTGTCGGCCATTTCATCACAGTTCAAGGGACAAGGTCATTTGCATCTAAAAACACGTTTTATAACGAAAACCTGAGATATACCTCTGAACCAATTTTTCCCTCTCATGGTTCAGATCTTGAACCCATTCCTGTGTATGGAATCACACCAGAAAATCCTTGTTTGACCTCTTCCATGATTCGCAGCACACAGGAAGTTGAAAAAAGAGCTGCGCCTATTATATGAAAACATTTATGCACCTGCAGAAGGCATAGAGGGGTATGTGGCCTCAGTAGTAAGAGTGGCCAAATATCCCTCCCTTTTTTGATTCCCAGACCTACCCTTATGGATCGCTCAAGCCAGAAGAAAATTTAGGTGAACTGGGGCATTTTCTGCTTTTAATAAATCCCACTTGGGATACTTCCTCTTGACTGCTACCCTTACATCCTCTTTGGGGAAGTTCACCACAACCATTTTAGTGGATACTGGTGCCACCAATAATTTTATTGACAAAGATCTGGCTGATTACCTTGAGTTGAGTTACTCAACAGGTGGTATGGCTAGAGGTGGAGCTTTTCAAGGTATCCCAACACTGAACGTCATGCGGTTAGTTGACTACCAGGTGGGCACCTATCTTCTATCTGATCATTTCCAAGCTATCAATCACCTCTTGTTCCCCATTATTTTGGGGGTTGAGTGGTGGAGAAAGTTTGATGTCTGCACTAATTTGAAAGAAAACACGCTATCTTTGTCTTTGATTAACAGTCACCAGTTGATTGTTCCCTTATCAGAGGATAACGTCCAGGGCCCATTACCTCATTGGCCCAATGTTCCCACACCTTATCTTGCTCCTTTGCTGAAGATTCCCCCTCCGCAGGATTTTCTTTACCTTTCTGTTTGAAGGGTTGGGAATCCTCTTTTGATGCAGCATCCGCCAACACAATCCCTGAGCACTCTGAGTTTGATTGTGACTTTAAGCTCACAGTGGATCTGGTGTGCATATCTTCCCCCATTTACCCATTAACTGTCCAAAAGGAAGAGGCCTTGGATGTGTGGGTGAAGGAACAGTTTGCCAAAGGTGCAATTTTTCAGCGTGCCTCCCCTGTATGCTCCCCCTACTCTTTGTGGAGAAGTCTAATGGTACCTTACACCCCTGCGTAGACTATGGTAACCTTAACAACGTTACTGTACCAGACCTCCATCCCATCCCTTTGAATTCCCAGATTGCACGCTATGTGGAGAAGGTGAAGGTCTTCTCCAAGCTGGATTGCCTCAACGCGTTCAATTAGATTTGGATCAAAAAGAGACAAGAGTGGTTGACCACATTCCATACCAGAAAAGGGATTTTCTAGTTTTGGGTCATGCCCTTTGGGCTTAAGAATGCCCCTGCTATCTTCCAACGCCGCATTGACGCCACGTTGGGGGACCTGTTAGGGGTATGCGCGGTCACCTACATGGTTGATATCCTGGTGTTTTCCCCTGATCAGGAGTCCCATGCAGTTCACCTTCAGCAGGTGGTGGAGCGGTTAAAGGCAGCCAGCCTTACATTGAAAATTTCAAAGTGTGAGTTCTTTAAGTCCCAGGTCACGTTTCTGGGCAACATCGTGTTTGACTAAGGACACATGATAACTCTAGACAAGGAGAAGGTGATTTGTGAGTGGCCTACCCCCACCTCAGTTAAGGAATTAAGGAGCTTTTTGGGGACGTGAACGTTCCTCAAGAAGTTCACTACCAGTCTGTATGAGGTGGCGGCTCCCCTATACAAGGCTAGCTGTGCCAAGGTGCTTCAGTGGTCTCCCACTTTGGAGGATGCTTTCCAAGAAGTGAAGTGCACCCTGTTGTCCACAACTGTTCTTTGCCATGTCAACCCTTCAAAGGAGTTCATTGTGTCAACTGATGCCTCCAACCTCGCCATAGCAGCTGCCTTGTTACAAGTAGGTGAAGATGGGATAGAGCATCCAGTGGGATACTTTTCTAGGAAGATGTCTCTGCATGAGTTGAATTATGCCATTTATGATAAGGAGTTACTAGCAGTGGTGAAGGCGCTGACATATTGGCATCACCACTTGCATGGCTCTTCCCAACCATTCTGCATACGTACAGATCACCGTGCCTCGCTGTACTACCGCGCCCCTCATGTCCTAACCCCACGCTAGACCCATTGGCATGAGACCCTTGCCCAATTTGCATTCACGTATGAGTTCACCAAGGTCAAGGAGAATGGTTTGGCGGATGCTTTGAGCTGCAACCCTGCATTAGCCCCTGACCCAAGGAGGTAGAAGTGCACAACACCCAGGTGATGATTCCTCCAAGTAAACTTCTGCCTCAACGACCCTCTCCTTGGGCCAACGGATCAGCGCTTGCACTTCTGGATAACGTGGAGGAATATGGTATGTTTAGAAAGGTTGTCCTCTCTCAGTCGCTGTCAGGTGAATATGCCATGGTACTTGCAAAGAGTACTTCAAATCAAGAGGATCTATCCAGGGGCTATCACGTAAAGGATGAGATGGTGTGGTTCCAGGGACGCCTTTGGGTACCTGCTGGACCACTGCACCTGGACATCATTTGGGACCATCATGATGGAATCACCATTGGTCATCTGGGGAGAGCAAAGAGCTTGGAGCTGATACGTCGCTCATAAAATTGGAAGGGCTTGCCAGCTCAGATGGGCCGGTATTGCAATGAGTGCCTGGTATGCAACCAGATAAAACCCAATCGTCAACCTTTAGCAAGGTTGTTGGTACCAGTCCAAAAGGTTGATGGGCCCTGGACCTCCATCTCAGTTGATTTTATTGTGGAGTTACCAGTCTCAGATGGTTATGATGCCATCATGGTAGTGGTGGACCAGTTCACAAAGTTTGCCCACTTTATTCCTTGCAGAAGCACCATAACCGCAGCTGAGATGGCTAGGCTTTTTGTCATCCATGTGTTTGCGCTCCATGGGATCCCCCAAGAAATTATCAGCGACTGGGGCCCACAGTTTGCCTCCATGTTTTGGGAAGAGTTGTGTAAAAATCTTCAGATTCTCCCTTGCCATTCAACTGCCTATCATCCCCAATCAGATGGGCAGACTGAACGAGTGAACCAGTGCTTGGAACAGTTTCTGCGGTGTTACACCGCTGCAGATCATTCAGATTAGCTTCTCACCTTCCCATGGCCCAGTTCAGCTACAACAATACCTTGCACTCTTCGATTAGCTATTCCCTGTTTTTCGCCAGCCATGGCTTTAACCCCGCCTTTAACATGGAGCCCAGCTGTGGGTCAAAGGTTGAAGCGGTGGTGGACTTTGCCAAGACAATCAAGAAGGTCCACCAGGGGGTTTTGCACAAGCTTGGAGGCGGCTATGCAGATATATAAGGAGAACGCTGATGGGAAGTGCTGATTGGGTCCTACATAAAAGGAAGGAGATCCCGTAATGCTTGATGCTCATAACATCCCAATCAAGCAGCCACATAAGAAGCTGAGACAAAAGAGGATTGGCCCCTACCGCATTGTTAGAAAGGTGGGCCATTCCTCATACCAGCTAGATCTCCCCCTCATTCCGGATCTTCTCAGTGTTTAATAAGAGAAAACTGATGTTTTTTGAAAGGCTCCCCACCAGAGACTCCTGAGGCCTATCTCATGGATGGGGCGCCAGAGTTGGAGGTGGAAGAAATAGTTGCCTCCCGCCACGTTAAAAGAAGACTTGAGTACCTGGTATCCTGGAAGGGCTTTGACGCTGCAGAAAACAGTTGGGTTCCAGTGCGCAACTGTGTGCATGCCCAAGAACTTATTGACGCCTTCCACCAGTATTTTCCCCAGGCTGCCAGATCCCAACTGAAATTGAGCGTCACCACCATGAAGTTGGCCCCAGCCCACAAGAACTTTTCCCTGGCGCAAGCCCCTGGAAGGGGTTGAGCCCCATTGGGAGGAGAGGGTAATGTCATGTGAATATGACATAATAGTGGGGACCAACCCCAAAAATAAGGCTGGGCGCTTGGAGGCCCAAAAGGTGAAGTTACAGGGCCTCCCAGACCTGAAGCACACCCTAGACCAGCGCTGGGTAAGGGAAAAATATGCCCAGGTTGGTCCTAGTGGGGTGCTGAGTGCCCAGCCCTTGACGTCAAGACAGGCATTAAAATGAACGATTTACCAATTAAACGAGGATGGTTCAATTTGGTTAGTTGAGGGGTAGGGTTTTGAAACCCGCTCTCTTCAAAATAACGCGCTCAGGTTAAATCCAACTTCAATTGATCACTCAAGCGAAGTCAGTTTCAGCCTATTCCATCAACTCTGATGGCAGTATCGCCCTATTGGTGAATCAGTGCTTGGGCCCGCTGTGGCATTAACCCTATTTCCCCAGTTGAGTTTAAATATGTTTTCCCCAACCAACTGTCCTTGTTGGTCGACTCCCAAATAAACCTATACCCCATTTTAAGTTATTTTTGTTTTAAGATATTCTGAACGCTCCTGTGCGCAAACCTTTTGAGGAGGTCTCATATTCCATTACACTTACCATTACAAGTACCATGCTGATCTCCCCTCATGCACCATTTGTCCGCCCAGTATCCCTCCAACCTGGGCCACCTAACCCCATCCTATATGTGCACCGCATCACCCTTATATGGGTTTTTATTATAAAATTTGCAATTTTATGCCTAAGCAGTTATTGCTCCAGCACCCTCTGCTGGGCTCTAATCACTCTGGCACTAATGGCTAGTTCCTTGGCGTTGGCTGGTGCACCGCGCACTGCCACGCTGGGAACAGGAGAGTTATAGACACTCTCCTTACAGCAAACCTGTGAATTGCACCACCAGAGTGGTGTCCACAGGTAACTGAGTTCATGTGGTTGGGAGCAGTATATTTTTAAATGTTAAGGCAATTGTTGTAGCTGTTGCAGCATCAGCTTCACTGATGAAGCCCAAATTGAAGTACCCCTTATAGGGAAAAAATCAAAGAAGCCTGCATGCTTCATCACCGTCAAAATTTTCTCAATAATTTTTTGTATCATTATAGGAAAATAAAGCTCCATACTCAGCCCAAAGGCCAAAGTGCATGTTGCTCCGTGGGAGCACCAAGGAGCTTCATGGCACTGCCTGGGAATGTGCGAGGTGGGTTGTGAGGTTTTTGGAAGATTAACCTGCCCAACAGAATTGGTAGGGCTGGACCCTCCTGAGAGCATTTGTTTGCTGGCCAAAATATACTTGGTGGTGCCAGCCCACTTCCCCAGGTGGGAACAGCAGCTGGCGCCAAAGCAGGCAACTTGGATGTTGGCTGCTAGCAACTCAACATTTGAAATAAAATTTAAATTTTTATTCAACAATTTTAACTGATTCAACCAATTTTGAAATTTGAAGATTCAAAAAAGAGAGTGGCATGAGAGAGAAAAGTATACATACATACACTTTTCTTTCCTGCGCAGATCACTTTCAAATTTGATTTTAATTCAAGTTGGATGAGTCAATTGAGAAGTTTAGTAAAATTTTAAATAAATTTTGAAATTTAGAATGCAGCAGTCATTGAGTGCAATGCCTGCATCCATGCCAGCTGCTCCCCTTGTTTGGGGTAGTGGGCTGGCACCACTAGGTTTTTAGCGCTCAGCGCCCAAGTGCGCCAGGGCTGGGCCAGCCAGCCCTCCCAAAACTATTGGACGCTTTGTCCCTCCTAAGTACTTGGCACTCCATTTGTCCCGATCTCAGCTTATTCAGGTTAACAATATTGAATTACCTTATTTGGCTGTGCAATTCTATCTCCAAATTGAGTACAGCCACCTTTTTCCATATGCTGATCTTCAAATTTTGAAGTTGGCTATGGAAGCATTTGCTTATTCTGGGTTTGTCAATTTCTGGCCATTCAAGGGCTATTTTGACATGGGGTTTGTGACTGAGGAAGCCGCAGCAGCCGCAGCCCAAATATTACTTATATATAAAAATACCCTGATCCCAATCACTCAGACCTGATTACCATCTGACATGACTATGGTCATGAAGCTGGCGGGTCTCCCCTCCCATCTTCCCCCCCAGCAGCTCTTTGAGGAGCTGCTTACCGGCCTCAGCTAGTATGGGAGGTACCCCATAATCAATTTTGTGGTCCTGCAGAGTGCAAAGCGCTGTGCAGGACCTAGGGTGGTTGCAACAATTGTTCTGCATCATGCGGAATTGCCTGCCAAATTCCCCCTGCTCCATCATCCCCTCAGCACTTGACTCACCCTTCTGGACTCAAGTCAAAAATGGCCGGGCAGTGTGCCCAGTTTGCTTAGAGCTTTACCATTCAAAGGCAAAATGCCCTCATAATGTATCACAGATGGGCTCAGAATCAGTGCCAATGCCCATGACTCCTTGGCGGCAGTACCCATTTGAGGCTCAATTCTGTCACCTAATCTTAAAGTATTAACTGAAAAGAAAGCTTCAAAGTTGGGATATGTTAATCTGAAATCCTGAGCCAAAACCTGACCAGCGAATCAAGACTGGCAACAAGTTAAAAGTAAGAATTTTTCATCAAGACTGATTAAAATTCAGTCTTGATGATGAATTCATCATTGACATTAGCTCAAAATTCGTTTCTAAGCCAAAATTCTGCATCAAAAGCTTCTAAAATTTCAAGCTTGGTGGTGATTGGTCCACCAATCCCAATTCAAAACCCATGGGATGTTTGGATGAGATAAGTGATTCAAATTTAATTTTGAATTCAAAAGTCGATTCAATTGACTTTTCTAAGTTTTATTTTGTGGATTATGATGCTAAATCTATTCGTCACTTTCAACCAAAAAATAAAATGCAATTCCATTCAAGCCATCAACTAGCTGGTGCAGCTATTGACGCACCTGAGAATATTCCTTTATGTATGGCTGTTCACCAGGCCACAGAAGATTTCATTGATGGTATCCCTGCCCCCAATTTCTCTGATGATTTTGTTCCAGAAAATAAATTGGATCTTGAGGAGTTGGCAACTCTTGTGAGTGATGCAGTGATTGATGTTGCTACTGCATCTCAGTATATTTCAGGCACCAAAGTAATGAGTAAATCAACAGATGTATTCAAAAATCTGCTAAATTTAAGATTTGTTGCAGAAGAACAACTACCTGATTACATTGAAGCTTTAACATTAGCTGGTATCCTTAAAAACAATCCCTACCTATTCCATCTTGATCCCCATCCAGAAAAATTCCCTACCTCATTTTTATCAGCACTGGAAAGATTTTCTGTGCTAGCTAAGGCAGGGCAAGGCCACAATCCACAATCTGATTCCCCTCTGCTATGTCAGGGTAGGTGGGAGCCTATTCTGATATGGTGAGAGGTTAATGATTTTTTGCTTAGAAAGCTTTTTTATTTTTTATGTCAGCAAGAAGGGTCCCATGGTCCCCTTGCCTCAAATAAAACATAAATACATACATACATACATACATAGACTTTTCTCTCTCGTGCAGATCAGTTTTTGAATTTCAAAAAAATCAAATCAGTCAAATCAGGAAAAAAACTTTAATAAAAATATAATTTTATTCAGGTGTTGAGTATGCTGCAGCCATCATCCAAAATGTCTGCATCTATGCCAGCTTCTGGCCCTGAGTGGGGTAGTGGCCCAGCCCCACCAAGCATTTTTGTGTGGCAAGAAAGTGCACCAGGGTGGGTTGACCAGACCTCTGAACACAATTGGGTGCTTTGTTCCTCCAAAGGCCTTGGCGTTACACTTAGATTGAATGCAACCTATTCAAGTTTATATTATTGAATCATCTTGCTCAGCTGTTTGTTTTTGCCTGCAGGTGGAGTATGGCCAGCTTTTTTCATATGCCAATCACCAGATCCTGGAGCTGGCAATGGAAGCGTTCACTGCCTCTGGCTTTGCAAATTTCCGCCCTTTAAAGGGCTATTTTTATTTAGGGTTTCCTTCTGAGAAAGCTGCAGTGGCTGCTGCACAAATTAAATTCCTTTATAAAAATGCACTGATTTTAATAACCTGGACCCACTTGCCATCTGACATGACTATGGTCATAAAACTAGTGGGTCTTCCTTTCCATCTTTCCCCCAGAAGCTCTACAAGGAGCTGATGAATGGCCTTAGCCAGTATGGGGGAACCCAATTATTGTTTTTGTGGTCCCACAGGGTGCAAAGCGTTGTGCAGGACCTCGGGCTGTGGTGACAATCATCTTGCATCAAGTGGGAATTCCCCAGCTGATCCCCCTGGCACCATCATCCCCAGGCGCCCAACTTGCCCTTCTGGGCTTGAGTCAAAGATGGCTGGGCAGTTTGCTCAGTTTGTTTCAAAGTTGATCATTCAAAGGAAAAATGCCCATGAATGGTGCCCCATGATCCTATGACCTGGCAGCTGGGGCCGCTGGCATTTTTTCACTAGCTGTGATCCCCCAGTGGTGATTGATTTTGCCAACCCCACCAGCTGCCAATTTTCATAATTGGCAGAGAATTGGCACATTGAATCAACCTATAAAATCAAATAAATTTTCTTTAAAATGTTGGCCTAGCGGCAAGTTCTTCAGCTGGGGCCAATCAGGGAGCCCAATGGATGAATGTCGGTTGCTCAGCATCAAAAAATATGAAACCAATCAATTCATTTACCAGTAACTTATAAAAATCTCCTCCATTGATGATGAATACCTGGAGCATTTTGGAGGAGGTTGATGAGTCAGATCAGCTGGTTTTGGACCATTTCAATTTCCCATCACTGGCTAGCTTTTTTGAACTCAATTTTGATAATTTTACATCCCATTAATACCTGCCAAAATCAAAAAAATCAATATATATGCCAACACACTCAATTACATTAAGTGCTACATTAAAGCCAACCAATATCCCATCAATAGTTTAACTAAGTAAAACATCTGAGAACCTTTTAACCGGACTTCCAGATGTAAGGTTTCCAACTGATTTTGAGGAGTCAGTGAAGGAGAATATCCAACAAATGCACCAAAATGAGAGTGTGGCAATTCAGGTGGTTGCCAGAGCATCCCAGTTAGACCACTCAAAGAAACCCACTCCTAAGGCTGAAGCAGCCTTTAAAAATTAACAGAATACAGGTTTAAGGCGAAAGAAGAAATTACTATGTGGCCGTCTTGATATCTGCTGACATCCTTCATGAAAATACCCCTCTAGATCTCCTTGATCACCATCCCATGGATCTCCCCACTGCACTGTTAGCTGCAGTAGAGCAAGTATCCTTTGGGATCCAATTGGAGAAACCCCCTCTAAAACCATATTCTCACTCTGATATGTCAGGATAGGTGTGAGCCTGTCTTGATATAACATGAGGTTAAAGTGGGTTTTTAGCTTATTGCTTTTTTTACCCGCCTTTTTATTTTTTTGTATTGGAAAGAAGGGTCCCCTGGTCACCTTGCCTTGAATAAAACATACATATATACATACAGCTGACTGATTATATTGATGTGTTAAACAAAGCCAAGATTATTGATGAGTCTAATATTACTATTTTTAACCTCCAACCACATTTGGGTGATACACCTACTCCATTCCTATCTGCGCTTGCACGTTCCCTCAAACACCCAATTTGCCCCCTTCCCCCTTGGTTATGCTAGGCTAGGGGAACCTAGTCTAGCATGATTGAGGTTAAACAGGTTATTTTAGCATAGTTTGCTCTGTTCTTATCCTGTATTTATTTTTTATGTCAGCAAGAAGGGTCCCATGGTCCCCTTGCCTGGAATAAAACATACATACATAAAATAATTTATATATATATTAAAGGGTGTTTAGCATGGCAGGTAAAACTGCTTCCACCCTAGTACAGGTTTTGAGTTTGAAACCTGTACTGGCTAGAGAACTTCTTGGTGTGGTATATTTGTCCCAAGGTTACTCAACTCAAATATTTTTTTCTTTTTTTATATTAAAACTAGCATTCACTACCTGTGCTTTGCTGTGGTGTCTTTAGAGATTCAGATACCTAAATCTAATAATTTAGATTTTATAGCATGGATAAACAATAACCACTCAGACAAATCTAATTGCTCAATTAAATCAACCAAAAACCACCAACCACTCAGGTAAACCTAAATGAACTTATCAAAACAACCAATAACTAATCACCCCTTAAAACTAAACTGTGTTTTATTGATTAGACTAAAAGCCATCATTTACTCGGCCAAACAAAATAAACCTATTGAATCAATCAGATAACATCAAACTGCTACCCAAAACATCTCTTAATACTTAAAATTATTGAGTATGTGACACCTTCAGCCACATTCAGGTGATATGACTACTCCGTTCTTGTCTGCCCTGGAACATTCCCTCAAAACCCAATTCGCCCCCTTCCCCCTCAGTTATGCTAGGCTAGGGAACCTGGTTTAGCATACTAGAGGTTAAATCGGGTTTTTTTTTTAATAATTTTGCTTCTTTTTTATCCTGTTTTTTTATTTTTTGTGTTGGCAAGAAGAGTCCCCTGGTCCCCTTGTCTTGATTAAATAAGTATGTGACATATCTTCTAAACTACTAAGTCAACTTTTACTTAACGTGCCAAAAGTATTTTATTAATTAGGTGAACCAAATTATGCAGGTTTTTAAAATATATAAACCTAACATCCATATACCTGTGCTTCACTACAGTATTTAGTTTATCAGATGATAAGCTCATATTGTAGCCTATAGGCTGTGCCAACACTACTCTCAAGCCACTCAGACTAACAGCTTCGTTGTTGCACTCATAGCTGGTGAGCAATTATCCTAACTAATTCTACTTAAACTCTAATACTGATTTTTGTTGATTTTCAGATGAGAAATTTGGTAATTATTAGATAATATTCGCCAATTCTCACCAACTCACCCAAATAAAGTGAACCTATCATACTTGATAGTTTCAGATTCAATATTATTTATAGTTCTCATTCACTCTACCAAATAGATTGACCCTATCAGACTCAAAGATTTCAGATGTCAATCAGTCAATTAGTATGTCAGTCAGTCAATGTGTTTTATTAAGTAGATATATATAAATGTATATAGGACTGTAATCAGAATTGATATATCTTTTTGGATGTGTGGTTTGATATTTTATTGGTTTATTCAAAAGGCTAAATGATTTTGTATAAGCGGTTGATAGTAAATTTCTCTGATTTACATAGCCAAATTTAAATACTAAAATTTATGATGGCTATATATAGTACTTAATTTTATTAATTTGGCTGATTCTGATTGGTCCATTTTCATACTAAAATTAATGATAGCCATCAATAATACTTAAATTATATATAATTTGATTGATTTAATTGGTTTGTTTATATATTAAACTTACTAGCGACCATCCAAAATAATTATTTTAATTTTTTTCAGTTGGTTTGATTGGTTTGACTAAGTACTAAACTTATTTATGGCTATTTACAATACTTAATTTAATCTCTTTATTTAGTTTGTTTGATTTTCTCAATTATCACATATGAAAATTACTAATAACCATCTAAAATACTAAGGCTTGTAGCACTATGACATCATTTCATACCTCAGACTTTAAATTTATCCCCAGCCTTCTATAATATATTTGCCAAAGCCCACTCACTGACTCATCATTGTATCTCAACAATGACAAGGCCTAGAAAGATGAAACTTTACATAGATTTTACTAGATACTGTAGATGTGCAATAAGATAAGGTTTGGCTTAATCTAAAATTTAATTAGGGTTTTGGTGGGGTCAAAGTAACCAAATATTCTTATAAGAAATACATGACAGTTAAACACTTGAAAACTGTTAGGCAGCTTCTAGATGAGATAGAAACTTAAAATTTGTTCTAAAAGTTAACTTAACCCTCTTTTAAAAAACACAAAGGTCAATCCTAAAATAGTTTTTATTTAAATGCCCTAAAGAAATATTTTAAATATATAAGAACTAGTAGAGTAACCTGGCGTTGCTTGGGTTTATTTATTATCAGCTAATTTGAACTGATTAATTTAGGTTCTATACTATAGATAACATTAAATTGCTTACTCATTACCATTGAACATACCAAACTGATTAAACACCAACCGCTTACCCAGTACAGTTGAACCTATCAAATCAATAAAAAAACACCAATCACTTATCTAAACCCAAATGAATTTATTGAAGAACTCTAATAGTATCAAACTTACTTTACAAAGCCAAAGAACCTATTGGATCAAACAAAACCATCAAACACTTGGCTAAAACCAATTGAATCTAAAAACCAGCCAAATTTTACTAAAACCCAAGCCAAATAAAAATAAGCTTAATCAATTTAACCAAATTTTACCACCGCTTTGTTAATCCAATTTAATATCAAATTAATAATTTACCGCCTTCCACTTACCTAAAAATATTATTCTATCAAATTGACCAAAAAGCACCAACCACTCAGCCAATTAAAATTAGACCTATTGGATCAATCAAATACCATAAAACTGCTAACCAAAATATCTCTATATTTAAAAAACATTTTGTGTATATATGTGACATATCATCTTTTAAACATCTAAACCAAACTTAACTTGACTTAGCACAGATATTTTATAAATTAGGAGAGACAACTTAAACAGCTATTTTAATCAGAAAAAGAAAAATCAAAGTAAAGTAATTATTTTATAAATTAATGGATGATAAATAGCTAAGCTAACATATCTTTTTTAGGGGACAATTATAACTGAGTTGACGTTGCATACTAATATTCTGAACTGAGATAGCAAATAGCAAGGCATTCCATGGAACTCATAGACTATCATATTCTGCATGTGGAGGTTTACCAGGTTTTATCCTCCTTTCATATTAGTTTGATTCCCCATTAATCTGGTGCAGTATCATCCCTAGGTCAACCCACATCAAATAAATTTAAAAATATAATGTATATAGCTAACATATCCTAAGCTATAAGTACTAGTTGAACTTAATTGAAAATATTCAAAAATGCATAACTTAACATTTTATTGTCTAAAGCAAAACCAAAGCAAATGCAGATACACAATAATTTTATTTAAATTTGATGACTTAAGTTAGCTCATCATTTTTCTTATTTTTATTTACACTAGCAATATCAGTTTTAACTATATAAATATTTTAAATGATAAAAAGTAATTAAATTAAAGTAATTGCATCAGGATTAAACAATTGAACTTTTTAAAATTTAAGTTAAGAGCCAAAAGCTTACTGATTATGTTAGAGGAGTATTTGTATAATCAATTGGGTTTTGATTCAAAGTTTTGATTTAGATTAACTTGTAATTAGCCAAATGACCACCAACTACTTAACAAAACCATTTAAAATATCAAATAAAATGAACTTAAAACTGCTCAGCTGTAACAATATAGTTTACCATTGAGAACATATGAGGCTTTCACTTCTTGTATATAAAACTTTTTAGTTTTACTATAAAAATAATGATTTTTAAAATTCATTACCCTTTTTGGGCATTGTTAAAAATTAGTAGTTGGCTACTCTTCTTGTGAGTACCAAATGATTATAATCCAGGCTCTCACCAATTGAAAGCTCCCAATTGTTAAATACACAGGTTTGATATGTGCATGATTTTCATTGTCTGATAGTAGTTGATAGTTGATTGATAATGGTATGATGACTATTATCCATAGTTAAATAGATAACCTGTTATGGTCCAACGCTAGACCTGCACTTCTTCACAAAATACTCATGATGTCAACATTAGGGACTTCTTCCCTTATTCACTTAACTTGATTTACTCTCAGATTCAGAATTTTATGGCCTGTATTCTCATCACGCTGAGTCTGCAACAATTCCCCTCTAAGTTCAGCTTCTCTTCTAAGGATCCTCAATCCTTACTCTTTTTATGATAAAATAGTCCCCAATTATTGTACACAACAACAATTTTTGAAGATGAGTAGAACTTAAAACAATATTGACTTTTATAATCTTTATCAGAATGTTTTTATAAATGTGAATTACTAGGGAATTTATAGATGGAATTTGGTGCACAAACCTTGGTTGGCATCTCAGCCATGAAACGGCAGCCAATGATATTGAACTTTACTTTGATGTCTCATCAGCGATGGTCTTTTTTTTTAGTACTAGATGGTCCCAACCCAAGGGGGATCAGCGATGGTCTTCACCATCTGATTAGGATTTCTTCATCAGACATCCTTGAGACCTAAAATTGACAGAGTCAGAAAACGTGTTCTTTTTTTTAGTACTAGATGGTCCCAACAGAAAACGTGTTCTTAATGTTTCCCACTCAATCCCAGTGAACCAACCATATTTGGCAAGTGACCTTCTTAGGTAATGTGACTTGTTACCCATTATGGCAGGTTGCAAACCAACTGATCGATTCACTAGTTACAGGTGGCATCACTTGCCTCACAACTTGCTTATTTAATTTTTAATTGGTCAGTGAGGAAAACTAACTGATCCTAATTGGTACACCTAATGGTTAATCATTGATCAAATATCAGATGCCCAATTTCATTGCAACTCTGCCTGACAAGATCTTAAGCATTCACCCAGATTAATCCCCAATGGATCTGAACCTGGCAAATTACCTAAAATTCCACAAGCCTTATTAAACAAAAATTGGAGTCAACTGATATTCAATTCACTCACAATTGGGAATTATCCCCTAGCAATATATAGATAATCTAGGAAGCTATAAAGATAGGTGTCATACTCTGGTGGTTGACTCAAAAATAAACCTTTGACAATCATCAGATAGGGCCAATTATTCCTTCAACGCTTGAGCTAACACCTATACTCTCACCTCAAAAGCCTATTGCAATTATATATAATTTGGGCCAAATATCTCAATGGCAATTTAATCATTTATTTTATCAGAACGCTTGAGCCTGTAAAAAATGGGTTTGCGCCAATATTCCATGAGGAAATTGGGAAGTAAGAGCCTCATAGCTGACTCTACTAGGGACCAGCCTGCCAGAGTCAACTCCCAACCTATCTGCCAAGTTTCATTGTTGCCAAACACCCTCAGATCACAGTCCATATGCTGTAGGAGAATACTGAGATCCACGCCAAAGCCATGCCAAGCTCGCTAGTGGAGCACATGTCTTCAATACAATTATTCTATTTAAAATAAAATATTCTTTTTGTATGCAAGCAAATCTTTATTTGATTTTTGGGGATTTTGTAGAAGACTCAACTGGCCATTCAGGCCAACCTATCTCCAAATAAATAGTGCTTTGTGAATATCAAATAAGCTTTCTCCTATGTCAGGCTCTTCTGAACTGTCCAGCACATCTTGAGTGAAGATTCCATACCCCGCTAAATCATTGCCCATGCTGCCTGTAAGTCTCACGTCATATTAACTTGGATGCATTTTGGTTTTGGACAGTCAAATTTCTCTTACTTTGATTCCCTCACATTTGGGTTTCACCCTATGAATTCCATATTCGGATTCAGTACTGACTGATCCAAAGCAATGTACAGATCAGGTGCCACCTGATCTGTTACATGGCCAAATATACTCGCATATTATGGTAAATTTTCCTATGCATCAATGCTCAGCAATTGGTCCCAGATATCAGGAACACAATTAACTAACTTGTATACAAAATTTTCAGGACTGACCTGAAGTTACCATCTGAAAATTCCATGAACCATCAGACAAACAAAAAACGAAATCAATTTTCTGCCCTAGGGCATAATTTGTATGTTAATCCATGTAATTGGCGTGATAGCAATTGCATGGACCGCCCAAAAGGGAGTACCTAGTGCTATCAAGGGAGAGGCCTGCCAACGTCCCAATTAGGGGAACGTCATTTACTTTAATCAAGGCAAGAATTTCACAGAAGGTGTATTTTGTCAGCAGTATGATGAAACTCAAATCCTAAAGATCCTAGAAAATTTTGCATGATTTTATCGCAATTTTTGTACCTGAAATCCTCCTGATTTTGAGATTATTTTGCCACCAATAAACCTAAGAAAAGGTCTCAGTCATATCAGTTCAAGGGCCAAACTGAGGTGGTAAAGTATCTGTTGAATTTTGTGCCTGAATGTGGCCAGGAGATGCCCTAGAGGTATAAATACTAGCGCCTGGCCTAATGACTAATCATCTAATAAATAGCTTATAATAAAAGTTATATTTATTTCATCTCTTTCCTGGTTTTCTCATTGAATCCTTTCTTTGGAGAAAAGTGTCAACAAGCTGGATGCGCCAAATCCACAGCTTGATATATATCTGTCTCATAAGAAGTACCCAAACATGAAGGGAAAATTACACCAAAATTGGCTGGAAGAGTCAGGGAGCTTATTATAGGCCTAGTGAGTTTTTGAATGGTCCAAATACTGTAAACTTTAGGTACTATCAAAGATCAATCACTGGAACTTTGACCTGAATAGATGTGCAGGATAACAATAAACAAGCGAGCAATCCTCAGAATCTCAAAACTGGTGCTCACTCAAAACCGGCTTCACTCTCCAAAATTGATTCCCATAACCAATTCCTAGCAGAATCGTCCAGATGAGAAAGTGACAATGAGATGGAAACTAGCGACAAAGAAATCTCAGATTATTTTAATACCAGCCGCCAAGGCTCTGAAGCGGGTACCTCCTACTCCCTGGATCTTATCACAATGGGGGAGCTCATGCAGATACAACCAGCCCAATTGATCTTACATCTTTAAGCGTATAAGCTATGCTGGAAACCCTATATTAGGGTTTTAGGATTGGTACTTCACAAATTGATCCCTCCTTTGGCCTGTTTTACTACCTTAAGGATCAGGCACTCAAGATGGAGAGATATATAAAGTACCACGATGCAACCATGGCATCTCTTGCCAGACGTCTCACAGACAGTCAAGCAACTAACAAATTCCTGGTTAACTTTGTCCACCCTCAATTAAGCATACACAGCGAATCATTGCTAGACAAAATTTGGAAATCATGGAAATCTACCGTGTGCAAGGGGAGGAACAATCTTCCTGAAATGCCCTACTGGACAATCTAAATTCCAGATTTGCTGAAGTCTGAAAGGCAATTGTTGATAATATGGGACTTGCCAATGAAGCTCATAGGAGATTAAACACCTTCAGGGAGCTTCTAAATAAAGGAGTCCCAAAGATAGCCGCAGAATTTCTGGCCCACCATGGGCTATCACAAGAATGGGTACAAACCATGAATAACCGCTGTCAAAAACTGGTAAGCCATTTGGATTACCGACTGTCTCAATCAAAATGACTTACCATACATGCCACTTTGGGCCAAAAAAATCACCTGGAGTTAAATGCAAAAGTTGATGACTTTGAAGAGTATGTTTGGGCCTATCTGAATATTATCAAAAAAAAAACTTTTGAAGACCTTGCAGCAAAACCAGCCATCCCAAATAGGTATGAAGAGGATGCTCATATCAAAGAGGAATTTTCTAAACTTTGGAATGTGGTGTCAAGATTGCAGGCCAGAAATAATGAAATTACTCAGAAAAATTGGGAACTCAGAATGCAGCTATCAACTGCAAATTCCCAAGGAGACATTATGGAAAATTATAAAAAGCATAACAAGCAACTAATCTTTATTCAAAGAGGAGTACGACAACCTTAAAAAAGAATTTGAATCCTTCAAAAAGCAAGGCTTCCAGTGCTTTCCCAACTTTGACAAAAAAGAAATAGAAAAAAGCTCTGCTTATTTGGCCAAAAAACAACCTGGAAAAGTAACTAAGGGCCAAATTCAGGCGTCAGAATCCAGTAGTTCAGAGCAATACTTGAAATTGAATCATTGGAAGTTGACACTAATGCAGAAACTGATACATAAAACATCCGTTCTATGCCTAGAGTACTAGCATCAATCCTGACTCCAGATATGTCCCAACGGGAAAGAAAGCCAATTATGTGTGATGACACACCAAGACGTTCAAGAAGAAGTACAACCCCTATTCCCAAAATAGGGCGAGAAGACTTCAAACCACTGAATTTACCAAAGTTCAATAAGGATGGAAACGTTCACTCTTTCCTCAAATTATTTAAAAAAAGCAATGAGAGGAGTATCAGACCATGTAAAAGGATCAGCACTGATTAACTCACTTGATGCCCATAGCTGTGACCTCATTATGCCCTATTTGGGTGACGATTGGTTCTATATGAATGACAAAATTGCAATAAAAAACATTTTGGAGGGCCTGAGAACTAGAAACCTGAAAAAGAGAGCTTCTTAATATTTAATTAAAACAGAATGGGACTATTAAGGACTTTGCGGATAGATTCTTCCATGAGGCACAAGTTCTGCGTGGGTGCAATGCAATAGATAAGTTTTATGCCAAGATTGCAATGGACCATTCGATTATTCCCTTCTGTGAACTGCACAATGTCATGCTGCCTGCATTCAATGGAAGCTTGGAAATCCAAGAGTTTACCAATTACCTGATAAGCTGTTCCTGTAATTTCAATACTCCTAATTGGGCCAAAGATCAGCATAAAATCCCAATTTTAAGGCCCAAAAAGCAACTCAATGTCTGACCAGAAGAAAAATTTCCAAAATATGAATTAAAAATTTAAGCAAAAGCATCAAACAGGGCCAATCACTTGCCACATTTGTGGTCAACAAGAGCATTTTGCTAGACAATGATATAGACGGTCCAACAAAAAGCCTGGGGTCAACTTTGCTCTAGAAATCAACAGTGACAATGAGGCGAGAAAAGAGCAGGTGGAGTAGAGGCGGAATGCTCTAACTCCACCGATATTCAACCCATTTCACCTGACCCTGATGAGCTCCTTAGGGCTGAAGATGTTGCTAAAGATAACCTCCACCATATCGTGGCTAATGATGTCCTGATGGTCATTACTTGGGCCACATCAAAAGCAACTAAAACTTTGAAAATTACCAAAGAAGCCTGAGCTGAAGTATCAAAACCCTATGCAAAGCAGATTATTGATCAGGGTTTAAGCCTCCAACCCAGATGTTCAACTGACCTACCTAAGCTTAACAACGTTCAAGTAGCCATTCCCATGAAGACCTTAGCAGATAACTTCCCAGATATTTTCTCAAGCCTAAATCACACCTGGAATCGAGCAGCAATCACAGAAAGCATACAATAAATACTTCTGAAAACTACTCTGAATGTACTTATGTGGACATAGCAGTAAACAAGGTGCAAGTTTAGACCATTGTCAATAGTGGTGCTCCTATCAATATAGTCAGCACAGAGTTGGTTAAAAAACTGAAAATTGCACCTGATGTTGTCCACTGTTAGGAATATGGAACAGCTGGAGCGCATACGGCCAAATCTTTGGGCGCATACAGTACTCTACCACTCAGATTTGGATCCATTGTAGTAACAGCACCTGCCATAGTGTTTTCAAACACAAACTATGATATCCTAATCAGGACGGATTTCTTAAGAGATATGGAGTTGTTACCAATCATAAGGACGATACTCTCACCATTCTTGGCCAAGCTATTCCACTTTACTATAACTGTGATAAGGCAGTTGAGAAAAAGAAACCCAGCCTATTCATGAATCTGGCCTGCAAAGATAGAGTCTCGATTGAGTGTTCCAAAGAACAGTCAAAGATAAAACCACTACCCACACAGATTGATGAGCCAAATGGCATTCCACTTTAATAAAATCAGACCATCACTATACCATCCAGAGAACAATTAATCTCATGAAGGGACTAACAATTAATATCCTGGAAGGTCTTTATAATGAAGTATATCAACCATGGCCTAAATCTCGATTTATACCATACATTGCCCCTGGTATTATTATTCTGGGCCACGGAGAAATACATATCTTATGTGCAAACCTGCAAAATCAGCCTATCTCCATCAGGCGACATCAAACAATAGCATTTCTGCATCTGTTCCTTACCTCAGAAATTCACTCATTCCATGAGTTTGGAACTTACACAGTGCATTCAAAAAGTTCTGGGACTAACGTTTTTAAGTCACAACTTTACAAATAAATAAACTTTCTTTTATCATAATTTAACATACAACCTTATCCTCTCTATACATATTTATATTGCTAAAACAATTGTTAAAAGGTATGCACATAGTTCCTATTTTGTATAACCATGTTTAAACCAGCTGTCACATTCTTCTGAATTGTCTCTACTTTATCAAAAGGATGAACCTTCAGTGCCACCTTCAGATTATAATTATCCACCCTATTCACCAGATTTGGCTCTGTCTGACTTCTTTCTGTTCTCTAATATGAAGGTGGCACTGAAGGTTCATCCTTTTGATAAAGTAGAGACAATTCAGAAGAATGTGACAGCTGGTTTAAACATGGCTATACAAAATAGGAACTATGTGCATACCTTTTAACAATTGTTTTAGCAATATAAATATGTATAGAGAGGGAAAGGTTGTATGTTAAATTATGATAAAAGAAAGTTTATTTATTTGTAAAGTTGTGACTTAAAAACGTTAGTCCCAGCCCTCCTTGGGTTGGGACCATCTAGTACTAAAAAAACGTTAGTCCCAGAACTTTTTGAATGCACTGTGTATTTTCGAATTAGGACTCCCCAATAAGGACCTACTCAGCATAAATAATGTCATCCCTATGACTGATTTAAGCAACCTGACCAACTCTGAGAAAAGACAAGCTCAGGAGTTATTCTCTAAATATCAAGAAATATTCACACATGATTTTGACTTGGGATGTGCTAAAGGTGTCACCCACAAAATCGATAATGGAGATTATAAACCAATTCAATTACTCATAATTAGATGCTCAAAATCAATAGAAGAAGCTATATCCAAATAGATTAAGGAACTCTTTGATTGTGGCATGTTTTTGCCTTCAAAAAGTCCATGCGTGGCACCAATTTTATAGTAAAAAAGGATGAAAGCAACTGAGTAATCATTGATTATCAGAAGTTAAACAACATCATAAAAAAGGACACTTACCCTCTGCCATGAATTGAAAATGCATTGGATAGGCTAGGGGGCGTGAAATTCTTCTTGGCAATGAACCTTATTAGTAGATATTGGCAAATAGATCTTCTTTAAGAGGAGCGCAATAAATGTGCAATTATAACCCAAGAGAGCCTATTCCAGCCGATGAGAATGCCTCAAGGGCTCTGAAATGCCCCAGCTACCTTCTAAAGAGCTATGGACACAATTATGGGATATTTGAAGTTGTCATGTTACTAGTGTACCTTGATGATATCAACGTTTTCAGCCATACTTTAGACAAACACCTGGAACACTTAGAGGAGGCTTTCAGAAGGCTAGCAGCTGCAAACCTAAAAATCAAGCCCAGAAAGTGCCAGTTCTTCAAAGACCGACTGGAATACCTCAGATTTGTAATTGGCAAAGTGGGTCTTTGGCCCCAACCCTCTATGCTGGATGTCATCTCCAAAAGGAAATGTCCTGAATCCAAGTGTGATATCCAAGTATTCCTAGGCATGATTGTATAATATCAATTATATATTGCCAATTTCACACAACTTGGGGAGCAGCTTTTATATCTACTTAAATATAAAGTCCCATTTTACTGAACTCCAGCTTGCCAGAATGCATTAACCAACTCTGATCAGCCCTATTGGGCGCGCCTTTTCTTTGTACCCAGACTTTGATTGTGAATTTATTGTCCAAACTGAAGCATCCCTAGCAGCAGTGGGGGCCATGTTATCCCAAGTTGGAGAAGATGGTGAAAAACATCCAGTTGCCTTTTCTATTTGGACCTTAAATGTTCATGAAAGAAACTACATGGTGATGGAATGAAAATGCTTAGTAATCATATATGCTTGCAAGCAATTTTGGGTCTACCTTTTTGGCACTCATTTCAAAGTTGTTACCAATCATGCTTTCCTAAGATGACTAAACAACTTAAAAGAACATGAGGGCCACATATCCCGCTGGGCATTATAGCTTTAGGCTTATGACTACACCATTGAGCATCAAGCTGAGGCAAAACACCAAAACACCAACTGTATATCCTGACTACCCACTATTGCAACACTTAGTCAGGCCGCTGATGAGTTGTTTATGAAAATGATCAGTGGAGAGTATCAAGATGAGCCCAAATCCATCTAAAAAATATTATTGGATCTACAAAAAAATTCAACCATCAAAAATGGGATGCTTTACAAGATTGTCGAGGACAAAAAGTACATTTTCCCAAGACCATTGGCCCAGATAGACCTAATAATGACAGCGCATAAGGCCATAGGGCATGGCGGATTTAAGCAGATGAAAGAGCATATGAAGCAATTTTACTACTGGGAGTCAATACATTTCAACATCAAAGAAATGCTAGAATGCTGCGCAGAGTGCCAAGGAGAAAAACTGTTCCAAAAAGCACATCTTACCAGCTTGTTCAGCCCAACTTTGTCTGGCAAACTGCATCTAATGACGTTGTTGGCCCACTTCCAACAAGCAATACAAAGGCCAAGTACATAATCGTAGCCGTTGACCACTTGACCAAATGGGTTGAGGCCAATGCCATTTGGGAAGCTGGAGCAGCTACCACCGCCAAGTTCGTCCTTGAAAACATCATCCATAAACATGGATGTCCACAGGTTATTCTGACCAATAACGGAACCAACTTACAGCAAATGTCCTTGCCAAGCTCAACCAACTAATGGGGGTACAAGATGTGCTTTCTTCCCCCTATTACCTTAAAACTAATGGGATTGTTGAGTTAACAAACAGAACGTTGTTGAACATTATCCAGAAATTAGCCTCAGCTAAACCATCTGAATGGAGTACTTATCTAAGTTTGGCTGTCTTTGCCTACAACATTTCCTACCATTCATCAACCAGGATGTATCCATTTCAAGTGTTATATAGTAGACACCTGTCCCTATCAACGCTGCTATATTCAGCCCTAGAGGATCCTGGCGAAAACTCTTATCCTCAGTACATTGAGAAGCTTTCAGATGCTTTAATCAAACTACAAGCTCAAGCCTTTGACAATAGTTTTGCTGAGAAAAAGGCCCAACATCAAAATGACTTAGATAATCATTACCCACTGGCCAAATTCAAAGTTAATGACGGTTCTATTTTGCAAAACCCACAGATCAGGCTGATTGCAAAAGTTAGATTGCATCTGGGTCAAGCCATTCAAAGTGATTGAGAAAACGTCTGAGTTCATATACATAATCAAGGATATTAGGACTGGCCATATATACAACTGAGTCCATGCAAAATTCCTAAGAATGTTTAATAATCGGGCTAATTTAGAAAAGAAAAGTTGAAAAGATACAAAAACAAACAAAAACAAAAAATATTTATATAGTAGTTTTATTCTAATTAATATTTTTGTTTGCACTTAAGGTAGGGAAGAGGATCCAACTTCAGACATGACAAGCATTCAGGCCAAAATTAACAATTAAGAGGATCAGAGTTTTAATTCACCAGGCGTTCAGGATGAAGTTAACAAATAGAAAACCCAACTCCATGCTCATTGAGCATTTGAGCTGATAATAATAGACCAAAAAAGGCTAATCTGGAATCTTAGGGCTTATGTTCAAGTCAAGAGGGGGAAATGTCAGATTCTGGTGGTTGACTCAAAAATAAACCTTCAACAACCATCAGATTGGGCCAATTATCCCTTCTATGCTTGAGTTAACACCTATACTCTCACCTCAAAAGCCTATTGCAATTATATATAATTTGGGCTGAGTATCTCAATAGCAATTTGATCAAGTATTTTATCAGAGCGCTTAGGCCAAATATGCTCACATATTATGGCTGATTTACTATGCATCAAACCATGGCAATTAGTCCCAATTATCAGGATCACAATCAACTGACCTGTATACAAAATCGTTTGGAACTGACCCAAAGTTAACGTCTGAAAATCACATGGACCATCAGACAAATGAAAAACGTAATTAATTTTTGCCCTAGGGTGAAATTCATGTGTCAATCCATGTAATTGGCATGATAGCACTTGCATGGACTGCCCAAAAGGGAGTACCTAGTGCTATTGAGGGAGAGGCCTTCCAAAGTCCCAATTAGGGGTACATCATTTACTTCAGTCAAGGCAAGAATTTCACAGAAGGTGTATTTGTCAGCAGTATGACAAAATTCAAATCCTAAAGATCCTAGGACAATTTTTCATGATTTTATCGCAATTTTTGTACCTGAAATCCTCCTTATTTTGAGAGTATTTTGCCACCAATAAACCTAAGAAAAGGTCTCAGTCATATCAGTTCAAGGGCCAAACTGAGGTGGTAAGATACTGTTAAAATTTTGTGCTTGAATGTGGCCAGGAGATGCCCTAGAGGTATAAATACTAGCGCCTGGCCTAATGACTGATCATCTAATAAATAGCTTATAATAAAAGTTTATTTTATATCATCTCATTCCTGGTTTTCTCATTGAATTCTTTCTTTGGAGAAAAGTGTTGACAAGCTGGATGCGCCTAATCCACAGCTTTTATATCTACCTGCCTTAGAAGAAGTTCCCAAACATGAAGGGAAAACATGCCCAAAATTGGTCGGAAGAGTCAGGGCAATTATAATAGGCCTAGTGAGTTTTTGAACGGTCCAAATACTGTAGACTATAGGCACTATTGAGGATCAATCACCAGAACTTTGACCTGAATAGATGTACAGGATAACAATAAACAAGTGAGCGATCCTCAGATTCTCACAGTGGGCAAAAATCCCAACACATCCCCCCACTTGCCTAGATTTCCAGCGAGAATAGGATCAAGACAGGAGAATTTCGCCTCAGAACATGTCAAATATTTCTTAATTTATAGTGGAGCATAGTTGATCTGCACTCACGCTGCTCAGGACAACCTTTGGCATGTGGTTCTCTTCCTTTTTCCCCTCGTTACTGCATCCTCAGAGCACGGTCCTCATGACCCACTGTTGTGCTGGGATGATTAATTTACGCATGATGATGCTAATCCCAGAAAGCCAGTTTTTCCCCCAGTCAGAACATATGACCCGTTGTCATTTCAGGATCTTGGTCTGGCGTCCTTGTTTTCCTGATCTTCCTCCTCATCCTCAACAGGAGGTTAGTGATGTTAATGTTTGTCTCACAATACAATTAAGAAATCTCAATTATAATTGCTCATTTTATTTTCTCTTAAAACTTTTTGCTCATATCATTATTAATTCTTTTCTGAAGAGCTATAGCATTAATTTTGTGATTAATTTCTTCAAAATTAAAGATTAATTGATACAAAATAAATAATGTCGACTATTATAAAAAGTCTGACATCCCCCTCTTGTCCAGCTCATATGTCAAATTTGGAATATTGGTACCAGCAACTAATTGACAGCCTGTCTGATAAAGATGCTCAGCTCTTCCAACTGATGAGTTGATCTGCATGAAGAAATATCTTTTATGGTCCCCCTAGGACTCATACTCCCAGTCAAGCATCCATAGCCAGTCCTTCCACATAACTACCAGAAACAGTATCCAACCCTGACAAAACCAGAGTAGCAATCATTTCAAATGACTTGTGGCCAAAGCTCCCTCTGTCATCAATTCTTGAATTGGATTTTCAATACTCTCCTGGATTCAGCTCCTTTTTCAGATACTCCTATCATCATTGTCAAACCTCCTGAAGCAATGCCATCTGATCTTAATTGATCATTTCTCACTGTATCTGACTTGCTTACAGAGTTCCTTTTCCATCTTGGCCAATTTTATAAACCAGCTGTTTTGTCAACCAAATTGGCCATCAGAAATCACAAATACTTCAAGCTCTCCTATTCATAATTGAGGAGCCGAGTGACCTAGGCTCTTTCCATAGCTCTGAACCCCTCCAATCTTACAAACATCCTAGATCAAGATGTTGAAGCCTATGCCCTTTGTTTTGCCAGCAGAGTTCTTTGAAGTTGGGCCACAAAGTTTCCAGCCTCTCACAGATTCCATCACTCATTCTGATTTCAAACTTAAGAAGCTTTTAGTCATCATCTTCAGGATGCTGTCTGCTCCTTGCATGACTATCTCATTTCTGGCGCATCTCATCAATACCTTCTCATTATGGCTTTAATTGGGGGCATGATTTGGCAACCCCCGCTTTGTATCCCTTGCACAATGCTGGCTCATATTTCCAATGTTCTTGACAAAGCCCATTGGCAAGCGCTCAAGACCAATCTTCCATCTTCAGTGCCATATTGGGATTACTTGGGGTTATTCATTTACTGCCTCTTCTTATTCAGTTGCTTCTCTCCCCAATCTGGGGTATCACATCTGACAAGTACCAATATCTCCATTTCTCTTCCCCTCATCACATTCTCACAGGGATCAGCCTCCGCTCAACAAACTTGGCTTTAAGTAGGTCTAGCTCTTACTATAATCCAATCTTACATAGATTTCAACAGCTTACCTACCCCTACTGTTATACATCCTCCCTCCCCAAGAGGTGACATAGGGAGATCTATCCCTAAGTCTAGGATAACCAAAAATATAAGTATATATCTTTTTTGGTGCATTTTTAATGTTTTTTGTATATTTTTATCAATCTTTTATTTTTTTTCTTTTTATATGGGACGTGCCCTTCACTCAGTTCAGCGGCCCATCTTTTTCATTTATTCCCCCAAAATGGTTCAAATGTATATTTTGACCTATCAGTTTTCCATGGTTCAGAGGTCTTATTTTTAAGTCATAACCATCTATTTTGGTTAAGCGGTCCTTTTTTAGGAATTAACCAAAAATTATCAGACATAACCATCTCAATGGTTCAGCAGTCCTTTAGGAACAATATTTTTTTTTCTTTGGTCCACTGCTTTAGATATTTAGCATGGACTTGATTCACAATCCTCCATCCAAGAGGTTCATGATGGAATAGGCATCCATCACCATCTTGACAATATTCTCAAATGGACCTGGCCACAACGCATCCAACTTTTTTTCAAAACTATTCATTTCAAAATAGGAAACTTTATTACCTATGTGGTATTCTGATAATGCCAGTTGGTTTTTATCATCCATAATTTTGGACTTGATTCTCTTCTTCAAAGTCGTATCAAATTATTGCAATTGCATCTCAATCAGGATATTTGACAATCGAAGCAGGCACTGCTCAGCACTCATCCCTGATGTTGGTTCAACCACCAAGTATAGAATTGGTGATATTACGGCCTTCCTTTAATACAATAAAAAAATGGCGTTTTTCCCATTGCTAATGGTGACTATATATTATATGTGAACGTCACTGAACTGAGGTATGTTTCCCATGCGGAAGTTCTCCCTGTGACTAGCTTTATTAGCGTCATAGCCAGCATTCCATTGACTCATTCTACCAGTCCATTTGTCTCTAGCTGGTAAGGTACTGACATGATTCCTCATATCCCCATTATCTCATTCAATCTCAGGATCATGTGGGATTTGAAATTCATTCCATTGTTGCTTAACAAGACTTGAGGGCATCCATGGTGGTATCTGATATTGATTCAGGATAAACCTTTCAGTGTTTGTAGCATCTACTTTTTCCAGGGCCTTCATCTTGACCCATCTAGTCAAATGGTCGATTGCATCTATGATGTATTTGACTCCCTCTGTACTCATGGTTAATGGTCCCATCACATCAATTGACACCATATGCCAGGAAAATCCAGGGCAGACCAGTTGATATCCAGTCATGTTCTTGTAAGTCTTGTGCAACTGGCACTCCTTAAAGCCATATAATATGCTACATTGTAGTTGATAGATACCCAGTAATAGTACTTGCAAATGTGGTCAGTCATCTTCCTTAGGCCTCTATGACCAACAACCTTATGTGCTGCTTGAATGATTGCTGCTTGTTCTGATGATCTTGGGAATAATAATAGTTTTCTGTCAATTGTCTTAAAAACTTGTCCATCCTTGGTCTCAGTGTTTTCCATCACTTTCCAAAGCACACCTTGGATTTCTCGGGGCTTGTTCCCAATTTCTCCATCGACCATCTTCTGGAACAGCTCATCCACTTGCTGATATACCACTTGGACCATTAATAACCTTGATAGTCCATCTTCATTCTAGTGAGAAGCTCCCACTCAGTGAACTATCTTGTAATTGTAAGCCTTTAGCTTCAATGACCATTGGGCCAGTCATACTTTCAGTTCTCTTAAATTATGCAGCCAACGCAGCAAGGAGTGGTCTGTCACCACTTTAAAGTGCGTTCCATGAATATACACCCTAAACTGTTCACAAGTGTAAAGCACTGCAAGGCATTCACATTCAGTAATGGTTAATTTCTCTCTGCTCCTAATAGCGTCCAACTCACATAGGCTACTGGATGCTCGTCTCTGAGCTCATCTACTTGGCTCAGTATGGCACTGATTGTCGTTAGTGAAGTATCAGTCTGTACTATAAATTCTCAATTAAAGTTTGGATATTTCAATATCAGAGAATCTATCAGATACCAGCGTAACTCATCTAAAGAACTCTGGGCCTTCTCATTCCAAACAAATTATTTCTTTGGATCCTTCAGCAGATGAAAGAGGTGCTTGGCAATTCTTGCGAAATCCAGTATAATTTTTGGTATTATCTGACCATTCCAAGTAACACTTGAAATCTTGGACACTTCTTGGGATGGCCATCTGCTCTATGGCCTCAATCTTCTGGTCTTGTGACTGCAGCCCACTAAAGTTGATAATGAATCCCAGATATTCCAACTCATACTTAAAGAAGTGGCACTTACTCAGCTTAATCTTCAGGTTAGCTGCGGACAATCTCTTGAAAATTTCTTCCAAGTGGTGTAATTTGTCTGTAAATGTCTTACTGAACACATTTATATCATCCAAGTACACCAGGATTCATGACAACTTCAAGTCATTTAATCTAGCGTCCATGGCCCTCTGGAATGTCGCAGGCACATTACAAAGATCTTGGGGCATCCTAGTAATTTGATACAGCCCCTGCGCAGTAATGATTGCACATTTCTCTTGGCCTTCCAATGGCAAATTCATTTGCCAATATCCAAATATTAGATCCATTGTGGAGAAATATTTCACTTCTCCCAATTGATCTAATACATTTTCAATTTATGGTAGTGAATATGAATCCTTTTTTGTTATCTTATTCAGCTTCTGATAATTAATCACCACCCAATTAGAGCCATCCTTCTTCATGGTCAGGATTGGGCTTTCTCAGGAACTTGCCAATGGAACTAGAAGCCCTGCTTCGCTATTTTGCTGATTTCTTCTTCCACTACTGCCTCAGCAGCCTTTGTCTGTCAAATCAGTCTCATCCTAGTTTTCAAATTTTCCTGGTGTCAATTTTGTGGATAACATTCCTCGCACATCTCAAAACATGGTCATCCTTGGCAAATATTTCCCAATACTTTTCAAATAGTTTGAGCACCTCCTCCTGCTTTCTGTCCATTATATCAGCAAGTTGCTCACGATCAACCAATAGATTGATGCACTTGGTCACCCCACTGGTAGTCCCATCTCTTTGAGGATCCCAAAATCATGGAATTTTCTCAATTTTGCCATCAGGATCAGATGAACAAATGTGATGATCTGATTCTTCTCAATCTTCATCATTTTTCACTCAAATTTGCCAGAAGAACTCAAATTTCTCCATGTCCTGGAATGACTATTACAGGAGCCACCCAAGACTCTACTCTGGACTTCTTCCAATGGCTAATGATTCTCCATACAACAGCTCAGGTATCTCCAATGTCAATCCCATGTCAACTATGATCTGCAATCCTGGCAGCATGGTCCTCAAATTCTTGATTCGCAACAGAATTCCCTAATTTTCAGGATTTCTGTCAGCATTTCTTTTCATTTTCGCCCAACCAATTGGTAGAGAATCAGGACAAGGCTATCATTTTAAATTTATTATGGGGAAGGCTGACCATGGGACGGACACTTCCAAATATGACTCAGGAAAGACAAACTTAGTACCAGGGGAGGCACCCCAGAGAAGCGATGCTATCTCTTGTTGCCAGCGGGAACGCCACTTATGGGGAGGGGGAGGGAACGTGTGAAGGGGCTGTAGCCACTATTGAGCACGTGTGGAGAAAGGGTCTGATTTGATGAACCAGACTGGGAACCAGGAGGAGACCAGCTGTCAGCGACGCAGTGGGAGGTATCCAAACATCCATGCTTGAAAGTGGTCAACCAAATGAGACCGTAATCTGTGGACTGCTTCTGGGAGGGTGGGGATGGAGCCAGCGATGGCATCCAAGACAATCGTGTGGATAGTCCACATGGCTATTGCAACCACCAGAGCATGGAGGGAGGGTGGAAGGGGGGAAGCCATTGATAAAGCAAACATATCTCTTGACAGACTGAAGGGATGCGTTTGATCCTGGCCCAGCAGACGTTGAACTTCGCGCCATATCACTTTAGAGGTGATGCACTTCTCCAGGCGGTGGAACAGCATTCCATACTGGCCACACACGACACAGGATGAGTGTAAAGCGTTAGAGCGCTCAGCTGTATGATACACCCGCCTCAGGCAGCGCCACACATGGGAGCAGACTTGAGGCTGCAACAGAGGATGGTGTGCGTATTTCCAGATAGTCTTTTGGGTCTCAGTGGAATAAGGGATGTCCATCATGTCCAGGTAGTCCACCCTGGATAGGACATGGGGTCGAATGGGGATCATGCCATCGTGGATTGGTAGCCCCTGTACCTCTTGTGTGAACTGAGCAGAGGGGCGGCCTCTTCAGGTTGTATGTCCGCTAATACAAATTCTCCACTCTGCGCTTCGCATGGAGAGTAGGATTCGTTTGTAGTGGGTTTTAGTCCCGTGAGGACCTGCAGCTGATGTGTGTGATGCGAGGTATTTCATCAGGGAGTAAGGGTTTGATGGATTGTTGAGGCCCAAGGCTCAGGAGAAGTTGGAGCGGGCCGCGCGGGACCAGTGTTGGGATGGGAGTGTAGGAGTGGTGATGGCCGCGATCCAGGTGCCCAGGATCTTGGCAGCATGGGCTTTGAAGTCAAGCAGGCCCATGCCACCTTGATGATGAGGGCCAAACATGACCTCTAACCACACTGGTGGAAGGCGGCCCAACCAAAGCCATCCTTGCAGCAAGGCGTACAAGGATTTGTAGAAGCTTGGGGAGAAGGGGATGGCATGGGCTCTGAACCAGACTTTGGATAGGAGCATAGAGTTGCAAGAACAGCCCTGCCAGTGAGGGTAGTAGGGTGGGCTCTGAGAGAGGCGATTCGCTTTGTCACTTTGTCCAGTATACGGCACTCCATTACTGCTGACGCATATCCGCCTGCCTCCATCCACACGCCCAGATGGCGCACCAGTCCTATGGTAGGACGTGGCACGAAGGGGAGCACCAGTGGAGCGGTGTGTGTTGAGTTAGTAAGGCGTGGACGTGGGCGAGCAGATGGGCCAGGTTGGGAACTAATTGCTGGGGCCCAGCAGTTCTGAGACTGACCAAGGAGGATTATTTTGGTTTTGGAGGCGTTCAGTGCCGCGTTGCTTACCTGGGAATATTCCTGGATGAGGGCTTCAAGCGCGCGTGCATCTTTGTTATTAGACACCCCCACCACGCAATCATCTGCAAATGCCATCATCTTGACTGGGGTTTGGCCTGGCACATGGACCCCAGTGAGTTGGGCATTCACATTTCGCATTAGTGGGTCAAGGCTGAAGTTGTATAAGAGTGGGCTGAGGGGGTCTCCTTGTCGCAAGCCCCTTTGAGGGCGGACTACTTCCATTAGGAAGCCTGGGACACGCACTGCCATTGTCACAGATTCTGTGAGCAGCATTACCCAGTTTATGAAGCGGGGGGTAGGCGGAATTGATGGAGGCAGGCCCTTAGGTATTCCCAGTTTACTCTATTGTAGGCCTTTTGTTGGTCCAAGAATACCAGTGCCCCAGAGGCTGTGGACTGACATGCATTAGCCACAGAGTGCATGTTATCCCAAATTGACCTTCTGGGGATGAAACTGAATTTTTCTGGGGAGATGGTGGCAGATGCTACAGTCCCTAAACGGTTAGCCATGATTTTTGTCAAAATTTTGGTGTCTGTGTTTGTTAGAGAAATGGGGCGCCAGTTGGCTAAGTCAAGCTTATCCCCTTTCTTGAAGAGTGTGACAGTAAAGGCCTCATGTCCTCCTGGTAGGAGGCGCGTTTCCAACAGGCTTTGGTTAAGTGAGGCTAGCAGCAATGGGGATATATATTTGAAATATTTTTTGTAGAACTCATATGGAATGCCATCTGGGCCTGGGCATTTTCAGTTTGGCGCACCGCGAATGGCTGTCCATAATTCATTTGGAGTAATTAAATTTATTATTTCTGGGTATCAGAAAATGGTGCAGATATGAGCTTGGTCAAGAAATTCCACCATTTCGGCCAGCTGAATTGGTTTGGTTCAGTATAACTTGGAGTAATATTTTGCATTTCGATTGCCACTTCAACTGGTGTGTCCACAATGGAATTATCCGATCTTTGCACCTGTGTGCAGGCCACACTCTGGCATGGTGCAAAAAAAAATTTAATGAAGTATGCGGTGCACTTGTCGCCCTTAGTGATGTGTGTGGCCCTGTATTGGACACAAAACCAATGTTTGTGTTGCCTTTCAAGTGCGTTAAGGTGGGCGGCTGCCTCCGCCCACTTCCAGCCCCATGCAGGGCTGTATCCTGTGGCTGGAATGTTGGACTCCAAGTGGGCCAATTCCGCCAGAGCATGCGAGATAACCGCCAATGTGGCTCATGAGCGTCTGGAGGAGAGATGGCGATAGTGGCGGATGGTATCCTCTTTGAAAGTTGCCCATGTGGAAATGGGGTCCGCACAAAATGGTGCAACAAATGATTTTGCCAAAGTTGCCTCTTCCACCCATGTGGAAAATCCTGGCGACGCGAGCTCAGGGGGGGTGGATTTTGCACCAATGTGGGGCCTTTGCAACTGTGATGGGTAAGTGTTAGGTTATTGAGACCAGTTGGTGGTCAGAGAATTCCATTTTCATTGTTTTGAAGTGGGAGATGTGGGGTTGGAATTTCGCCAGCATTAGAATAAGGTCAATGTGGGTCATGGACCTTAATTGACCATTGTGGACGTGGGGATGCATCATGTTTTGAGCAGTGGGGCATGTCACGGCAGCGCATCCATTAACCCAAGGGTGGCTTTTAGAACGCATAGTTCTATGTGACCCTGTGGGGTGTGGGGTGAGGGGGGCCACCAGTCCATTGGTGAGGTTAGCCAATAGTTTATGTCGCCAACTAGGAAAGAATCTGGGGGTAGCAGGAGGGATTTGACCAACAAGAAAAATTCCTGACGCTCATGTGCACCATTTGGGGCATAGATGTTGACGATTGCGTGTGCAACGTCAGCCCACAAGAAGGTGACAATGAGCACTTGGCCATTTAGGAATGTCTCTGAGGATGTGAATTTGAAAAAATTATTTTCTGAATTAGCACCCCACAGTGCTTTGACCAAAAGGATAGGGATGGGAGGAGCATTGTTTTCCAAGCTTCCTCAGAACCTTGTGGACAGTGGGACTCCTGGATGGCCAGGATATCCATGGGTAAATTGTGTTGTAAAAAAACTCAGTTTCCTAGCCCGGGATGGGGAGGCCTTGAGTCTGGCAATATTCAATGTCCCTATGGTGAAGTTTTCCCCCATCACACCTTAGGTGCGAGGGGGTGGGCCCCCGGGCCCACCAGCCTCTTCAAGGTCCCCATGGGCTTTCACAGCAGCGCAGGTGTTAGCAGCAACGCTATTGGGGTTTTTGTTGATTTTTGCGGAAAGAGTTGCATTGGCTTTGGCCTTTGCTTTTTGTTTTCCCAATGTTGGACGAATTTTTTGCGGTGCAGATGAGTTTGGTGCACCGTCAAGTGGGTCAAAAAAAATTTTTCAGTTGGGATAGGTCCCAAGTCAGTTTTGACCGGAGCTTGGGTGCAGCGATTGGGTGAGATCAAATCTCCCATTGGATCCTCAGATTGAGTGGCCCGCTCAGCATGGGCTTCCCAATCTAATTGGATGATGGATTCCTGAGTTGCTTCCACCATGAAGGTCTCCATGTCCTCCTGGCATTGTGAGTGTGGGATGGCGGTGGTGGCCTTGGCCGCTTCCTTGGCCGTGGCCCTATGGGCCTGCTTGGCCTTCTTCCACTCCTGCGGGGAGATGGGCTTTACCAATAGGTAGCAGCCTTGTGCTCCCCACAGGAAAGCCTCCTTGGTGCTTGCAGTTGGTTCGTAGTGCGCCACTCCGCTGGCCATGGCTGCCGAGGGGTGCTCTTGGAATGTGACGCCCTCCTTGATGGGGCATGCATGCGCCTTATGGCCAAACGCGTCACAGTGGGTGCAAATGGGGGCGCGCTGTCCACAGTTACCCGGAATGGGTGGGTGGTATGCCCTGCGATATCAATAAAAGTGGAGTGCGGGATCTGGGTTAGGTCCTTCATGATCTCCTCAGTTGGGGTCAGAACTGCGATGGCTTTGCCAGTGCACAGGTGTGGCATCAGCGTGAAGCATTGCATTTTGAAAGATTGTATTTCGCCATATATGGTGATACCATCTTTCAGGTGTTGCTCCAAAATGTCACGTTTTACCATAGTAGGCAAAAATAAAACGTGAGGAAAATTTGGTTTGATTTTGTCCATCTGGTGCATTTGGTTTCGAGGACCCATTGCCCTTCAGGGAGGTCAACCACTATGTGCACCGCTGCAGCCTCATCTGCTGCTATTTTGCTTTCGAAACCTAAGTCCAGCCAACTGCATGACATGGAGTGAGGTGCAACATACACCGCAGTTGGGAAAATTTTGTGTACATCTTCACAAAATTTTTTCTATAAGGCCGTTTTTTGGATGTCCAGATACACACGGACTCCAAATTCCATCAATGAAAGTGGCTGGGAGTGTGGCGTGTTGATGTACTGGTTGCATTGTGCTTGCCATGCGAGTATCTCCAGGGAAATTGTGACCGCCAGTTTTTGAGATTTTTGTCTATTCTGCCAGATTCTCCGGGGCGTTTTCAAACGTTGGAGGCCGCGGGCCTTCCGCCTGCTCCTCTTGCCTTGCTTGCCCAACTGCTCCCAGACATAGGCGCAGACTAATCTCCTCTGTGAGATTATCAAACTAGATTCAGTCTTGAATTGAATAGGTTGCAAAAGTGTTTGCAATGAGAAAGAAAAGTTTGACAATGCTATCATTTTAGATCATATTAATAAAATTGTTCCTCTTGGTCAGTGGAGTTTCTCCATCTCTCTGATAAACTATTGGTAACGTCTGACCAATATGGTCAGTGTATTATCTTCAAAGTTACATTTAACACTGTACTTTTGTAGAAACTTGGTTCCAATCAGATTATCATAGTTTTGGTTAGCAAAAATTATTGCTGGGGCGGATACCACTAAAGATCAAATCAAAGTGATAAAGAGCTATAAGCTCCACAGAAGATGGTAGTATTTGGCCCAACTGTCCCATATTATTTCCTATGTTTCAAATCAGGCAGGATTCTTATCTTCACCAGCTTGGTTGAGACAATATTGAAGGCGTTCCACTGTTAATCATCACCTGCACCCATACTCAATTAACCAGTATATCAATACATTTACAATCAGAGTATTGCAAAATTGTATTTACTGAGTGTACAGTACTTGTTCACCAAATTGAGGGTGTGAATAATTTGCACCAATAGATCAGAAAATGATTTCTTAATTATGCTAAGGAGGATAGATAGGTTTGACTCATCTAATTTGACCTCATTCAACTCTTCCATATTCTCTGCAGGTCAAATCTTGTCCACTAGTTGTTGCATATATGGGCGAGCAACCTCCTTAATTATTTCATGGCCAATCCCCTTTGCTCCAGATCTGGTTACTGCATTGACATCTAAATTGATCACTTGATAAAGTTGG
>JAKSZP010004026.1:0-219948 GCA_022478985.1 Massospora cicadina
GTCTTGTGGCTTATGGAGAAATCCAACAACTTGAATTACAGCGATTTCGCTTAATGCCCAACCTGTGCACAGGAAAAGCTATTGCTGTAATCAAACCCTTCCCAGAAGTGGAAGAGGATTTATCCAGAATTCCCCACGCAGCAGAATTTCACTTTGCAGATGGGGGCCAGTCAGCTGCATTCTGAGTTACACCGGAACGCGCACCACCCATTTGCAACCACTGTGGCTCACTGGGCCATAAGGAAAATGCATGCCCTGTAAAAGAAGGCTTAATGGAAAATGATTTTTGTGAAGAAGCTATGGATGAAGATAATTAAAACTTCGCCAAAATGACTGATGGCCACCACCCATTCCGCTGGGGTGAAGATGGACTATACTCCATTGTGGACCCAGTTACAAGTAAACAGCGTAAAACAGCACAAAAAGCCTGCAAGAGAGCAGCGGCTGAAGTGGCGGCACACGTGGAATCCGCCATTAACCACGGACAAATTCAGGAGGATATTTCAGATATTTACCAAACCAACCAATCAGAACAATATGCCCAGGTTGAAAATTTTCACAGTAACCAGACTGAGACACAAAGCGTCATCAGTCATGCACATACTGAGGAACAATGCAACTGCAATTTGGGTGAAAATGCGGTGCACAATGCAACAAAGTTGAACCTCAAAAATATAAAATCCAATCAACAACCCGCATCAAATCAACATGAGACCTGTGCAGAAAAAGGTGATGCAAATTCAAAAAACCGCAACTCCCTTGAATCATTGGGTCAGATCAAGGGAACCAACAATGGCAGTGAAAGAGTTGGAGTACAGACGCGGAGCATGGCCAAAATGAGCCGTGGTGGGATAAGACCAGAGGGTCCTCCCAACCGCTCCTGAGGCGCCACAGGCACCTCAGTGTCAATAGGGACGTTAAATATCGCGGGAGCCAGGGCTCATACGTCCCAAGCCAAAAAGCTGGCATTCCTGAGAAAACTTCTTGTAGACATCTTGGCCGTCCAAGAAACCCACTGCCTACAAGGGGAAAAAGAATCCTGGTCAACCAGGGTCGCACCATCACAATCAGTATAGACATCTCACTGTGGGGTGATAGTCCAAAACAACAAAAAATTTAAAATTTACAAATTCATCATCACACTTGCATGGTCAAGTCCTGGTAGCAACAATCACATGCCAAGATGAGATAATTTCGTTAGCATGTATATACACACCGTGCACTGCAACTGAGAGAAAAAAAATTTGAAAAAAGTTTTACCCTCACCCTCCCACCAGATATCATCATGTTAGGCGATTTCAACTGCTGGGATAACCCCAATACAGATCGATGGCCTAATCCCAGGGGATACCCACCTGGACACATTGAATATCGCACAATGAAGGCTTCTCTTGGCTTACAGGATGCTCTTCCTCCCAATTCACCAATCCTTCCCCATATGACAAGACCCAACATACATGAGGGACTGCTCATATCAATGAGTCGTATTGACCACATCCTCATCCCACAATCCCACCACTCAAGAATCTCTAAATTTACAACAAAAAAGATCAATTTTTCTGATCACCGATTAGTTATGGTGCAGTTAGTGGCAACCCAATTTCACACACAGGTGTCGCCTTGGAGAAAGCTTCACCCAGAAAATATAAGATTGCCTAAATATCTGACTGGGTTGAAAACGAGGCTACAAACCCAGAATTCACAGCCCCATTCACTTTGGATCCCATCGGAATATGAGAAAATTTCAAAAAAAAGATTTAATCAACAAAATGACATATTGCATCATGCAAGTATACCGCGGACACAGCCACAATCAAGCTACCTTGGCAGAACTAGACCACCTGGAAATAAATACTCTGAGATCTGGCTATAGCCCTAATTGGGGACACAAATTGGAAGAAATTTCAGCCTGACTTAACAATCTCATCTTTGAACACCAACACAGAATCAAAGTATTGAACAAAGGTAAGTTCATAAAGGAAGGCGAAACCTGTTCGACATACTTTTTCTGCCAATTCCACTCCCGCAGAAACCAGCCCACATGCACACAGGTCCGCAAGACCAACGGCACTGTGGCAACTGACCCTGAGGAGGTCAAGGCGGAAGTACACCACTATTACACCAGATTATATCGCGATATGCCAACAGATCCACAAAAAATTAAAGAATTTATTCAAACTGCCAAGATACAAAGTACACCACCAAATTACAATATACTATCCCTTATCACATGGGAGGAGCTTTGGGAAACAATTCGCGGTGCACCACTAAGGAAATGCCCAGGGCCTGATGGGATACCCTACGAATTTTACAAAAAATATTTTCAACAGATCGCCCCCCTCCTATTGGCGTCAATGAACCAGAGTTTGTTGGAAACACGCCTATTACCAGGAGGCCATGAATCCTACGTTATAACCTTGTATAAAAAGGGTGACAAGTTGGACCTGGCCAACTGGCACCCAATTGCACTCTCCAACACTGACAAAAATTCTAGCAGCTAGATTAGGCGCAATTGCATCTGATGTCCTATCACCCAACCAGTTTGGGTTTATACCAGGGCGTTCAATATGGAACAACATTCACCCTGTTGCAAATATTTGCCAATCCAAAGCAACTGGTGCCCTGGTCTTCTTGGATCAGGAAAAGGCGTATGACCGTGTTAGCTGGCCATACCTAAAAGAATGTCTACATGCCTTCAAACTCCCACCAAGATTCATAAAATGGGTGATGCTCCTAACAAAATCTGCAACCATGGCTTTATGCGGCCCTGGATTCCTAACAAACAAGATTAAACCACACAGAGGGCTCAAACAATGGGATCCCCTCAGCCCACTGCTATACAACCTCAGCTTTAACCCACTCCTCCGGGTAACTGACTCACGTCTCATGGGGATAACCGCACAAGGACAACCAACAGTCAAGATAATGGCCTTTGCAGATGACTGCGTAGCAGGTATAGCAAACAATGAAGATGCCTGACAGCTGGAACACACTCTAGAGGAATACTCCAAGGTGAGCAATGCATCGCTCAACAAAAGGAAGACAGAAATCATCTTCTTAGGCAAATACACAAACAATTGGGCCACAACATCAGAACCTCACACCAACACTCGAAGAAAAAACCCAATTATATTACCCTTTGCAACACATCCCACCACCACTCCTGTCCGACACCTTGGAATCTGGCTAGAATCAGGGGGATATGCTAATGAGACAATGGAAAGTAACCTGTTACAACGGGTATCCAAACGCATCGCCTCCCTCAAGGGAAGAACCCCAGGACTAACAGGACGAGTTACAGTTGCTAACTCGCTCATCCTCCCAATACTGTGGTACCAGGCCCATGCGATAGCCTTCTCACCTACCTTTATAACCTCAATTCGCGCGCTTATCCAGGGCTGGCTGTGGCCTGTCTCTCACCCTCCTATACGGATGGAAACACTATTTGGCCCACGCTCAAGCGGAGGCATGGGACTAATAGATTTTGAGAGCCGTGCCAATCACATCCTAGGTACCTGGATAAAGGAAATCCTTGCTCCAGACCTCCCGCAACAACATTGGTCCAGAGCAGCAAGGACTAACTTTGCACAGGCGCTCAAATTAACCAACCCACATAGTCCACCCAGACTACTTTCATACCTTGCCAAGCACCCTACTTCAACGGGTCCACATGGAACCTCCCCTCATTCCAAACATATCCTCCGAACTATCTGCCATATGGGATGGACCATAGAGAACATGGGTACTATACAGAGAAGGGGACGACCCAGCCCCCAATTCAAATTAAGAAACCCAGAAAACCACCCCCAGAGGGATATGCTCGCAACAACCCCAAGCATAGCTAGGATAGAATACCTAGATATTCTGGACATTCCCTATGACTTAACCACACAGAAAGCAATGTGGAAAATGACACACCACCCACTCCTACAACCAAGGATAAGAGCAAACGCCTGGCGCTGTTTGAGAATGACCTATAGGACGGCGGACCGCTCCAACTCCCTCCACAAAACATGTACAGTATGCGGAGGGGAGGGATCCCTACATCACCGCCTAGAAACATGACCCCCAACCAAAGCTATATGGCAGGAAGTCGCACGCCTGCTCAAGATTCAAAATGAACAGGAATTCTCGATATCAAAGAGTATCTTCGCGCTCCAGATTGAGTCACCAATCCCATCTACACTCCGCTCCCCAATAATACCCATTGCAATGTGGACAATACACACAATTTCATTAGATGCGTTCAAGGGCACAGTCCTAACCATTCATGGAATTATTAACAGATTCCATGTCCACTTACTAGAGCACTTTCAAGCCTGGCTCTATGGATATATGAGACCAAGACAAAAAGCGCTCATAGAATCATGGTTCCCACTCTGGCTCCTCCACACAGACCCTTTCCTTCACACCTGCTCCATAGCAGGGGAAACCCCCTCGGAGTAATGCACCAACCCCCCATACCTGGCAGTCCCGCTGGCAACAGGGGTAACTTGAGTACCCTGGGGTGCCCAATTTTTATATTTCTTAGTTATTCTCTTAGTTTCACATATATTCAGTAATGTCTGTCCCCTGGTCGGCTTACCTCAGTTAAATAAATAATCATAAAAAAAATAAAAGAGTACATCAAAATTAGATAATTAATATAGTAATTATGTTTTCTTGTTTCCCTATTAGAAACACTAAAATGGTCATAATGTCAGATCGGTGTATCCCCCTTTAGGTTGGGACCACCTATAGCTATAAAATGGGCATAATTTCATAATGGTTAATCCCAAAATAAGACACTGCATCTGTGCAAAAAATTTGACTTACAGCATTAGCAAGTGCATTTTGTTCCAATATTGGTGAACTAATTAAAATCATGCATTGAGATAAAATAGTTGTTCTAATTATATGAAATCAGCACAAATTTACTTTTATATAGTCTTTCAACATGGAAACAACATTGTGCTATGAGAGAGGCCTCTAATTTCCTGATTTATATGCATACCTTTATTATTATATTTTATGTTTCCCACATCTTTTTGTAATCTTCATTTTTTGATGTGGCTCACGTTGGCTGGTTTTGTGTCATCTAAGAATTAAATTAGTGCCTTTATTGCTGTTGAGTAGTTGACTGGACCTAATTGTCAGGTAATTAGATAGGGACATGATAATATTGGCCTATGCCTAATTTACTATGGATTATATTGAAGATATCAGTAGATATATCAAAAAATCCTAATTATATGCAAAGCTTGGAATCTGCAGCTTAGCAATTCCTCTTAGAAATTTGACTAAGAAGACATGGGCTGGGGCTTTAATAATTAATTCAGGATTAATAATAGTGACTTAATGAACAGGGCTTGTGGGCTTTGTTGGTCTATGTCAAAATTAGTTTTTATGTTAATTTTGCTTTTGATTGAATTAATTACTAATTAGTGGTTACTTCTCCTTGGTGTTTACCTTTTCTCAAGAAGAGGAATGGTAGCTATTTGCAGATGCGTCAGAAATTCTGTCTTGAGATAACTGTCAGTTTGACATCTATCATGAGGCCAAGTTGAACTACCCAGAAACTAATATATTGTAAACCCTTAGACAAATATATTGTGTTCCACCGGCTAAGTGCCACTGAGAAATAAGGTGTCATGTGTAAGATGTGGTTAACATAAACCCTATAAATTATCTCCAAGTTCATACAAATAAACCACAATATCTCATCACTATAAATTAAAGGTTTATTATACAAGCTTTTTGTATTTAATATTTTTTTGTTGTATTAAAGGTGAGGAATTACTTGGGATTAGAAGGATCAGGGCGGCTAGCCATTGTACAACTAAATGACAGAAGAATACATCATCTAAGTGTCATTTCCAGGGAGTTTATATCGTGAATATTGTCACTGTGTGGTCTATTGTCTCCATACAATAAGCGCTCACAAACTCTGACTTATCCCCAAAGAACAAACTAGCCCATTTGAAGCAGGTCAAAACTTCAACAAATGTGCTCATATCTGGGATCAAATATGGTGACCACGCCAAACAGGGGATCAACCCCAATCAACTATCCAGAACCATTACGAGGCCCAATGGGAATACTGAAATGACTGTGTGCCAGATTAATTGGAATGATGTACCCATCATTACCTACCCCAATGAACCCATTTCACATGAAGGGATGGAACGTCTTGAACATCAATTGTTAAAAGGGTATCAATTGGGACAAGGGCCTGCAGACAATAGCAGCAATACTTTTTATTAACAACAACATCAAGATGTGTTGTGATTGAGATATCTAGCGCATCATCAATTTAATGTGTAGCTCATATCTAAAATAAATAAATTGTGATATAAAATATTGCCCAGTGCTTGATTTTATTTGTACAACCTACCTTTAGAATTTCTCAGATGACAATTGCCCACCATCATGCAGCCATCACTAAGTTGGCAAGCTTTTCACGCAACTCCAGCTAGGTGGGCCAAATCTTGAATGACTGAGTGGAAGCTAACTTTTCTGAGGTCCATTATAGTCTGGAGGCAAATTATAATCTAGCCAGTTGGGCTAATGATCAGGCAGCAGAATTAGCACAAGAGCTAATTGATAGAGACATCTCATCTTTGACAACTTCTTGGAAAAAAGAGGGGTTATCAAATCTTTGGTTATCAATATCACTCAGACTTTCATTAATGCTTTGGAGTTCATAAGGCTTATCCACAAAGACCAAGAGGCGCAAAACCATAATGATAAATTTTGTGACCATTATTGACAACTGAGTGCTAAAATTTGCAGGTGAAGGATAATTAGACCAAGAAAATCAAATTACTGTGCACATAATCTAAAGGCCATTGGACGGAGAATAGAAAAGTTCTGGACTCCATTGATCATCTAAATTGACAAATCAATAATCTTAATGAGGATGTTATGTATATTAATGAGTTAAATAATATCCTCTACAGAGAAGTAAACCATTACAAGAAGTAAATTAAGAAAAAGGACCAAGTTATTTCCGTCCTGCAAACGTTAATTACTAGTTTGATTGAGGAAAAATGTGAAATTAAAGTTAAAAAACAAAAATTGTATTAAGTGGGAAAATGAGATCAATAATTGAATCTGAACCTTGGGCAAATGTTGTTGCTAGTATGCTACAAACCAATTGAGTGGAAATAAATCTGATTATTATGTAGACGAAGCTTCAGAAGTAGCTACTGAAACATATACTGGGCCACATTGACAAATGCCTAGCAATATGGTTTCCTTGGCCAACCCCAACAACTCAAACCGTAGTACAGTGCCTCAGCGCCCTAGTACGCCTGGCTTAAACTAGCAAAGAAGTAATCGTTATAACCATGAATGGGAAAGCAATAATTACAAACCTCAAACCTGCCTGCTTTTGAAAAATATGGAAGTGTAAACTTATTTGTCAAACGCTTTGTAATGGCCAAGTATGGGGCCAGTGACCACAAGAAAGCGGCCACTATAATCAACTGCTTAGATGAGTGGAGCATTGAGATAAATATGTCTCACATAGACGAGAACCAAACCTACACCAAAGTCAAAGAGGCCATACTTCATGAATTTGGAGTTCCAGAACAAATATCAATTAGAAAATCTAAGTTCATGAATATTTAATTTAAGAAAGGTGAAGCGATTGATAAATTTGTGAATTGATTGTATCATGAAGCTCAAGTTCTCCTAGGCACAAAGGCTATAGTCGATTTTGACGCTAAGATTGCACTACAATATGCAGTACAATATTACTGAAATTTGTCAAACACTATATAGTCTGCTTTTGTGCAAAACCTTGCAACATTCAAATTGGTTTTTTCTCTGCACAGATGTTCACAAAATTATGGCCCTCCTAGTACTGGGTACAGATTAGGACCTGCTGCCTCAGCTGGAAAATTCTTCAAAACCAAAAAGAAGACTGACAGTGATCCTCCTGTAAAACTGAGCAAACCTCAAATACAAGGGCCCCATGCCCATTGAATGAGAATACTTGTTATAACTGCAATAGTAAAGGACACTTTGCTTCCTGATGCCAACAGCGCGGTATCAATGTAGTCCTTCCAGATATCGTGCATGAGGAGGGAAAGAACAAGCACAATAGATGTGGGCGCTCTTTTGTGCTGGAAACGCAAGTCCCACATGATTGACAAGAAAATGCAGGCCACGGGGCCTTGATTACCAGAAAAATGAATTATACTTTAGTCTCTAATAAAGATTCTACAGATGTACATGCGGTAACTCGCTCTCAGAGTAAGGTTGTCATACCTGAAGCCTCTGAAGTAGTTGCTAAACTGTATGTGCAACAGATACTTTAGATATTCTGGCTGAAAGGCCAAGCAATGCAGCAGATACCCCATGCTTGAAGGGGGTGTGTATAGCTATGTCATTTCAAACATTCATCAAAGAATGTCTAGTATCAGAAATATTCTTAGCACACGCTTAACTCTGGATTTTTTACCATATTCACTTAGTAAAATCTATTGATTCCTATTAATCTGAGTGCACTTATGTGGATATTCTGGTCAACAAGGTTAAAGTTGTAGCTATTGTTGATAGCAGAACATCTGTAAACATTGTACCCATGAATATGCTTAAGAAATTAAAAAAGCTTCAAACATTGGCCACAATTAGGAATATGGGACTGCAGGCTCCAACAACTCTAAGGGTGAAGGAATTACAGCGCCTTGCCACTGCAATTTAGAGCTTTAATAGTAGCTGCACCTACAATAGTGCTTTCCAACGCCAATCATGACATTTTAATTGGAACTAGTTTTAAGGACCTTTAAAATCTCATTAGACTTTGAAGAAAACATATTGAAGATATTGGGACAATCACTTCTGATTACTTACTTTCATGACAATACAAAGCTCACCAGCTGTCACAAAAACTTTATTATTATCTTATACCAATGGGATAATACCAGTAGGATATATTCAGCGGGGAAATTAAAGCCACCCCATGCCAACTGCAATAAAAAAACTGATGAATATATCTATGGTTGACGAAGGATGTCACAATAGCTCCAGACCATCAACTTGTTGTGAGGACTGAGACTAGGCTATATTTCAGAAGAATTATATGGGGAAGTTGTACCCCCTAGAATTGTTCTTGGATGGAACCTAGTGTAGCGCCTGTAATATTTATACTAGGGCACGGGGAAATTGATGTCTTATAATCAAATTGACCAGCCAAATTAAAGTCAAGTGATATCAATTAGTCACATTTGTGTGTCTTACTACTAGGGATGAGTTAAATGCAGCTGTAGAATTTGGTGATTTATATGAGTTTGGTTTACTGACCATGGCTTTGGGGCATATATTGTAATTCCCCAAGAATTGTTTACTGGTTTATCAGAACAACGGAAGGATGAAGCACTGGAGTTGTTTGAACGATACTCTGAAATTTTCACCAAAGATAACCAAGATTTAGGTTGTGCAAAAGGAGTACAGAATTTTGTTGACACCAGAGACCATGTTCTATTAAGATGAGGCCAAACTGGTGCCCCTGTAACGGTCAAGGTCCTACCTGACCACCTTATGGTCCTTACCTTTAGGGCTACTAACAAGAGTATGGAGAAGGAGTTCTTAAGTTTGTCCATGATATTTTATCAAATTTGAGATAGTTCAGTTGGAAATACAATGTGAATAATAATTTTGTTAATACTTTCAAGGTTGAGTAGTCAGAATCTAGAGTTTGGACCTCATAAGCAGGCCAAAGGTTGGAAACTTTCAAGTTCAAGACCACATTAGTACTAAATTAAGCTCAGGTTTTCACAAAGCATCTTAATTTATAAGTTTTTTTAAACCATGAGAACGCCTAGCATTCTAGAATACATATAATACAGGAAATCATGATAGATTTTCTAAATTTTGTTTTCTCAATCCTGCAGATAATTAAATAAAAATTTAAATTTATATATATTTTTCTATTTTTTACTGTATGACAGGATTCAACATGTATGATGATAGTGAGCTGGCACAGGCTTTAGACTTCTCTATTTAATGTCAATGGGACAAATTGCACTATTGTCAACCAGAATTCTGGACACTATCTTACAAGGATTCATAACTGATTGCGGCCTTAATGCACAGAGTAGGAGTTTCTCTCTTGTGTAGTTTCTGCTATAGGGACTGTAACCAGGTTTCTTTTTCCAAATTCATTTATTGAATAATGGAGAGATCCTGTTCTTCACATTAAACGAAGTTCTAACAATTTTATATTAGTGCTTTGTGGAATAACTAAAGAACTAGAAGTGAGAATGATTCCTATCTGGTATATTCACACTACGAAAGTTTTGATGGTTGTGTTTTCCTTAGCTTCCCTCATGCGTGAGATTGTCCACATGTTTAGAAGTCAACAGAGTACAAGAAATAATATCCAAGGGCTGGAGAAGAGATTAGTAAATCCTCATTGTTGAGCTTGAAAGCCTCAGAATTCAATCTAATCAAAACAGTATTTATTCATGAGACACTTCAAGCTCGTCTCACATTAGCAGTTGGTGGTTCAATTTCATTCCTAAACCAACTTAAACCATTTTATTGGCACTTCCAGAACATCTAGATTCTTGGTTATCTAAGCTTATTGATGTACAGGCTTTTTCCTAACTCTTTGGAGGAATGTTTAAATCTGGTGGAGCAGGCCGCTGCTCCTGATGAGACTCAGGACGCAGCATGGGCTGCATTAATGCTTTGAGACAAGGTCCCCATTCAGTCAATTAATATGCCCGCTTGTTCACTCCATTGGCTAAGGCGGCCAGAGTATCAGAGTCACAAATCCCAATATTGTTCCGCCAACATCTTAATCAAGATTTTCTCTTGTCATTAGTGGAATCTCCTCAAACAGATAGTTTTTAAAAAAGCTCGACCTAGCCCTACAAGTGGAAAGACATCTAGTGATGATCAATTCTTAAGGAAGAGGATCGTTTTGCTACCTCAATGGAGGAGTCAGGTAAGTTTTGTAGGGCAAGTTCAGAACCATTTAAGCCAATAAAGGACAAGGTATATACCTTATATAACCAGTGAATTGATCCCAAAGTACAGCCAAATCAAGCTCAAGCACCAGGAAATTCAAAGAATGCTGTATACAATCTTCATGATAATGAATTTTAAGCTCAATAATTAAACCATCACACTTCTGCTTTTCCTTATCTTAATTCCCTTTACGCTGAAACAAGAGTTTTCTACGCAGTCTCTAATGTGTTGGCATTGGTTGACATAGGGGCGGGTGAAAATTATATTCCATGGAGCTAGAAGAATTCATAGTTCTGAAAGTCCACTATAAGGGTACAGTAACGTTGGAAGATGCCACCAAGATTTCATAAGTTTGGAAAGCGGACTCCTTGATAACCTTATATCAAAAAGACTACTCATTTGAAGAGGAATTTAGCGTTTTAAGAAACCAAACTTACCTCATAATCTTGTGTATGAGATGGTATCGTTTTCCCCAATTTTGGCCTAAGCTCCCATAAAGTAAATCTCAATCCATCAAATGATGAGCTAGTTACCTTAAAGTTTGAGGTGGATAAGTCAATAATTTTAATAATGAGGGTGGTATTGGCGAACAACCCACATGGACATCTTCTGGAAGAATACTGGAAATATGCACATTTGTTTGGGACAAAAGGGACCTCTTCATTCCAGCTACAAGCCACCTAGCATTTTCATTCAATTTTATGGAAGGAGCTGTGTTACCACAAGGTAGCATAATTTACCCAATGGACTCAAAAGCCAAATATGCTTTGGAGACTTATGTTAATGAAATGACACAGCAGAAGTTGATTGCCTCATCCAAGTCTTCAGTTGTTTCTCCAGTCTTATTGGTTCTTAAGTCAAATGGAGAATTACGTCCTTACATTGACTATAGAAGACTTAATGAGATAACTGAACAGTATCCATATTTAATTCCCTTAGTGGAAGATATTCTGTCCATGATCGCAAATTATAAAAGTTTTTATAAAAGCTTTATTTGGTAGACGCTTTAATCAGATTCTGGTGAAGCATGAGCACAAATAACACACTGCCTCTAAAATGTCATTTAGGTGTCTAAGAGTATCGAGTGATGCCTTTTGGCTTGCGCAATGCCCCTGAAGTATTCCAGAGAATGATTGATCAGGCACTTGGAAATTTGGTAGGAAGGTGTTGTGTTGTATATATGGATGATATCTTGATATTTCCCAAAGACATGGAATCACATCACAAGGATGTATGATCAGTTTTAGAAGCAATTTCAAGTGCTAACCTGAAACTGGAAACATCAAAGTGTGAATTTAACCAAGAGTCAATGTCCTTCCTGGATAAAGTGATCTTCAAGGATGTACTAGAAATATGTCCATATAAGATTCATGAAGTTAAGCAGTGAAAGGCTCCTGTTGATCATACAGGGGTACGCAGTTTTCTTGGAGTAATGTATTTTTTCTTCGTTTTTTTTTGGAAAATTTGTCAGAGAAAGTGGCTCCTTTAACACGTCTTACAGGTAATGTTCCTTTAAGTTGGGGGAGGGTAAAAAGCTGGCCTTCTAGGAAATCAAGGATCGTCTTATGTCAGCACCAGTGCTGGCACATACCACCCAAATTGTCCTTTTATTGTTGAAACAGATGCATACAACTTTTCAGTAGGTGCATTCCTCCTTTAAAAAGGGGATGATGACTTGGAACATCCCATCTAATTTTTCAGTAGTAAGATGATCTCTGCGGAGACAAATTACCCTATCTACGATAAGGAATTATTGGCAAAAAGTTTCTGCCCTCAAGGAGTGGCAGCATCACCTATTTTATGCACTCCAAACATTTATCATTTTAACTGATCACAAAGATTTGGAATTCTACTTGAAACCACGTAAGATAGATAAACGCCATGCAAGATGGCATCAAATGATTTCATAGTATGTGTTCAAAATTGAGTATAAGCCTGGGAAAGGAAACATTTTACCAGATATGCTGAGTAGGGACCCCACTTTATCTTTTTCAAAAAAGGAGCTTGATCATTACAACACAGCGACTATGCTCACTCCAAACTTATTTGAGTAGACTGATGTAGGTTCTCATATCTTCAAGAGGAAGGTGCATAGAGTCCAGAAAACAGCAAAACTTGGAAGAAAACATTTCCTGAACTAAAGGAGGGTACTAATCTCAGATAATCACTGTGACTTTTCTCTACAAGATGGAGTTATCTTACACAAAATTAGGCCATGATCCATTCTAAAGGTTTGCAACTTAAGGTAGTTAAGGCTTGACATGGCCATCCCTTAGCAGGCCATCCTGGGGTTTGAAAAGACACTTGAACTTATAACCCATCACTGTTCTTGGCCAAAATTAACACAGATTTTCATAAGTATATTTCATCATGCCCAACTTGTGCAAGATATAAGCCTTCACACCAACAACCCCAGGAATACTGAAGTCTTTAAAGATCCCTTCAAGGCCATGGGCATCACAGAGTGTAGATTTCATTGTTGGCTTACCTAGAGCATAATAGTATAATTTAAATATGGTTGTGGTAGATGGCTCACTAAATATGATGAGTTTTTCCCTTGTAATGAAAAGATTACTTCAAGAGATTCAGCAAAGATTTTAATGGAAGAAGTGTTTTCCAGAAATGACATCCCAGATGAAATTGTCTCAGATCGTGAACCTCGATTTATATCTAAATTCTGGGAACATTTTAATAAGTAATTTATGAATTAAACCCTGTCGTCCTCAGCTTACCACCCACAATATGATGGGAAAACTGAGAGGATCAAACAGATTTTAGAACAATACCTTTGTTGCTACACATCAGCGTGCCAATATGACAGGGTAAGTTGGATACGTTTTGCACAATTTTCCTATAACAACCATGTCCACTCATTTATGGGTGTGACCCCATTTTTTGAAAATCATGGCCAACACCCTAGGGTATATGAAAGTAAAGTAGAAGGAATCAATCCAGTTGCAGAAAGTCTGGTCCAGGGAATTCATGAGCACATAAAAAATTGAAGAACAACCTCATAAAAGCCATTAGTTATCAAAAGTTAAGGCTGATAAGAGACGTTCTTCAGGACTTATGCTAAAAAAGGTATTTGGATTTAAAAAATGCAAAAAGCTCTCACTTCCAGTCAGATGCCAGAAGCTGGGCCCCTATAGGCTAGAGCCATCAAGAATTATTCGTCCTATTAATGAGGTGACATTTAAATCAGATCTTCCCCCAGAATAAAAGGCTCATCCTCTGTTTTATGTTTTACTGCTGAGGAGTTTTGAAGGTCAATCTCAAGAAAAATAAGTTATAGTATTACTAAAGAATACAGAAGGTAATGAATTTGAGGTTGAAAGGATACTGCTCTCCAATATTAAGAAAGGGAGGCGGTATTTCTTAGTTAAATGGTCTGGTTTTCCTGTCAAAGAATCAACTTGGCAATCAGGGAAATAGTATAACTATTTCCCTCAGAAGATTAGTGAATTTTTTGCACGCTAAAACCTCACTTCTTAGGGGGGTAATGCAACAGTCAAGGTCCTACCTGACCTCCTAATGGTTCTTACCTTTAGGGATATCAACAAGAGTATGTAGAAGGAGTTCCAAAGTTCAGCCATGAGATCCAATAAAATTTGAGATGGCTTAGTTTGGAAATACAATATGAATAATAATTTTGAAAACTTTCAAAGATGGTAGTCAGAATCTGGAGTTTGGATTTCTTAAGCAGGCAAAAGGTTGGAAACTTTCAAGTTCAAGACCGCATTAGTATTAATCTAAGCTCAGGTTTTCAAATAGCATTTTTTTAATATATTTTGAGCTTTTTTAAACCATGAAAATGCCTAGATTTCTCCAGCTCATATAATACAGGAAAATATGTTATATTCTCTAACTTTGTTTTCCCAATCCTGCAGATAATTAACTAAAATTTTAATTTATTTCTATTTTTTAATTTTTTATTGTATGACAAGATTCAACATGTATGATGATAGTGATTTGGCACAGGCTTTATATTCTCTCTATTCCTTGTCAATGGGACAAATGCACTATTGTCAACCAGCATTCTGGTCATTATCTTATTGTAAGTCCCAGGGAACGTCCTCTGGGCGTTGATCAGGCCATTTTCCCATTCCTGAGCAAGAAAGCACCATAGATGATGGCTGTAACCCTCGTTACTCAGGGCGATCTCGCTAACGTGGTAGATGAGCACTGAGTAACAGCTCTTCCGCTTCAGATCCCGCCTCCAGTACCCACAATCACCTCAGCAGAACTGCTATGGGGAATCAGTGAAATCTGCACTGAGATCGTCAAAATTAAATTGATTAGAACTAATTCAAGTGGCATTCAGCCCGATTTTCAGATTTCAAATGGTCAAAAAGGTATGAAGACCAATCTATCAGCTGGAATGCCCAACGTTTTTGATTTGTTTTAATATGACAATTGAAAAAATCACCTCTCGCCAAAATTGTCAGGGATTATCCATGACGGGCAGGTAACAACATCAGACACCATCAATGGGGGTTCAAAGGCTTTCTGTTGCAAATTAGCATTGCACCCAATGCAATGCCACTGACTGAACAAATGGCCCAGCGAACAAGCACAGGCGGCTTGGGCGTCCCAAACCCATTCCCAACCAAATGGGCCACCCCTAAGTGGGGTGGCCTTGGGGGATTCCCGCTGCTCAATGGGCCAAATGCCATTGCACCAAAGGTCAGAAATGTAGCTGAGCCTCAGTTTGGACATTTGAGGTTGAACCATTAAAGACTCGGGCCGCCACTAAATTATTTAATGTTAGTCCCAGTGAACTAGTCTGCCCCATTCCTGAATAATTCTCTGGTTAGGTCACAATTGAGTGTCCTGATCCAGGCTCGTCACTGCCCCAATCAACCACTATTTAATCAGTTGCATTGCACTGAGAAAATTGTTAGTCAATTTTCTTCCTTTTTCTTTGCAATAATATTTGCCAAAAAACAATCAATTTTTATTGTGTTAATTTTCTTCTGGCCAAATCCCCAATGGCTTTTCCCTGGTGGCCCATTGGTCCATACACCGGATGGTCTCTACTAGTACTCATTGTCACTATGACCCCCATCATCATCAATTGGATTTAGCGAGTCAGATACTTTTGGCACTTTAATCCTGCTATCATGAACTTCTGACAACAGTATACTTGGATCTTGTGGCCGTACATCCACTATCTACAAACAAGGATCCGTCTCCTTGTCTCCCCAGTCAAAACAACCCTATATACCAATGAACTCATTGAAACTATTTCTATAATTCCGCCCCCTGCAGTAAGACCTTCAGGGTCTGGGGTGGGCTTGATTTGGTTTGTCCTTGGATCATACTCACTGTTGCTCTACACCAATTCGTCATTTTGCAATGCCCAGCTCCATACAACGTCATTGGTCAGCAATGCCTCTGGCATTCTGGCTTGCTTTTTGGGTGCTCACGCATCCTGACTGGCAGGACGGTCTAAATCTCTTCTGCCATTTCCATGATATTTTTAACCAACCATTTTTTCAGCCACTTCTGCCCTGCTCTTCAAATGGGTGCTGCAGTGGTTACCCTTTACCAAATGGATGTGCAATCAGTATTCTGCTGTTTGTTGTTTGTTTGGTCACTTTCCAATTTTGGGAATAGTATCCGCTCTACCTTGGAGAATCTTCTTCAAACCGCCCAAGCTGCGCGGATTGCTGCTCCCCCTCCTCCCACGAGCCCAGAAGGAAGCTCAAGTGTTCCTTCCTGGGAGATAGCCAATCAAGTTCTTGAAATCCCTTGCTGAGGGGCAAATGCGTACAGAAATTGCACTTAATAATGCTTCCGCGTTATCTCATGCCCAGTAAGGGCTCACGTTGTTAGATGCTGTGGATGAGGATGCCCGCCGCTGGGTTAGAGGTCTTCTGCACTCTTCCTCACAAACAGGAGACCCCACTCCACTGATGGCTGTTGTGTTGGCTGCCTTGAAACCCCCTGTGTCACAATTGGACCACCTATTCAGATTGCTCTATGCCATGGCTGAAGCTCCTAGCTTGGTTTCTTTGATTTCTACCTTCCATGAACTGGCTCCCATGTTGGGTATTCCTATTGATATGTTTCAGGCAGTCTTTAGATCAGGCTTGGATTCCGTTTCCGCTCATCATGAGGTGAGGTCCACCGTCCAAGGAACAGTAGATCAAATATGTGCCACCGCGACCACTATTAATGCCTTCCCCCACCATGTTTCCCATTATCAGAAGGGGAATTTTATGATAGGATTACCCAACAAAGACGTGGACAACGTGTCTACCTCTGAACCAGCGGTAGATCCAGTTGCTGATCCTGCCACAACTCCTGTGTCCGAGTTGGCTGATACATAGTCAACCATAAATGAATCTGTGAAGGCCCAGATGGAGGAAGTCGGTTCCCCCACCCTTGTACTTCCAATTTTTGCTCCTGCAAAAGCCCTGATCTTACCCCCAATTTGCCAGTTATTTCTTCAGTCGCAAAGGAGTTGTTCAAATATTCCAATAAACAAAACTTCGCTTATTTCTAATGCCTATGAAGATTAGTGTCGGCTCACATCATGTCTCCTTTGAGGCCCTGGTAGATACCAGAGCTGTGGGGAACTTCATGAGTGTCAAGTTGGACCAACAATTAGAACTGGAAATGGATGCGGGCCCCTCAGTGATGGTGGCTTGTCTGCCTCCCAGACCTTGTATGTCATCTGTTGGCCAGTACCTTTTTCAATCCACCAGTTTAGCTTCTGTGATCGCTTTTCTGCTATGCTGAACTTGGTGTTTCCGGTGATCTTAGGTATGGGATGGTGGCTATAAAAACATGTCAAGATTCACATGGAGTTTAATATGTTGTTTTTTACCAATAATTAACTGGAGGATGAATTCCCTCTGATTGACACCCCTAAGAAAACACAAGGCCGCAGTTCTATCACTTCCCTCGTCACTTCTGTGGGCATACCAACCAATTTTCCTGAGAGTTTAATGCACTATTGAAGTATCTTTAACTCAGAAAATGTGTTCGTTTGCCACCTCACACTAGGTTCAACTGTGGATTTTAATTGACCGTGGAGTTGGTAAACATCAACTGTCCGTTGTATCCCCATACAGCGGAGGAAAAATTGCACTCAACACCTGGTTGGACAATATGCTGAAAAAAGGTTGGTTTTTCAAGGAGACCTCGCCTGTCACCTCCCCCATCGTCTTCGCCAAAAAAGTGGATGGTTCTCTCCGTCCCTGCATGAATTATGGCCACTTAAACAAAATAACAGTTTCTGATCCCTGCCCCTTGCCTCTGGAGAAGACTATCAGCCAGGCAATTGCTAAATCCCGTGTGTTCTCTAAGCTGGACCTGGTGAATGCCTTTAACTAAATTTGGGTAATGAAAGGGCAAGAATGGTTAACAGCGATCCAGACAAAGCGCATCATTTTCCAATTCTGTGCAATGCCCTTTGGGCTGAAGAATGCTCCCGCTACGTTCCAATGCATGATTGACAATGTACTGGGTGACCTCCGGTTTACCTGTGCAGTTTCATACATGATGATATTCTGGTTCACTCCCCAACTCCCAAACAACATGCTACTGACTTGGAAGATGTTGTGGCCGCCTTGCATAAGACAGGCTTGTTTGTCAAGACTTTCAAGTGTGAGTTTTATAAGGAGGAGGTTACCTTCCTTGGAAACCTCATCCTTAAAGATGGTTACGCAATCCCTCCCAAAAAGTTGGACGTGATCTGAGAATGGCCAACCCCAACTACCCAGAAAAAACTTCAGAGCTTCTTGGGAACCATCATTTTCCTAAAAAAATTTGCCCTAGCACTTTCCCAGCTGGCTGCCCCGCTCCACCTCCTTACAGGGAAAAACATACCATTTCACAGGATGCCCGAATGCCAATAGGTGTTCAAATTGATTAAAGAGGTGTTTGTGTCATTGCCCAATTTGAAGCACGCCAATCCCACCAAGCCGTATATTGTTGCATGTGATGCCTCATCTGTAGCAGTGGGAGTGGTGTTGCTACAGGAGCACGATGGATTGGAACATCTGGTCACCTATTTTTCCCGGAAGTTCACCTCTATGGAGCAGCCTTGGGCCATTTACAACAAGAAATATCCAGCCATTGAATGAGCATTAACTCATTGGCGGTGCCTGTTACAGAGTGCTCAACATGAATTAACGGTCTGCACTGATCACCAGGCCCTTTTGTACTTTCACAAACCCTAAGATTGGCACATTGGTAAGCCCAAACCTATTAGACCTGTGCAATTTTAACTTCAAATATGAATTCATAAAAGGTGCGCTCAGCATACTTCCCAATCTTCTAAGCCGCAGCCCCGCCCACTGTTCCTTGGACCCAGAGGAAGTGGATCTCGTTACCATGATTCCTGCCACCCAAATCCTGTTGATTGTCCCCCTGTCATTTCATCCGATGCTTTGGCTCCCAATGCCCCGCTAGTGACTCAGGTCTTAGCCAGTCAAATGGCCTTCCCTGAGGGTGTGGAGTTGGTTGATCTGTTGGCCCACCTGAGTCATAAACACTCCCTATACTCCTTGGAGGAGGGACTCATTTATTTTCAGTCTTGCATATGGGTTCCCCCCCTCCTTCCAAACAGAGATATTCCGTGCACATCACTATCCCCCCATGGTTGGTCATCCCAGCAACAAGAAATGCATCGAAATTGATCAAGTGAACCTACAATTGGGTGGATTTGACAAAGGAAGTTCCGGTCTGGATCGCCAATTGCATTACTTGTGCTAGGGCTAAGTTGGACCGCTCCGGTAAAAATGGCCTTTTGCACCCCTTACAGCAGGTGAAGGGCCCATGAACATTGGTGTCCATAACTTTATCATCAAACTTCCCAGCTCTAACAGGTTCACAGTGGTGATGGTGGTGGTGGATTGCTTCATGAAATTTTCCCTCTTTATACCTTGTACTTCCACAATTACGTCAGAAGAAAATGCTCGCCTTTTTGTAGCCATGTGATTTTGATGTTTGGTCTCCCCCAAGAGATCATCAGTGACCGTGGCTCGCAGTTCACTGCTCGTTTTTGGAGTGAACTCCTATCAATCCTAAAAATATCCCCCTGTTGCTCCACTGCATATCATCCCAGTCTGATGAGCAGACCAAGCGTGTTAACCAAGTCCTTGAACAGTACCTGCATTGCTATGCTGCAGATACACAAGACACCTGGGCCAGTGATCTTCCTCTTGCTCAATTTTCTTATAATAATGGGACCCACGCATCCACGGGGTTTTCTCCCTACAAAGCAACGTTGGGTTATAATTCTTTGTTTTTGGTCGGACCTTGCTTGCGGCCCAAGGTTCAAGCTGCCGCAGACCATGCTGAACATATCAGGTCAACTCAATCCTTAGTGCAGGAACACCTCACCAAAGCCATAGATGACAACATGTGGTTCGAGGATCGCAAGTGGCTCCTGGGTCACGATTTAATGTGGGCTCCTATGTTATGCTTAATACTCATCATTTAAGAATTCAGGCCCCTTCCCATAAGTTTGCTAGTAAATGATCGGGCCCCCATTTGGTGGAGGAGTTCCTGTGTAACGGTGCGTTTCAGTTGAAGCTTCCTGCTCATTGGAAAACAGCACCCCATCTTCCATCTTTCCTAGATGTCACCCTTCAAGGGTGAAATCCCCACAGAACCTAAACCGATCATCATTGAAAATGGGGAAGAGGCTGAGGTAGAGAATATCCTGGCATCCTGAAAATCCCGACGATCTGTACAATACCTTGTGGCCTGGAAAGGGTATCCAGCATACAAAAACAGTTGGGTCAAGGCGCACAATTGCATAAACTGTATGGAACTGATCAAAACATTCCATATATCCCACCCTGAAGCTCCCCGCCCCCCCAATGAAAGTCGCAACATTTATGGTAATCAAGTTACCCAAGGCGCACAAGAATGTGGCTCTCATGCAGTTTCCCAGTGGTGGGGACCTTCCCTTGGAAAAAGGAAAGGGTAATGTAAGTCTCGGCTAATGTCCTCTGGGCATTTATTGAGCCATTTTCCCATTCCTGAGAAAGAAAGCACCGAAGAGGATGGCTGTAACCCTTGTTACTCATGGCGATCTCGCTCACGTGGTAGATGGGCACTGGGTAACAGCTCTTTCGCTTCAGCTCCCACCTCCAGTACCCACACTCACCTCAGCAGAACTGCTATGGGGAATCAGTGAAATCTGCGCTGAGATCGTCGAAATTAAATTGATTAGAACTAATTCAAGTGGCATTCAGCCCGATATTCAGATTTCAAATGGTCAAAAAGGTATGAAGACCAATCTATCAGCTGGAATGCCCAACGGTTTTGATTTGGTTAATATGACAATTGAAAAAATCACCTCCTACCAAAAATTGTCAGGGATCATCCCTGACGGGCAGGTAACAACATCAGACACCATCAATGGGGGTTCAAAGGCTTTCTGTTCACAAAGTGGGCCTTGCGCTCAATGCAACGCCACTGACTGAAATAATGGGTCAGTGACTGAGCATGGGCAGGTTGGGCGTCCTGAACCTGTTCCCAACCAAAGGGGCCCGCCCCTATGTGGGGTGGCCTTGGGGGATTCCCACTGCTCATTGGGCCAAATGCCATTGCACCAACTGTCAGAAATGTAGCTGAGCCTCAGTTTGGACGTTTGAGGTTGAACCAACAGTGACTCGTCCCACCACTTAACTCTTTGATGTCAGTTCCCAGTGAACTAATCCGCCCCATTCCCAAATAATTCGCTAATTAGGTCAAAATTGAGTTCCCAATCCCAGCTTATCACTGCCCCAAAAAGCCACTATTTAATCAGTTGCATTGCACTGAGAAAATTGTTGGTCAATTTTCATCCTTTTTCTTTGCAATAAAATTTTGCAAAAAAACAATCAAATTTTATTGTGTTGATTTTCTTCTGGCCAAATCCCCAATGGCTTTTCCCTGGTGGCCCATTGGTCCGTACACCGGATGGGCTCTACCAGTACTCATGGTCACTATGGCCCTCACTGTCATCAATTGGATACAGCGAGTCAGATACTTTGGCACTTTAACCCTGCTATCATGAAATTCTGACAATAGTATACTGGGATCTTGTGACCGTAAATCCACCATCTTTAAGCAAGGACCTGCCACCTTGTCTCCCTCAGTTGAAACAACCTCATATACCAATGAACTCATTGAAACTATTTCTGTGATTCCGCCCCCTGCAGTAAGACCTTCAGGGTCTGGAGTGTGCTTGATTTGGTTTGTCCTTGGGATCATACTCACTGTTGTTTTACACCAACAATTCATCATTTCGCTATGCCCAGCTCCATACAACATCATTTTGTTGGCAATGCCTCTGGCATTCTGACTTGCTTTAGGGTGCTCAAACATACTGACTTGCAGGCCGGTCTAAATCTCTTCTGCCGTTTCCATGACACTTACATGGATTCATAACTGATTGCAGCCTTAATGAACAGAGTAGGAGTTTGTCTCTAATGTAGTTTCAGATATATGGACTGTAACCTGGCTTCTTTTGCCAAATTCAATTGTTTCATACTGGAATGAGCCTGTTCATCACAACTCCAGGCTAGTGACAAATTAGTTGGAGAATAGCAAGACAAATTGCCAATAAGTGGAATGCTTGTGCCCTCAAAAGCTCATGGGCCAGAACAATTGAATTGTGAAAAAAATATGGCAGCAATTGAATTTTGATAGATTATCATCGCCTCGTTGCCATTATGGTAAAGAATTTATATCCATTGCATATAATTAACAATGCCCTGGACCTTCTGGGAGGAGCGAAGTAACTTACTGAAATAGACCTTATCTCTGGATACTTCAAGTTGAATTGCCTCAAAAGAAGCAGGAGAAGTGCACAATGATTGCTGTGCGTGGGCTTTTTAAACTGACGTGCATGCCAAAAGGTCTGTGCAATGCGCTGTCAACCTTTCAGCGCGCAGTAACACACAATTTTGGGATCTTAAATTATCATGCATACTGTTGTCTCTGGATGATATCAATGGCTTATTACAAAAGTTTTTCAAACATCTGAAGCTTCTTGTACAAGTGTTTGAATGGCTGTTAAATGCCAATCTGAAGATAAAACCTAGAAAATACCAATTTCTAAAGAACAATTAAACACCTTAGGCTCGTCATTAATTCCAAAGGCTTTTGACCTCAACCTCAAAAGGTGAAGGCAATTAAAAATTTGCAAGCTCTGAAGAATATGAGGGTTTTCAATATTCTTAGGCATGGTAAAATATTATCAAAGATTTGTGGAAGGGTTTTCAAGGATTTCTGAGCTCAATTCCATTTACTACAAGGAGGAGTTCCTTTTTGTTGGGAAGATGAGTGCCAGAAATCCTTTGAGGCTTTGAAAACCACAGTGATCATGGCGCCTATACTCTGACATCCAGATTTCAGCAGATTTTTATCATACAAACTAACACCTCATTGACTGTAATTGGAGGTGTGCTATCCCAGATTGTTGATGAAAGCAAGTAGCATCAGGTTGCTTCTTGCAGCAGGACGCTGAATAAGTATGAGCATAATTATATGGTGACTAAGAGAGAGTGTTTGGCTGTCATCTATGATTGTAAACAATTTTGGATGTACATTCATGGCACCAAGTTTCAAGTATTGATGAATCACAGCTCATTGCGATGGCTCCACAATCTCAAGGAACCTGAGGGACGATTAGCCCACTGGGCTCTGAATTTACAGGCGTCTGACTATGAAATTAATTATAGAGCTAGAGCGGCCCGTTAAAATACAGACAGACGAAGATGACTTCCTATTGTAGATGTCCTGAGCAATTTGGATGAAGAACTTCAGAAAAAATGATTACTCAAATGTATGAGAATGAGCCACCTGAAATATAAATTGAGATTTAAAAGCATTAACCAACACTTAATATTGGAATGGAGTTTTATACAAGCTTAGCACAAGGAGCAGGATAGAATTTTTCAAAACATTAAAACCTAATGTAGATTATTACACAAGCCCACAAGGGCGTTGGGCATGGAGGACTGACCAATACGCTAGAATTAATTTGATCTGCTTCCTATTGGGATTCCATGAGATTTGATATTTAAGATGTACTCAATAGATGCCATTCATGCCAAATCACAAAGCCTATGAAGTCAGATGTGAAATATTTTTGATTAAACCAGACTGAATCTGACAAACCATGTCATTTATGTATTTGGCCCTTTGCCTGTGAGTAGCTTGGGCAACAAATACATAATTGTTGTTATTAACCATCTAATGAAATGGGTGGAAGTTTAAGCAATTTGGGGTGTTGGGGCTTTGACTACTGCCAAGTCTTTTATGGTTAGTCATACTAAAAGCATGGATATCCCCAGAAGATCTTGTCAGATAACGGCGCTAATTTTAATGCCCAGATGGTGCAACAATTTAATGAGTTGATGTCCATCAAGGGAGTGTTGTCAACATATATTGTAAGCCTAATGTTATGGTAGAACAAGTAAATGGCACTCTAGTCGGTATATTTCACAAAAAAGCAGCTGTGGCGCCTTTGCAATGGGCTTTTTATTAGTGCTATTGTATTTTCATACAATATCGGACATCACAGTAGCATGGGCCACTCTCCATTTTGTCTCATGTATGGTAGACATCCCACTCTATCTCCATTATTATATTTGGTACTCCGTTCAACTGAGGCAATTGGTCCAAAAGGTTATGTTGAGAAACTAGCAAAGACCTTGATCAATTTGAAATCTGAAGCCTATCAGAACGTGATTAGTCAAAAAACTAGTCAGAAGAGCTATGACAGTGCTAAAAAAGCTATGATGTCTAAATTCAAGGAAGGAAAGTTAGTAGTATGTTGTGAAACTCATAGCGCAGGCCATGCTCATAAGCTTACCTCGCTTTGGAAAGGTTCATGTATTATATTTGAGAAATAGTCCAAAGATTATATAAACTTAAGGATCAAGTCGGCTAAGTTATGAATCAAGTACAATCTAAGTTCCTTCATATGAATCATAAAGAATGATAGCAAAATAATAATAATAATAAAATATGATAAACTATAATAATTAATATATGAAAAACAGATTGCATACACAAAGAAAAAAGAAAAGAATTTAAAAATTAAAATAATAGAAATTTAATTAATAGATTCTAAGACCTTGTCACTTGGGCTGGATAACCCTTCTATGGGTGGGGGAGGAGAATGAGATCAAACTGGGGAAGCCTGCTTTGGTATAGGAGAAATGTGAATTTCATAAAAGTCTTAACTATCAAGATCCTGTCAGAAGTTCACCAAACTCAAAAAAACTCAGCACCATGCACGCTGGCCTGGTTTTCTTAGGAAAGGACATAAAACCTAAAGGAAAAGACCATTGGAAGGGACCTCATAACAGGCGAGAGAGGTTCAACTCTGTAAAAACACTTCAGAAAGGAAGATACAGTTAGCAAGAAGGCTTTCAAGATAGGAGTAAATTGGGGGAGGAACACTTTTGCGCAAAACATCTGCAAATGGGCCTCATCTATAGCCATGCGCATGTAAGGCACAAACTTGGTGGAAAGCGAGGAAGGAGGGAAGCAAATGCATGTGCTTAGAAAGAGTCATCTTTGGGATGTATTTTACAGGAAGCCCTTACGCCAGGCTTTTGCAAAGGGCTCAGTATAATAATAGGATGTGTCAATCTTTTGAAATCAAAGCTTTGAGGCCCAATGGGACATGTATATTGGTATGTACCGCAGTGGGTTTGTACCAAAGCCTAGCTACCAAGTTAGCAAAAATTAGGGCCTCATTAGCCTCAAAAATATCAAATGAGGCAACATCAGGCTCGGAGGAAAGTGCAGATGACAAGTAGACTTAAAAATATCTGAATTCAAATTCTGTTTAAAACCAGATGAAGCCACACTTCCCACATGATGGAGAAATAAGACTGGATGAAGGGAGGAAGATCTTCATTTGAAGCAAAAAAGATTCTGAATAAGGGTTTCTTTAGGGTGTCAGGCTTCTGAAGCATAAAGAGTTAAGGAGACAGTCAAAGGAGGATCACGCTCAACTCATCAGGATGTTTGTTGGGCAGAACTCGAAGCCAAGGGGCCTGTTTGGGTTCATCAACAATTGCTGAAGTTGCAGCAGGACGTGAAGCTGAAATTTCAGGTACCATTGAAGCGTAGCTATTAGAACCAGAATGAGAGATCAAAGGCAACACACCAAAGTTGATTATATCACGCCGCATGGAAGTGCTCAATTTTAAGAAGACTCATTTGTCTGAGTACTAAAGGCTTTTGACATAGTGCTCATATTTTAAAGGTAACGATAATGTTGGATATTGTACCCCAGAAAGAAGGGTACCCGCTGCTTTTATCTAGTCAAGGTTGGGGAAGTGTTGAGTAGTAGACTGGACCTAATTGTTGGGTAAATATGATTGGAACATAATAACATTAGCTTATTCCTAATTAATTATGAATTATATCATATCAATGATTATGGATCAGAAATATACTAAGTATATTCAATGCTTGGGATCTGCGGCCTAGCAATTCCACTTAATAATATTTGACTAAGATGACACGGGCCCAGAGGCTTTGTTGGTTAAGTTGAACTTAATATTGGCTATTTAATGACCTGGGCTTATGGGCTTTGTTAGTCTATGTCAAAATTAGTTTTTCATTTTTATCAAGATTTTGATCAAATTAATTACTAATTAGTGGTACAATTCTCCTTGGTGTTTACCTTTTCTCAAGGGGAGCAATGGTAGCTATTTGCAGATGCATCAGAAATTCTGTCTTGAGATAACTGTCAGTTTGACATCTATCATGAGGCCATGTGGATTAACCCAAAATTTATTAGATTGTTGACCCCCAGAAGAATTTATTGTGTTCCGCTGGCTAAGTGCCACTGAGAAATGAGGTGTCATGGGTAAAATGTAGTCAATATCAAATTCCTTAAATTATCTCCAATTTCATACAAATAAAACATAATTTTATACAACTACAAAAGAATAGTTTATTATATAAGATTTTTGTATCTAATACTTTTTACTTGTATTGAAGTCAAGGAATTACTTTGAATCAGAAGGATCAGGGCAGCTAGCCATTGTACAAGTAAACGACAGAAGAATACATCGTCTAAGTGTCATTTCCAAACAGATTATATCTTAAAAATTGTTAAAGTCTGGTCTAATGTCTCCATACAATAGGCGCTCAATACTCTGACTTATCCTCAAATAAGAACCAACCCACCTGAATTAGGCCATAACTTCAACAATTGCACTTAAAATTCTCCTGATCACAACAGTATATTGCCCACTATATGACTGAGATAATTTTTATCTTTTATATATCAGAAGCTAACCGCTCTGGCATAGTGTTATAATATTATAAATATGACTATGACCTAAAGAAAATAGCATGTTAGAAAAGAAATTTTTTATTAAATGAAATGGTCAGGAGATTCCCTAAGGTACAAAATACCATTACCTGGAAATGAAGGAAAAAATCATTGTTTTTTATCCATCATCTATCATCCATCATCAATGGGCTTATAGTATTATCATCATTACTTAATTTTATAAATATTATATAAGCTTCTTATGCAGTGTTTACGTTTTACCAAACCTACCAAAAAATATTATTTATTGTGTTTGCCTGGCTCCGGGAAGTAATTGTAATTCTGTTAGAAAGAATTTCTAGTATATATACAGAAAATCTTGCTTTATTGTTTGTCCCCTTGTAGTCTAAGAACATACAGAATACTAGAGATACATGGCTATCTGAGTATTTCTTGGAGAAACTATGTTCACAATTATGATCATGAAATACATTATAGCGAGTTTATCATCAATGTCATCTTTGAGTAATCAAGATCAGCACCTTTAATTAAAAAACTTACCTTATCTATTCAATGGCTAAAGGGACGCAGACCAAGGTAAGTTTAATGCCTCATGAGTGTTAGTTGCAAGATACTCAAATGAAGCACCAAGTCCTATGGCAAAATGGAGCGTCTAACAAATTTTCATTTGACTGACTCAACCATTGGCTTTTTGTGGAGTGTAAAAAAGTTATGAAGAGCTAAACATTAACTCTCTATGGTGTGACAACTGGTCTGTTACAAACTTATTTGACAAAAAACTGATTATATCTTCAACTATACAGAAATAGATTAGAATATTTTCGACTTTTTTGATACTTTATTAAGCTTAAAAGTATTTATCTGAAAAAAGTAATGAGAAAATTTTACAAATGTCTATTAAATTATTTTTTAGATTATAAATTAAAAAAGTACTTATTTTTTTATTGGGGTGCTAAGGGTGTGGGCCTAGTGTTTATAGCGTCTTTACCACCATCATGATGAGAATTTAAAACTGTTCATGTGGAAATATATTATAATGTGTTATTAGGGTTTAATAATAAATTTGGGGTTGGTTACCATTCTTCAGTCAAGATGTTGTATATTAAGATATTGGACATGATGGGAAGGATATCCACCATTCAACTATTTCAACTGAATTGACACCTAGACCCCTGAAGAGGGTAGAGGAATTACCTCAATGCATTACTGGAGAAATAAAAAGTTGACACAGCTCAATTTAACTCTATGAATATCTCAATGAAAAAGATCAATCCTAGATACCCCAAGATGAAGTTCTTCCTAATTAAAATGAATGATCAATGGAGTAAGTTTAAACTACCTAAGGTAGAAATTGAGGCATCAAATTAAGATGAACCTGTAAAAGGGTAAGAATTAATAAGCTGCCAAATGACAAACTTAAGTAACCACCAGTCTTATCTGACTTAAGTATTCAACTCACAATTATGCCCTATCTAAAATATGTTATAAATGAATTATACTACCCAAGATGAATCGCCTGGCCAAAAGCCTCCCTTCAAGATCCCCCTTTTCATTAATTTTATTTATATTTTTCCTTTTTGAGGTTTATTTTGTTATTGGCGACATATAAAATCCCTATTTCATGTAATAAAAAACCACATCATTATCGCTTTACCTTTTTGGTACTAGATTTTAATAGCATAAGTCACCATAATTACCATATTACAGATATTCTAGTTGATGGGGCATAAGTGGTGACTTGGAATCCTTTTCAAATAAAGATATAGTTGTCATGTGACTTATTTGGCTTGAAGTATTAATTGCAGGTTTCTTGGTCATAGCACCATGAAGCTTGAAAATAGAAGCTAACAGGCTAATTCTCACTACATGGGCTCAGCTGATGCTTAACAATAACTGAAACTACTTAATTGCACCATGAAAGAAAACCTGATTGATAGTGTCACCTTCTGGGTGCACAATGGAAAATGAAGAAGAAGATCAAATGGGAAGTCTACCCATAATCACGTTTGAAGTAGTCTAAGAAAATTTTAGGGAGTATGCTGTAACTAGTCAACTTTCTTAGATCTCCAAGGAAGGAGTGTAAGCGTTACTTTGAGGATTCATTAACCCAGGAAAAGAGACAGCCGCAAAATGGCATCCATCATTAAAAAACTCTCATGACCCTTGTATGAATCTAGTGCTATTCCACTAGAGTTATGGTTCAAGTGCAAATCTATCTCACTATATCATGAAATTTGTACACCTTGCTTTTTATCATATATGCACTTGATAGAAGTTTATAACTAACAACTCCACCATCATATTAATACCCAAGGAGCCTTATGGACGGCCTATAAACAGGTATATAATTTAGCGTCACAAAGTATTGGGGACATTCACCATTTGAAGAGTACCATTCCTACATCATTCAGCTCCATAATCATGAGGGGACTATTGATTCTGGTGATATCAGATATGTTGAGGAAGCTATGAAAATTTTTTAAAAAGACAATTCAAAATCAAATGAGAATAATAAGCAATTACTAAATGACTTTTTGAGGAGCTTCAAAGAAAGGATAATGAATCTCATGGCGAAATGGCAACCCAATCTTCTACTGTTTACCTTGAGGAAGAACTGATCTCCATCCTTCTGGCCTGAATAGAGCAAGCCCTACTTTAAATTGATGATCTAGAGGCCCATTGAAATTCTAAGACTTCATCAGTGTCACAAAATATCATTTCTTGAGAGGCTTAGGTCAAGCAGGACCTACCAATTTGTGCGACTCAGAAATATATTCTTACCCACTACAATTGACTTAGCAAATTGGAGAGCGACTTTAGAGCATATCCATCAATTGGGATGTCAGTATCTAAGACAATATTTGCCTCAACTAAGCTGAGAAACGCTTGGATTTTTACATAAGAGTTGAAAACCAAGACCAACAAGCCTCCTCAGAGCACCAAATTTCAAGAGATAAAGAAGGACATAATAGGTACATTGGAGTATTGGAAGATGAGAACAAGCTTTAGCAAATATACTGCTCATCCGCTCACCAATAAAATCATAATCTGGACATCCGCGTTAAGAACTTATAGAATGATAAGGTTGTTCTTAAAAGAATAACCAATCTGCTAGATGTTACGCCAAAAAATCCCTAGATGAAATGGAGCAACATCACAACCCTTTACAGTTCAAATATGGCGACTTGAATGTCAAAGTAAACAAGTGACGTCATAACCAAAATTAACAAATATGAAGCTTCCAGAGTATACATTGTTACAGGATTGGAGGCCACTACCTTCTCGCCTACTTTTAAGGACAAGTATGTTTTTGGTGAAGAAAGTATCAATTCTTTCCTCTCTAAAATTATGAAGCTGAAAATGAAGGAGTAACTGATCATCAAAAGTAATCATAAATTATTTTTTAAACACAATATGGCTCAAGAGGTTATGGTACCTCATATAGATGACCTACATACCTAGAGAGAAGTGAAAGATGCGCTCATCAATTTAATTTGGGTAAAAGTTGAGCCTGAGTATGAAGGAACATCCTTTATGAGAATTGTGCTATTCCAAGATGAAACCATTACCAAATTCATTGATCACTTTTATATAGAGGCCCAAATGCTGTTGACCTCGAGATGCTTACATTGGAAAATGACAAAGCCACCGACATTGTTGGTTTATACCACAACCTCGACCTTGCCATGCACATCACATCTTCAAACACAGCTTTGATTCCATTTTAAACATTGAAGCTTTTAGGAATAAAGGGATTTGTGCTGATGAGGGTGAAATTAAACATGAAGCAGTTCACAAGTCAATTAATGGAGTTCCAAACTTTGAAAACTAGAGAAATTGCTATGGTCAATAAATCTCTAGATGATTGATTATAATCCTAAATTCCTTCTGAATCTTCCAATTTATCTGACAAAGATCTTGCCATTTGATGATCCTTTGAATTTTTCATCTTGATCAAGAAAGACCATGAATGCCAAAAATTTTCACTTTCCAATAACCATTCAGAAAATCTTTTTATTTAACTCAATCCCAAACTTCTACCAAAGTATATACTATTCAACCTTAACTTCCACTAAAATTATAAGTATACCCATTTTTAATTAATAAAGGGACCCTTTTTATATCCTCAAATTTACCTAGTTTTCGTAGGGATTGATTAATCTCAACTAGATATTTTTCCTGCTCAATTAGAAGAGTTTCCCTTGGCAATGACCCTTTTCAGCCAAGAGATTTGCCCTAGTGACCAAGTATCATCTAGGAGATATCAATGGATCTATTATGACTAATAATCATGGAGCCTTCAAAGAAACTGGCCTTCAAAATTATAGAAAAACCTTAAACTGGTTTTCCCTGCCAGGTTCCTTCTGAGGCTTAATGGTGAGGATATACAATTTATAATGAATAATCCCAGTGACAACAGCCATAATGGGATGGAGGAGAACACGTGTTTGAACAGATCGTTTATTTACAGCAATCAATATATGCCTCTTTCTCTGACTTAAGTGCTTGAGGTTTGCGCAAAAATGAACCTTAGATTTCACCATTTATGATAGATCTACCAAATCCAGGCTAATGAAGTTTCCAACAACGTTATGGTGTTAAAGGCTGGAACCATCACCTTTTAGAGAGAGATCTAGCTAATGCTGTTCAGCAAAAATTATTCCAAGGCTGCAACATCTATATAGTACTTACCTTTTCTATACTAGCAATTATATAGGGGTGGCTCAAATGGAAATTTATTTCCAGTTATTCATTCAACCCATATTCAACGTCAGAATTTGTTCAGCTGCATCACTTGTAAATTTACTGTCAACACGGACTGTCTCAACAGAATCATGATCAAATCTTAATTTATATGAATCTGCATCTAATTTTGGTCAAGAAAAATATGAGGGCATTTTGGATAATCGCTGATAGATCAACAAAAATCAAAATTAATTGCCCAGATTGACACTAGAGTTTTCTGATATCTGTAAGGCGTTCTTTCCCATTGGATGATCCATAAAGCTACTGATCTGGACCAACGAATGGAACGTGCTTTGTCTGAACTTATCAAAACTAAACTTTAAAAGTTTCCAAACCACAGATTCCTGAATCGCCACTTTAGCAGCCCAGATTCAGCAGTTGAGTGAATGAACCGCGTGCCATTGGTTCAGGATGTTATTGTTTAAAAGGGACCTCCCAGTGCTACTGGCCCTAGTGGCATGAAGGGGATCAAGTGACCATGGGCCTGAAGATCCCAAAGGCCTTAGGTCTCTACCCCTATTAAACCCGTTTTTTGAGGAAAACCACAAAGCTCATATTCAGCTCTTGAACATAAAAACTAAAGGTGGCTTGAGGAGCATAGATGACTATTGAAGGGGAATTTCTTGATATGGATCTAAACTTGATCTCATTGCTCAACAAGTTTGTATCCATAAACAAAGCCTGTTCACACCTGATCACTACCCATCAATATGAACAGGCTTAGAGAATAATTAATCAACTTAATGAATACTAGGCTTTAAATAATTGAGGCTAAACAAGACTCTTTTTCCTCCCAATTAGCAAGTCAGACCTTTGTAATCAAGAAACTAAGCTGACTTATAGCTTATAGAGGTCCGCTCAATCATGTTAATGAATGGTACTGAAATCTCCAGGATGATATAGACGACTTCCAACTCCAAGTCAATAAGGCTATCCCTCAAACTGAAATTGGGGCCACTTAGCCAACTGAATTTTAATGACTCCCTTCTTCAGCTATCCATGTTCAAACTAAACCTACTGGATTTTAAGATCATTTTAAAAGAAAAAAACTACTTAGGACTAGATTCATTCAGTCTTATCTCTTTGTGTATGATGGTGCAATATAACAAGCAACAGATAGTCAAAAGTGCCAAAAAATTCAAATCTGTCTGGATAGTAAGGTTTAAGAGATCATGACGCTTACTTTTAAACCATGTATAATTGGTTGGAGATAAAGGATGTCCTTATCAAAAAATTTGATGTAACTTATCCCTTATAACCGCAAACAAGACATCATATAGATCTAAGACCTGGAAAAAAGTTTAGTTTACCAAGCATTTTAACATGAAGCTCAGTCCTTTGCTTCATGCAAAAGAGTTGATTTCATGTTTCATTTATGCCTCCTCTCCACGTTTAAGCACAGTATAGCTCAAATACCTTATTTTCAGAATGCAAAGCGGATGTAAAAATAAATTCTTGACATTTAGGAATATAAAATGAATTTTCAGACAGAAGTAAATCAGACATATAACCAGATCGACCTCACATACATGCAGTAGAAAGATTTACAGAGATTATAGCACCATTGCGTTTCTTGCTCTTATTGTGGAATTTTTGGCCATAAGGTGGATTTCTATTAAAAAAGGACTAATGAAGCGGAAAAGCGGAGTCAGCTTATGCGTGAGGCACCATCATATGACAACTCTGCACCTCAGCCCCAATCTAAAGTTGCTCCATGAGTTAAAGATTATGGCCTATCTAAGCCTGATGAAATGGATGTTCCAATTTGAGTTTTTTAAATAAAGATTTACAACTTGATCTTACACTTACCTTTCTGGACCTCTTCCATCAGGAAATTCAATTTACTCCATCACTCATTTTTGTACTAGGGTTACCCAGGTTGAAGTATTAGTCCATAAGATGAAAAAGCAGGCCATAGTCAATACCATATCGCCAATAATGTCATTTTCTCTTGACTAATAAAATGAATAAAGGTTGCTCCAAATCAAAACCACACTTTAAATTATGGGACCTCATTGGACTCTATCTCTAGAAGCATACTTTTCCCTTCCGCTTAAGTTTGTATCCACGGTAGTATAAGCTCTGGAGATTTTGTTGAGAATGGTGGCAATGATCTTCTCATAGGCACACGATTCCTTATTAAATTTGACATTAAAATCAGGCATAAGGATTTATACTTTTCTATCCTAGGATATTGCAAACCTAGTTTTTAAAGACGCCCCTTAAGAGAAAGAAAGAAGAAAGCCTAGGAGTAGTTTGCTGGAACATTCAAAATCCATTGAGTGTCTAGAGTACTGAGTAGTTTGAATGTAAAACCAAGCTGCCACCTTCCAGTGAAGATTCTCAGGAAGGGATGCCTGTATATATCACAAACTGTATAACGATACCCCAAATCTAAATTATAATGTGCACATGGGGATCCAAGTTACCATTCTGTCAAATCATCTACTAAAAATTTTTGGAGATCCTAATCTGGAAAAATTTTGAGAACCTTCCACCTGCCCTGTAGTGCTGGATCTGGCCTACTGAGGGCCCCTAACTCATTTAATGGTCAATTTCTTGACTAACCTATACACTTAACCCAAAATCGACCTTTTTAATATGTCAGGTCTCTAGCCCCTGACAAAGTTGAAACCATCTACAGATGAAGAAATTTGCATGACCTAGGGTCTGATGAAGACCCTACTATTCCTCATGTCAAAGAAAAAATATGTGAAACTCTCACCTCTAAACAGCAGTGACAAGAAGATGCTTTTCTTAATTAATTAATGGCATATTATCCACAGGCCCAAACGACTTTGGAATGATGAAAGGTGTACCTCATAGGGTGCTTGCAGGCGACGCCTTTTAATCCATGCTTGACCCTACCAGAAAATGAGGTTGAAGAATCCCAGATAGTAAAGGAACTGAAGCAGCTCTAGGACGCTGGTTTACTTAAACTTTCGTAATCTACTTGATCTTTGCCATTGATACTTATAAAAACAAAGGATTGAGGGCAAAAGTAGTAATGGATTACTGTCAGTTGAATGCCATCACTAAAAAGGAAAGTTATCCACTACCATAAATTTATGTTTCACCATAACTCTTTTCTAGACTACCTTTTTCTTTGAAATGGATCTCGCCTATAATATTGGCAGATTGAGTTTACGCTGGATGATAGGAAGAAATGCGCCCTTATAGCAAGTGAAGGGTTATCATGCTTACTCAAATGCCTAAAGGGATATGCAACGCTCCAGCCACGTATAAAGGGCGATGGAAAGCCTATTCAGAAACCTAAAAATGTCATGTGTTTTGGTTTTTTAGATGACATGACTGTATTCTCCCAAACTTTTGACTAACATCTCGCCCACCTGAAAAATTTGTTTAAGCCTCTTAGCTCTTCTCAGGTAAAGCTATAGCTCGCCAAGTGTCATTTTTTCCAACCAACATGGAATTCTTTGGGTATAAGGTTACCCAGGAAGCATCTCTCCAATAACTGAAAAAGTGGCTCCCATTGAAAAATTGACTTGATTAGTCAGCTTGCATTATATTCTGGTTTTACTTGGAAAAATAAACCATTACAAACATTTACTCATCAAATTTACAAGCTTACCAAACTTCTGACTTATGTACTCCATAACGAGTACAGTTTCATTGGGAGGAAATTCAGAAGCAAGTCTTTGAAGTCTTAAGGAAAGCTCTTGCAACATCCCATAAGTTGCTACATCCTGAACAATAAACCGTTTATCATTTTTACTGATGCTAGCGACGTGGCTGGTGGGTCCATCCTGTCACTAGATGCTGCAAATCAGGTTGATCATACTTTAGAAAGTTTTAGTAAGACCTTAAACCAGGCGAAAGGAATTACAGTGTAACTGAACAAAAGTGTCTTGCTGTCTTATTGACCATTAGACATTTTCATCCCTTCTTGTACTGGAATCTTTTTACCATAGTGAAAGTTCATGCTCCTTACGATGGCTACAACATATTAATTAACTTAATGGACGGCTGGACCACTGGGCACTTAAAATCCAGACTTACTATCTTTCAATTGTCCATCGCACAGGAATGATACAAAAATTGTGACAGTTTGTCACAGAACCCATAATGACTCTCTATGCTTCTGAGGAGGATTAATTTTCAAACATATTGTGAAACTTGAAGTGTGGAATTTAGAGTCTCTGAAAGTCCAACAATTTATAAGAAATGGCTGAGTGGATCCGCATTGAAGATGGATTATTATATCAGCAGGTTAGGACATCTTGACTGCCTTATGTAAAACCATCAGCAAAGATGAAATCCGCTCTAGAAGCCATTTAACTGTAGACCACATTGCTGTAAGGAAGACCTATCAATGGCTGTGTGAACATTGTTTCTAGATTGAGATTACCTATCCAAGATGTAAGCAATATTTGTGTCATTTGTGCTAACTAAGAACCTCAAATCTGACATATCATTACCAGGTCGTGGGTCCTACATCCCTGTTAGCTACTGTCAAAAATTAATGTTATTGTTCCTCTGCCTACAGCAATGTATTGCCTTCAAATAGATTTTTCAAACAGTTGATCACTTCCCTAGATAAATTGAGGCCATTTCTTTTGCCTCGCCTACTTATAAAGTGACATCGTCCTTTTTGCTTAAACAGGTCTTGAAACACCACAGCAGTCTGAAGCTACTGTTATATGATAATGGCACCAACTTCATATCACAAGTGATCACTGATCTTAATTCACAGATTGGCGTCTATTTCTCTTTCTCTGCCCCTTAACATCCCACTACCAATGGAGCTGCGGAGTGAGCAAATGGAACTCTAATTGCCATCCTCCACAAGATGGCTCAATTCTACCCTTTGCAGTGTAATTTATTTAAGCTTCTTTATTGGCATACCACATTAGCTACCTTCAAGCTATCCAGATGTCACCTTTTTGACCAAAATATGGGTAAGAGATGATTATACCTTCAAGTGTTCACCCATATTGGGAACCTCCACGCTGGAAACTGCTGAGCTAGCAATGCGAGGGCTTGTGTGTGGATTTGATTATAAGCTTTGTCCTCTAAGTCCATAAGTTTAATGGTCGAATTGAGCCATTTGTTACATTTTGACTCAAAATTTGGAAACTGAATCTTGAGTCAAAACGCTATTTTGGGGTTTTGAGGTTCATGCGGACTTGGCGTTGGGCTGTGCCCCTCGCAAGCAATTCTTTATGCTCCTAGGGGTACAAAGAAAAGTGCGGAGGGGCTCCTAGAAGAGCAACTTTAAAAGGTCACGCTCAAACAATTCTGGACTCAGTTCAGAATTCTCTTTGTCATTTCCCGCCCTTGCGTGGGTATCTCTGGTGGCCTCAAGTTTGCTTTTGCCTTATCTTACCTGGTATCCCGCAGCAAACCTAATTTTGTATCCTTAAAAAAAGTTGGGACTTGGCGGTGAGCTGATCTGCCAATTACTCTGGTTTTTTCCTGTGTTATTCATGGTGCCCTATGCTATCAGGATCGAATTTGTCAGTGTGTTATTTCAAAGATAATTAAACCTGGATAATTTCATGGTCAAATCCTCACTTACCTGTGAACATCTTTCTCCTTTTTGAATTTCTCTAAATATGAGGTTGAACTGGTGAGTATGATGAGTCAAAACGCTTACCTTGAGGGAACCTCAAATCAAACAATCTTTTGGTGTCCATTCACCAATCCTAAGGCAAGATGGTGGTCAAAAACTGGGCCATTTTTGTTCATTACATTATTCTGAGCTCTTTGTGCTTTTAGCACGCCACCAGATCCCCAGTTCAGCCTGACCTCAGTGGCACTTCAGGTCTTAAATTTTGAGAAATGAGCACTGAGGGGGAGCCAGTGACTGATGGCCAATCCTGGATCTGAAGCAATAGTTGGTCTGAAATACTGGTGGGGCTTCCTCCTCACCAGGGATCTGGTTGGCACTGAGGGACCTGGCCCAGCAGGGCCCCTCACCCCACGGTCAGCCCACCCAGTATGGGATAACCATCCAGCCCTGAGTTGGGCGTGTTACCCCTTGCTGGGTGGACTGGCTTTTGTAGTCTGGTTCCAGCTCCATATTTACCGCAGAAGCCCTAATGGTGGTTACCTCCAGCTATTGGCCCCCTCTTGTTGGGGGCTCCTTCTTAGTGGAAAGTGATGTAACAGTTGGGTTGAACCAATTGCTACTGTTGACTTGAAATTCAGATATCCAAATCTCAAGTCAAATGCTATTTTGAGGTTTTGAGTTTCATGCGGGTTTGGCGCTGGGCTGTGCCCCTCCTGAGTTATTCTTTATCCATCTAGGGGCGCAAAGAAAAGTGCGTTGGGGCTCCTCAGAAGGGCGACTTTAAAAGGTTGGGCCCACACAATTCTGAACTTAGTTCAGAATTCTCTTTCTCATTTACCGCCCTCATGTGGGTCTCTTTGGTGGCCTTGGGTCCAGCCTTGCCTTGTCTTACCTGGTATCCTGCTGTGAACCTAGTTTTGTATCCTTAAAAAAATTAATTTTGCGGCGAACTGATCCACCAAATACCCTGGTTTTTTTCTTGTGTCGTTTGCAGTGCCCTATGTCATTGGGATTGAATTAATAAGAGTGTTTATTTTTTTGTTAATAAATAAAACAAGGCCAATTTTGGGGCTGATGTCCTTACTTTCCTGTGTCGCTTTTTTCATTTTCAATTTTCCCAAAAACTTGAGGTTAAATTATTGAGTACATCAAGTCAAAAGACTTCAACCAAAAGGGAACCTCATATCAGGAAATCTTTTGGCACTGATTTTGGATCCGCCAATCCTAAGGCAAGATGGCAGTCAAAAAATGGGACTGTTTATCCATTACAATGGGGACTATAAGTAAATGAGAATGAGGTCAAAGCAACGCCCAAAATCTGGTTTTACATGTTTACCAACTAGAAGCTATAGTCCTGTTCTACCATCACCAGCCCAGAGGTCATATCCATAATCTTGATATGCTATGGTCAGGCCCTTATCATGTGATTTATTGTCAAGAACCAGAATATTCAATTTTCTCTGTCAGATTAGGCTTAATTAAAAATCAAGTTCACGCCACATTATTAAAGTTATGCCCCTCCTCAGCTTGATCTTGAATAAGGCATTGTTAGAAAAATGGGATTCATGCTGATGTAGGTGAGATTTGAATGTGAGATATTCATTACTTGATCAATAGAGTTTGACTGCTTTAAAATTAGAGAAGTTTCTATATATAATGAACATCTAAATGGGCGATTGTATTACCAAATCCCTTTCAAATCTACTAATTCATATGACAAAGACCTTGCCATTTAAAAATCTCCTGAATTCTCCATCTCATTAAGAAAAACCATGTCCGCCAAAAACCTTCACCTTCTACTGCAACATTCAGAAAATCTCCTTACCCAACTTGATCCCAACCTCTCGCTAAAGTATATTCCACTTGACCCTAAACTTCCATCAAAGCTATAAATTTTTCCAGCTTTTAATCAATAAAGGGAACCTCGCTTATAAGCTCGCTTTTTCCTGGTTTTAATAGAGACTTCCTAGCTATGACTAGAGACTTTGCCTGCTTAATTAGCAGAAATATGAAGACGACCTCTTTTCCACCAAGAGATTTGCCTAGTGAACAAACGTTATCTAGGATATTTTTGGATCTATTAGAACTAATAATCATGTAGCCTTCATAGGATCCAGCTTTTTGAAATTAGAGAAAAAACTCAAAGATAGCACTACTTGATGTAGTTGACATTCCTAAGTCAGAAACCTCCTGAAAGGTTTCCATGAACCCAGAGTGTATATCATGGAGGAAGCGAAGCCTAAGAATGAGGAGAAGCTGAGATGCAACTATTTTCAGAAGAAGACTATAATGAGGATATGTTTTTAAGAACCCTGCTTTTCAAGCAGGGAAAGAGAAGATTGGCTTAGGGAAGGTTCTTTAAAGCTGACCAATCCAAAGTACCTGAAAGTAAACCATTGCTGATCACTCATCTCAAATGAATTGAAAATGATTTATGTCAACTATAGAGTGATGATGATGGCGCGGCTTTACATTTTAAGTTCACCCACTGAGCTTGTCATTACAGGACTATTTGAACAACAGATATTTTGATGATGCCCAGGTTCCCAAGGGCGCTTACCTCAGTCAGGCTATTGGGTGTCCCAGGATAATTATTACAGCCAGAGATGCTAATCAGTTTTTTGTCCTGTTGATCTGACCCATCTTGAGCGTCCATAGTCTCATAGAGGACAAGGTAAGTATTCTGAGACTTTCTGAAAGCTCAATGTGAATTTAAGCCTTAAAAAATTTTAGCCCTTCCGCCAAAGTTTGGAGGAACTATTTTAAAAGTGGAAGTGGTAATTCAGAAGGTCTGAGTTTTTTGTTATCTTGGATATGGGATAACTATCAATGTTGTGTCATCCAACTAATCAAGAAGATCAAGCTTGTTCCAGACCTTGAATACACTCAAGTGTATAGCACCGCCATTCAAACAAACAAGGGCGATAAATGCTTATTCATCTCTTCCAATGCAAGTTGACACCTTAGTTTTCTCAGCTCCCACAGCTGCTTATACAACAGTCATTATGATATAATTTTTAAGACACAGTTTATGATTGAATATAAAGGGGTTATAAATCTAAAAAATGATATTTATCCCTCCTAACTACAAAGTTCTTCTTGTACTAGATAAAGACTCCAGAAAGAAGGATACTCTTTCCTGGTTGAGTACTCTGTATCCACTTTACATTTACAATACTCTACCTCTGGAAGTAACATGGAAAATCTACAAGACTCAGGATATTCAGCAGAGGGAATATCATTTATGCCACCAAGGAGGTATAAATTAAACCAGTAGAACAAAGATTAGTTTCTACTAAAATAACCCTAATTTTATCCCCAAACTGCTTGCTACACATTACTTTGTTGATTAAGTAAGTATGTTTTAACCAAGAGTTTTACCAGGAGTCCTTAATCCAGCTTATCAATGGCCTATTGAGCTACTACTTAAAACTTAACTAACAAAAATATCCTAGTCAAGAAACATTAAAAGGTTAGTAAAGTTCGCTTACTCCCCATTGATGAGAATGACAAGGTACATTTTATTGGCACTCAACTTGATTTTGGACTACCCGCAGACAATTTAATTTTTTTATTCAAGTCTAAATATCTATTAAGTTAAATCGTGAGGACCTTGAGAAAATATATAAATTACTCAAACAATTATTTATATGTTTTCTCCAAGTCAGATGTCAACTATGGTCAAATGAAAGAATGGACACATAGTACTGATGTTGGAGATTGAAATATATCAGATCAAGCCATATAAGAAGCTAAAGGTAGAGATGCAATACACGAGTACCAAGCTTAAGAAATTATTGGATGCCAGCTAACTTGTGCCCTCCTCAGTTACATTGTTATTCCCGCTGTTACTCATAAAAAAGGAATATGGTGTTCATAGAATAGTGATTAATTATAAGAAGCTAAACAGTTTTGATAAAAAGAACAGCTAACCAATTCCAAGCCTTGATAATGCTCTGGAACAACTCTACAGCTCAATTTCTTCTCCACATTGGATCTCACCAGCAGTTATTAGCGGATAGATCTCTCTCCTGAAGACCAAGAAAAAAGCGTGTTGATAGTCACAGAGGATTAATTCAACCTATCCAGCTCCTTCAGGGATTATGCAACGATTCCGCCTTTTTTAATGGGCAATAAATTACGTCATATAAGATCTAAACTCAGCTGTGTAATTATATATAGATGACATAAAGGTGTTTTCAAAACCTTTACTGACCATCTAAATCATCTAAAGTAAGTGTTGCAATTGCTGAGGGATTCACACCAAACTAGAACCTGCGAAGTATACCTTTTTCCAATAGACTTGATTCAAGGACATTCATATCACAGGAAGGAATTCACCTCTTGTATGGTAAGGTTAAAGCAATCTTTAAGATGCCTGAGATGAAGAGACTTTGAGACATATAGGTATTAGGAAAGATGGATATAACCATCAGTTTATCCCTAATTTCGCCTAACTCACCAAACCTCTTGTTGAAAAGCTTGCCAAAACACCGCTTTCCTATGATAAGTAGAGCAAAGAATTATATTTTTTCAATCAAAACTTTGTTGTAGACGAGTGATTTAAAACAAGGGATTATGGGAAGCAAATGTATCCTGTTTAGTGACGCCTTCAACTCAGCCATAGGCGCCATCCTTTTTCAACTGGATGAGAATAGTATTGACATCCAATGCTAATATAGCAAAACATTTTTCAAAGCGGAGCTAAATTATAGTATTATGGAGAAAGAGTGATTGGCTGTTCTCATTGTGGTGAAACATTTCTGGCTCTTCCTGTATGGTACAAACTTTATAGTTGTGACAGACCATGATTCTCTAAATTGTCTGTAAAACATGAAAGATCTGACAGGAAGACTATCACGCTAGGTTTTCAAGCTTCAGCACTATGACATGATTATCGTCCACTGAGCTGTAATGAAGCACATGTATGTAGATGGATTGACTCGACTGCCCCAACTATATTTAGATAATAGCGAGATTGAACAATTACACAACCTATTAATGAAGTCAGACTATTGGGAAGATGAAGATGAGCTAGTTTAGAAGATGCTCAAATGACATTCTCAAAATGTAAAGGTTCTTGAAAAATTACTTTACGAGAAAGTCAGAATTGACTGGCTACCTTACTTGCCACCTTTGGAATGAGTACCAGTTATAATATAAGCCCACATAACCTTAGGATACTTAGGAGCCAGGAAAACTTATAAATCAATAAAGGATTGCTACAATTGGTATGAGATACTGGACTTTTTAGTGGAATACTTAGATGCTTGCATCACTAGTGAAGAGCAAATGCAACACAATGACAAGTACAAGTATCAGCCCATGACCCTGCAGCAGTCATTACATACCCTCAGTATATACTCGTAGGTTCACTACATGAATTCAAAGAAAAAAATTTATAATCCTTGTAGTAATTTGTAATTTTATAATGTGGTTTAAAGCAATGACATTTCTGCACAGATAATTAAAGCTACTGCTAGCTCTTTATATGAAATGTATCTACTAGGAATGGCTGCCTGCAGGTTCTACTATGTAATAAAAAAAACTTTACATCAAAGATTGTGAGAATCTTAGCCAGGTACATTTGAACCCAACAACTACTAAGTGCCTTATAACCCTTAAACTAATGGGATTGTATAAAGAGTGAATGGAATGCTGGTTTCGATTTTATGCATGATGTACACTAACAATCCATTACACTGGGACAATATCTTCCATATGCGTTGATAGCTCATTTAATAAGTTTCCATCAAATTATAAAAATGTCTCCTTCAAAGTATTATATGGAAGAGAGCCTAGAATCCCAGCTTAATTAACCCATAAAGTAACCAGTGGTAATATCGAGGAGCCTGAGAAGCACTAAGAAGATTTGACTAGAAGGTTAAGCAACTTCAATCTGAGGCAATGATAAATCTATACAATCAGTTACCAGAGAAGGTCAAACATCTTATGCAAATCGCTAACTTCGCTTTTATTATTGCAGACTTAGTCCTGAACAATGATAAATGTATAACACCCTAAGGAGGAAATTTAGATTTCATCTTGGATGGGCCATATGCTATCCCTTACAAACGTGGAGACAAATACTTACTAAAGTCTTTAGAAACTGGAGTTTCTATTAAACGCATACATAGCCAATCCTTGTGCTGGTTTTCACCTACCAATATTTATGAAGGGATTTGTGTCAGATAACCAGATATTAGATGTGATGGGAATAGTATCGACCATTTGACTCCCTCAACTGAATCAATGCCTAAACCTGAGAAGGGGGCTAATAATTTTTTCTTGATATGATACCCAGAGAAACCAATAGTTGACACAGCTCAAGTTGAATCTAGAATGATCCTGAAGAAACTTTTTGAGCCTAAGATACCACAAGATGAAGTCCGTCTCAATTAAAATGAAGGATCAACAGTAGGTTAGGCTACAACTATTTAAGATGTCACTTGTGGAAAGAATTATGACATACCTGAAAAAGTGTATTTATAAAGTAGCTGTCAAATAAAAAAACTTCATGACACCCAATATCATCTGACTTGGTATTCAACCCACATTTTAGCCCTATTAATTTTATGATACAAAGGCATCATAAGGTCTGGAATGCAACAACTGACCAAGAGCCTACCTTCCAGATTTCCAAACCATTAATTTTATTGAGACTTTCCCTTTTGGAGTTTAAATTGCTAAATGAGACATCTAAAAACCTTTTTTATACTATAATATAGTTAAGTTGTTATTTCTTTGTCTCGTTTTAGTACTTGACTTCAATAAGTCCATCTCACCATCTTTACCATGGAACAGATACTCAAGTTGATGGGAAATAAGCTGTTATTGGCACCCTTTTAAATAGAAACATACTTGTCATGCATCTTATAAGGCTTCAAGTATTGACTGCTGGGCTTCTTGGGCATAGCATCTTTGAGCTTAAAAGTGAAAGCTCAACATCATACAAGTAAATTAGTTAAGTTGATAATGTGATTCTGCCTATAAGATCTTTTGCAGAAGATTTTTATTTACTTTTATATGAGGCTTGTCCTCCTTTCCTGTACTTTGGTTTCCCTATACCAAAATTTTGTGGTTTAATAGTAACAGGGTTGACCTACCATAGTCAATTTAGATTTAAATTTAATAATCAATTATAAAAATAATTAGTTTTGAAATGTACTAATAATTGTTTGTGCTGTATCTTTGATAACTTATATTTGATAGTTAAATTTGTATATTTAGCTTTTATTTAATGTTACCATCACATTTGGAAATGACCTAAAATTAAACAGAAATTTATAAATTACGTAGGTGATATGAGCAAAAATATCCTAAATGAGTCAAATTGGGCGTGAGCTTTAAAAGGCGCTGGCTTTTAAATACCTCAACTAAGGGTAAAAACCGCCTTAGAGAAGGGCTTTGATTTAGGCATTGGAGATACTCCAGCACCAGATAATGTCTAGGCTTGTAGATTTTACAACTTAATAAAACGCATACCTAGAGATCCATACTAACAACCCCTATCCCAAGTGGAACATATCATCACCTGTATCTGGGCATAGAATCTCCAACTTTGTGGGAGAAAGTAGCGAGGCGCAGGCAGCTTTGTTCCATCATACTGTTTATGTTTTTATTTACACAATTTTTTTAGATGGATTGGTATTTGTTTTGAAACAGAGAAAGATGATGATAAAGCAGCAAATACTTGTGACAATTAACTTTTAAAAAGTCACAATATTTTGCTCACAGTATTCACTTTCCAAATATAGCTTAGACTTAGTTCAAATCATTCAATTTCTTCCATGCAAACTTACATTGTAGCTCATCAAGGAGGAACTCTGAGAAGGGCTAGTCAGCTATGGAGAGACTAAAATATTCAATAAGTAGCGCTTTTACCTAGTACCCACCCTTTGCACAGGAAAAGCAAAATAATTGATTTACTCACTCCTCTAAGGCTATTAAAGATCCCACTTAAATCTCTTAAACTGCCTTCTTCCACCTTCCAGATGGGTAATTTCCAAAATTTTCTGAGTTGCACCAAAAATGCACTGCTTATATGCAACTACTGCAGTGCACTAGGGCTCAGAATAAATGAATTTCCAGTAAAAGAAGGCTTAAAGGAAACATGCTTTCTGTGACAAAACAATAACGGAAGACAGTGAAGATTTTATATTAATGTGGACAACAACCACGCGTTCCTTTGGGGACAGGATGGACAGTATGTTTAGTTATCCAGTCTCTCCTTAGGTTCACAGAATGACTAAAAGGCTTATAAACGGGCTACAGATAAAACAGAATCATTGGCAAATAATTCCATCACCATCAAATAAATCAAAGTAAACATGGAGGAAGTAAAGGATTTTAACTAATAAAAATAACAGACACATGAAATTTCAATATGGAAGTAATTGTGATTGAATTTAAATGCTACAGACTATTCCTATAATATAATCAATCAATTCAAGTCTAACTATGCAGACTGAAACTGCACCTCTTGCAGCCAAAACAGCAAATTTAGATTGTGCCACGCAGCTTTGGCGCTTAATGTACTAAAAGCAAATCAGGACAAATAAAGTCAACCAGCGGCACTTAAAATTTACGAGGACTGATCCCAAAACCTGAAGCCAGTATCACAAGGAAAGTGAAGTGATGGTGCCAGAGGGCCTTCCAATTTGCTCCTGAGTCACACAAGTCATCTCAGTAAAGATAGGGGCTCAATATCACAGTACTCAGAGCTTCAACGTCCCAAGCTTAGAAATGCATTTTCTAAAAAATCCCCAGTAGACATCTTGCCCATCTAAGAAAATCTTTGTCTACAGGGCGAGAAGGATTCTTGTTTAACAAACTCTTATCATCACAAACAATATGGACGCGCCACTATTGGATGGTTGTCAGCGCAAACAATATAAGAAAAGCAAAAGTTCTTTAATACTTCAGTTTAAATGGCTGGATGCTTGTTACATCTATTCCCTGGTATAGTGAAACACTATTGATGGCATGTGTTCACACACCAAAAATGCAATTAAACGAAGTGATTTTTCTTAAATTTATACTGTTGCTTCACATTCCCTTCAGTATCTTTATGGCCTGTGACATGAACTGCTGGGATGGCCCATTGATGGATCAGTGGCCTTTAACTATAGAAAACCCACAGGGACATAATGATCTCTGGGCTTAAAAGGCCATTCTTGGCCTATATGATACCATACTATTGGAGCACCCCCCTGTTGAACATGACTTGCCCATGTATGCATAAAAGAAAACTAATCTCAACAACAAGTAGTGACCTTATACTAGCACCAGTAACTACTGAACAAAAAGAAAACAACTTCACAACTGCAAAAATCTGCTTCTCAGACCATAGATTAGTATTAGTGACATTTTCTGTACCATGTTTATCCACAAAAATGACCTTTTGGAAAGTATATCCTGACCCAATTTAAATTCAGAACTCACCAGCTGGATTGAAAATAATATAATGCACAAGAGATCAATAAATTACTCTGAACAGATCCTCTCCAAATTTGAACAAGCTAAAAAAATCTAGTTCAAAAGGTTCATCGTCTAGCATCTCAAAAACAATATGCAGAAAAAGCCAATATCAGACTCTCCTTTGCTGATTTAGACCATCTAGAGATCAATGCTCTATTGAGTGGACAAAGCCCTGGATGGGTGCATAATTGGGAAGAAACTCAGTCTGCCTAAACTCACTCATCCATGAGCACCAAACTGAATTATCTTTACACTAAAAAATAAAAAGATTAAAGTAATTAAAACATGTTCAATATTTTTTGGCAAATTCAGTCTCATGAAAACTTCCAGCTTGCACATAGATAGTAAGAATGTATGGTACAATGTCTTGCAACATTGAAGGTGTCATTATAAACACACAGATTTACTCACATCTTAACTGAGAGTTCCCAACTGAACCTGAATGATCCATAATGTTATATTAATAATATTGCCAATTTCACAGCACTTGTTGGAAAAAAGCTTAAATACCTCATAACACGATAGGAACTCTGGGTTTAGTGTAGCAGACACCACATATAAGATGCTAGGGGCTGGATGGAATTACATATGAATTCTATAAAAGTAATGATACACCATAGTGCCACATCTCCTGGCCTTATTGAATGATTGCCTACTAGAAATTCCGCCTTCTCAATGGAGGCCAGGATGCGTATGTGATTAATTTGTTCAAGAAGGGATACAGAATGGATTAATTTAACTGGCGCCCAACAGCACTTACTAATACTGAAACAAAGATTTCTATTAAAATTATGGCTAAGAGACTAGAAGAAATAGAAGCAAGCTTACTGTTACCATACCAGTAGGGATTCATACCAGAAGGTCAATCTTGGACAACTTATATATTGTAGAAAATGTTTGTCATTTATAAGCCACTGGAGCATTGGTGTTTCTAGACCTACAAAAGAATTACACTGAGTATATTAAAACTACCTAAGAAACTTTATGCAAGCTTTCACGTTATCCAAAAGATTGGTAAACTTGGTCATGCCTCACACTGAATTAGCCACTATGTAAGTATGCAGCCCAGGGTTCATCACTGAACAAAATACACCCTACAGAGGCCATAAACAAGGAGATCCTCTCAGCCCTTTATTATAGAATTTTAGCCTGAATTCTCTCCTCCACGTTAAGAAACTGAAGCATAGCTGGTGTAAAGGCACAAGGAGAATCATAAGTTAAAATGTTGACATTTGTTAACGATATGTGGTTGGAAATCTAATAAGGAAGTAGCCTGCAATCTGGAAATCATCATGAGTGAATACTCTGCGGTGATCAATGCTTCTATAAACAAGAATAGGCTTAATAAATAATTGGCAAATATCAAAGACATGAAACTATACCCTCCTCTCTTACACCAAAGTGCTCAGTTAACAGAGCCCCCCTCAATTTGACATTTCCCTTTAAGACTGGCATGGACTCTGTCTGCCATTTGGGGATGTGGATTGAGGTAGGAGGGTATGTAAACACAAAATGGAGAAATATCTATTTAACAAGCTAGCAGGATGCATTGACTCTTTCAGGGTAATAGCTCAGGCCTGACAGTCTGTGGGACTATTTCCAACATAAAGATCCTATTTATACTATAGTTACCAGCATATGCCATATCCTTCTCATTCTCTTTTATATCCCCGGTATATGCATTACTCTAGGGATGGCTCTGGCTAGGATCTAGTCCTCTTGTACGCCTGGAACTTTTTTTTGGTTTATGACACAGCAATGGTATGGGCCTATTTAACTTTAAAGAGCAATCACACCATATACTAGGGAATTGGCTTTCTCATATCATATCACCTGATCTGCCCAGTCAACACTGGGCCCGCGCCTCTAAATCAAACTTTGCACAGGCAATTGTAATATTAAACCTCATATCCCCAACAGATTTTTATAATACCTTGCTACAACCTAATGCTACTGTGCCACATGGAACCCCAAAGTACTAAAGACGCCTACTCCATGACATCAAACAAGACAATTGGTGCATTAAAGCTGTTAGTACAAACCCTGGAAGGAAAAAAAACCAAACTAAAGTACAATATAGATCACCAAGGGTAAGTCCCACCGAGATAAAGTTCATAAAAACACTCTGATCATAGCAAGAGCAGTTTGTCTTGATCTTTAAACATCTCGTATGACCTTAACACACAATATTAAATCTGAAAATATGCCCACCACCCTCCTCTTCACCCCATATAAGAGATTATATGTGGAGATGTCTGAGGCACACCTACCAGACTGAAGTGCGTTCTAATGATGCCCACACCTCCTTTGCAGTGTTTGGAGAAGCTTGAGCGTTACTCCCCATCTAGAACTTTTCCACACATCTAGGGCAATATGGCTTTAAGTGATGCGGCTACTTAGACATAGAAGCGCACAATACTTTTCCTTATCATACTACACAATTGTAATACACCTAAAATCTCCAACCTCTACTTCACCATGCACAATCATAGTGGCTATTGCACTATGGACCATTCATACTTATATACTTGATGCTTTCAAAAGCACAATGGCAACTTTGTATGCAGCAGTCAAATATTTCGCTTTCATCTGCTTTAGCTTTCTCCAAGCACGGCTCTTTTAACTTATGATGCTAAAGTGGGGAAGGCTCATTGAATCATGGTTTCCTTTTTGGTTCATTCATGTAGACTCTTTCCTCCATTCCTGTTCTATCATAGGGTAGTGTCCATACTGATAAGATTTATTATAATTAAATATCTTGACATTGAGGGCTGACAACAAGGGTAGCTTTTCTACTTTAAGGGTGTCAACTTTTCATTTTTCATATACTTTACCTATATTTCATTATTGTAAGTTTCTGTCCTTTGATTTGGCTTTCCCAGAAGATAGTTTTTATTTTATATTTATTGTTTTTAAGCATATTAACTAATAATTTATTATTTTACTGGTTTATAAATTTTATGCACACTAAAATTAAAGGCTTTTAATAAATAACCTCACTAAGATGGTTACACCATAATGTCTTAAAATTTTCTTACCAGATAATCATTCTCATATACAGACTTTTATATATCTGAAATCCTAGCTCTAATCAAAATAGAAACTTTTATCAGATGATATTAATAAATGATTATATATTTTTAATTATCATGATCTGATTATAAAATGATCTGTTTAGCATATATTAGATATTTCCTATACATCTAATATAACAAACTTTCACAAATAACAACTAGATCTATTATCTTTGATCATAAAGTATTAGTAAAATGTCTAGCAGATATCTTCTATCTTCTGAAAACTTTATGAATTTCAGAATTTCTATATATAAAATTTTTGAACGAAGAACCACATTTAAGTCTTCTTACTCATTATATTGCTATTTTGTTAATTCTGCAAAATTTCTTTTAGCCTATATAGTTCACAACACTGACACTGCATATAATAAAATCAGCTTTAAGTACATTCAATTTGATATTAGCACATGGCAACTACTAAACCATTGAATAATTATTTTATCTATTTTCTAGTTTGCAATATTAATTGATTTAACTATAATACCTTTTACAACCAACAAAAACAAGTTAAACATATACTACTTCCTATACTTACTTGAGCCATTTTTAAGCTTGTCATATCTATGTTTCTAGTGGCACAATGCATCCAGTAATTAGTTTTCCCTAGACTTTTTACCACTAATATATCACTATATATAGACAAATATAAAAAGTAGTGCTATTGTATAAGCCAATTGTTTCTTTCATTTAATCAGTCATAATGATAATTTTAATCAACATAAAATAGCATCTTATCTGATCTATATAATTTTATTAGAAATTCATCTAAGAATCATAAATATTTTTCTAGCCTTCCATATATGAAAGTAATAAGGTATAAATTTAAATATTAGTAAGCTATCACAATATCAAATTTATTTTTCATGCTTCATCTACTATGTACTAAGAGATTAGTCTTCATATCTATATGTCATAAAATTCAGTTAAAAAAGTTGCTTTGTATGATTTCATTTACCATATTATGCATATATGATTCTGCATTAATACATAAAAAATATAAAATCCCATTTTTACTATCAAACCATGTTGCCAAATGATTTGCAAACTAGTCTTATAATAAATATGATAATGATATATGGTTATAGTAGTAAGACTATTGATAAATATATGTTATATTGCTAAGTTATTATCAATTTAATTAATTTATTATGAGGAAGGCCAACCAGGGGATGGACACTTCTGAATGTCGACCTAAAAGAAATGAAACTTAGTAACAGGGAAGGCACCCCAGAGAAGCGATGCTATCTCTTGTTGCCAGCGGGAACGCCACTATGGGGAAGAGGAGGGAACATGTAAAGGGGCCGTAGCCACAATTGAACACGTGTGGAGGAAAGAGTCCAATTTGATGAACCAAACTGGGAACCAGGAGGAGACCAGCTGATGGCGACGCGGTGGGAGGTACCCAAACATCCACGCCTGAAAGTGGTCCACCAAATGGGACCAGAATCTGTGGACAGCTTCTGGGAGGGTGGGGGTGGAGCCTGCAATGGCATCCAAGACAATCGTTTGGATAGTCCACATGGCGATTGTGACCACCAGAGCACGGAGAGAGGGTGGAAGGGGGGATACCATGGATATAGCAAACATATCTCTTGACAGACTGAAGGGATGTGTTTGATCCTGGACAAGCAGACGTTGAACTTCGCGCCATATCACTTTAGAGGTAGGGCACTTCTCCAGGCGATGGAACAGCGTTCCATACTGGCCACATACAATGCAAGATGAGTGTAAAGCTTTGGAGCGCTCAGCTGTATGGTACACCCGCCTCAGGTAGCGCCACACATGTGAACGGATTTGAGGCTGCAGAAGAGGGTGGTGTGCGTATTTACAAATAGTCTTCTGGGTCTCAATGGAATAAGGGATGTCCATAAAGTCCAGGTAGTCCACCCTGGATAGGACGCGGGGCCGTGTGGGGATCAAGCCATCTTGAATGGGTAGCCCCTGTAGCTCCTGTGTGAACTGAGGAGAGGGGCGGCCTCTCTGGGCTGTGTGTCCACTAATATGAATTCTCCACTCAGCGCTCCGCATGGAGAGGAGGATTCGTTTGTAGTGGGTTTTAGTACCGTGAGGACCTGTGGCCAATGGGTGGGAAGCTAGATATTTCATCAAGGAGTGAGGGTTCAATGTATTGTTAAGGCCCAGGGCTCAGGAGAAGTTGGAGTGGGCTGCGAGGGACCAGAGTTGGGAGGGGAGCATAGGGGCGAAGATGGCCGCAATCCAGGTGCCCAGGATCTTGGCAGCATGGGCTTTAAAGTCGAGCAGGCCCATGCCTCCATGATGACGAGGGCCAAACATGACCTCAAGCCGCACTGGTGGTGGGCTGCCTGACCAAAGCCACCCTTGCAGAAGGGCATACATAGATTTGAAAAAACCTGGGGAGAAGGCGATGGCGTGGGCTCCAAACCAGACTTTGGAGAGGAGCATAGAGTTGGCTAAAACAACCCTGCCAGTAAGGGAAGTAGGGTGAGCTCTGAGAGAGGCGATGCGCTTCATCACTTTGTCTATAATATGACTTTCCATTACTGCTGAGGCATACCCGCCTGCCTCCACCCACACGCCCAGATGGCGGACAGGCCCTATGGTAGGGCGTGGCACAAAGGGGAGCACTAGTGGGGCGGTGTGGGGTGAGCAGGGAAGGCGAGCACGTGTGCGAGCAGATGGGCCAGGCTGGGCATTGGTCGCTGGGGCCCAGTAGGTTTGATACTGAGTAAGGAGGATGATTTCGGTTTTGGAAGCGTTCAGTGCAGCATTACTTACCTGGGAATACTCCTGGATGAGAGCTTCAAGCGCGCGTGCATCTTGATTATTAGACACCCTAACCACACAGTCATCTGCAAACGCCATCATCTTGACTGGGGCTTGGCCTGGTACATGGACCCCAGTAAGGTGGGCATTCACGTTTCAAAGTAGTGGGTCAAGGCTAAAGTTGTATAAGAGTGGGCTAAGGGGGCCCCCTTGTCGCAAGCCCCTTTGAGGGCGGACTACTTCCATTAGGAAGCCAGGGCCACGTACTGCCATTGTTGCAGATTCTGTGAGCAGCATTACCCAGTTGATGAAGTGAGGGGGCAAGCGGAATTGATGGAGGCAGGCCCTGAGGTATTCCCAGTTTACTCTATCATAGGCCTTCTGTTGGTCCAAAAATACAAGTGCCCCAGAGGCTGTGAATTGGCATGCGTTAGCCACAGAGTGCACGTTGTCCCAAATCGACTTTCTGAGTATGAAACTAAATTGTTCTGGGGGGATGGTGGCAGATGCTATAATCCCTAAAAGGTTAGCCGTGATTTTAGTTGAAATTTTTGTATCTGTGTTTGTTAAAAAATGGGACGCCAGTTGGCTAGGTCTAACTTATCCCATTTCTTGAAGAGTGTGAAGGTGAAGGCCTCTTGCCCTCCTGGTAGAAGGCGCATATCCAGAAGGCTCTGGTTAAGGGAGGCAAGCAGCTGTGGGGATATATATTTGAAGTACTTTTTATAGAATTCATATGGAATGCCATCAGGGCCTGGGCATTTCCAATTTGGTGCACCGCGGATGGATGACCAGAGTTCATTCAGAGTAATCATGTTTCATTAATTCTGGGTATTGGGAAACGGTGCAGATGTGAGTGCTATTGAGAAATTTCGCCACTTTGGCCAGCTGAATTGGATTGGATCAGTACAACTCAGAGTAATACTTTTGTATTATGATTGCCACTTTGGCCAGCGTATCTGTGACAAGATCATCCAATCTCTGCACCCGTGTGTAGGCCACGCTCTGGCACAGTGCAAAGAATTTTTAAAAAATATGTGGTGCATGTGTCACCCTCTGTAATGTGTTTGGCCCTGTACTGAACACAAACCTGATGTTTGTGTTGTCTTTCAAGCGCGTTGAGGTGAGCGGCTGCTTCTGCCCACTTCCAGACCCAAGCAGGGCTGTAGTCTGTGGCTAGGATGTTGGATTCCAGGTGTGCCAACTCTTCCAGAGCGCGTGAGATGATGGCTAATGTAGCTCATGAGCGTCAGGAGGAGAGGTGGCGAGTGTGGTTGATGGTATCCTCTTTGAAGGCTGACCATGTGGAAATTGGGTCCGCGCAAAACGGTGTAATAAGCTATTTTGCTGAAGTTTCTGATTCCACCCAAGTGGAAAATCCTGGCAACGCAAGTTCAGGTGGGCGGAGTTTGCACCAATGTGGGGCCTTAACCATTGTGACTAGTAAGTGGTAGGTTGTTGAGACCAGCCAGTAGTCAAAGAATTCGATTTTTGTTGTTTGGAAGTGGGAAATGTGAGATCAAAATTTTGTTGGCATGAGGATAAGGTTGATGTGGGTCATGGACCTTAATTGGCTGTTGTGGACGTGGGGGCGCATCATGTTTTTGAGCAGCAGGGCTTGCTGCGGCAGTGCATCTAATAACCCAAGGGTGGCCTTTAGAACGCGAAGTTCTATGTGACCCTGGGGGGCGTGGGATGAGGAAGGCCAACGGTCCATGGGTGAGTTTAGTCAACAGTTCATGTCGCCAACTACAAAAGGGTCAGGGGGTAACGGAAGAGATTTGACCAATGAGAAAAATTCCTGATGCTCTCGTGCACAGGTCAGGGCATAAATGTTGATGATGCATGTGCCATGTCAGCCCATGAGAATGTAACAATGAGGACTTGGCCATTGAGGAAAGATTCTGACAATAAAAATTTAAAAAAATTGTTTTTCCAAACTAGCACCCCACAGTGCTCCAACCAGAAGGATAGGGATTGGAGGAGCATGGTTTTCCAAGCATCCTCAGAACCTCGTGGACAGTGGGACTCCTGGATGGCCAGGATGTCCATGGGTAAATTTTTTTGTAAAAAACTCAGTTTCCTAGCCTGGGATGGCGAGGCCTTAAGTCCAGCAATATTCAACATCCCTAAAGTGAAGGCTTCCCCCATCGCACCTTAGGTGTGAGGGGGTGGGCACCCAGCCCACCAGCCTCCTCTGGATCCCCATGGGCCTTCACAGCAGCGCAGGTGTTTGCAGCAACACTATCGGTAGTTTTGTTAATTTAAGCAGACAGGTTTGCGTTGGCTTTTGCCTTCACTTTTTGTTATTCAACGTTGAATGAATTTTTTATGGTGCAGATGAGTTTGGTGCACCAACGTTTGGGTCAAAAAAATTTTCAGGTAGGTTGGAAACCAAGTTGGTTTCAATTGAGGCTTGGTTGCAAAGGTCAGTTGAGATTGAGTCACCCATTGGATCCTCAGATTGGGTGGCCCAATCGGCATGGGCTTCACAATCTGATTGGTTGAGAGATTCCTGAGTTGCTTCTGCCGCGAAGGTTTTGATGTCCTCCTGGCGTTGGGAGTGTGGGATAGTGGAGGCGACTTTGGCCGCTTCCTTAGCCGTGGCCCTGCGGGCCTGTTTGGCCTTCTTTTGCTCTTGAGGGGAGATAGGATTTAATAGTAAGTAGCAGCCCTGTGCTCCCCACGGGAAAGCCTCTTTGTTGCTGGTGGTTGGTTCATAGTGCGCCTCTCCGCTGGCCATGGCTGCCAAGGGGTGCTCTTGGAATGTGATGCCCTCCTTGGTGGGGCATGCATGTGCCTTATGGCTGAACACGTCACAGTGGGTGCAGATGGGGGGTGCGATGTCTACGGTTACCTGAAAAGGGTGGGTATGCCCTTCAATATTAATATATGTGGAGTGCAGGATCTGGGTTAGGTCCTTTGCGATCTCCTCAGTTGGAGTCAGAACTGCAATGGCTTTGCCAGTGCACAGGTGTGGCATCAGCGTAAAGCGTTGCATCTTGAAGGATTGTATTTTGCTTTATATGGTGAGACCATCTTTCAGGTGCTGCTCCAGAATGGCACACTTGACTGTAGTGGGCAAAAAGTCAAACTTGAGGAAAATTTGGTTGGATTTTGTCCATCTGGTGCATTTGGTTTTGATGACCCATTGCCCTTCAGGGAGGTCAATCACTATGCGCACTGCAGCAGCATTGTCTGCTGCCTCCTTGTTTTTGAAACTGAGGTCCAGCCAACCGTGTGACATAGAGTGAGGTGTGATGTACACTGCAGTCGGGAAAAAAGTGTGCACATCCCCACAAAATTTTTCTCATAAAGCTGTTTGTTGGATATCCAGAAACACTAGACTCCATATTCCACCGATGAGAGTGGTTGAGAGTGTGGCATGTTGATGTACTGGTTACATCGCACCTGCCAAGCAAGGATTTCTGGGGAAATAATGACTGCCATTTTTTATTTTTTTTCTATTCTGCCAGTTTCTCCTGAACGTTTTCAAACGTTGGAGGTCATGGGCCTACCACCTGTGCCTCTTACCTTACTTGCCCAACTGCTCCCTGACATGGGCGCAGACTAATCTCCTCTGTGAGATTATAAAATTAGATTCAGATTTGAATTGAAAATTTGCAAAAGTGATTTCAATGAGAGAGAAAAGTTTATCAATTTAATTATTTAATTATAAGTTAGTACAAAAAGTTTAAAAGTATATATGATAGTTTCACTATTACTTTTTAAAACATATAGTTATTAATCTAATGTCTACTACTAAATACCTTATTATTATGAAACTTTGACTTTAATAAAACTTTGAATTAGTTAGAAATGTTCTGTTAGACTCCTTTTTCATAACACTTATAAAAGCTTTCCCAGATTATATGTTATTTAGTTAAGTTATATCTTATATCATAATATGCCATACAAATGGTCGCTTCCTTCACATCAGGAGGATACTATTATCTATTAGATACATAGAGGCCTGGATAAGGCAGTATACCAATGCTTTTATTACATGTGAAATGTAGCTTTTGTGCTTCTTAGCTGAAAGCGATAACCTTTAATAAGATGATTTCATAGGTTAAAAACAAGGTACAAATCAAGGAAAGAAACATAATTTTTTAATTAAACAGAATTTTGAGTCAACTTCAGAGGTTATTATGGTAACAATAAATGTTAACTTAATATAAACCATATATAGCAATCAATAACAAAGAAAAAGAAGAATAGATAAAAATAGAAATCTAATTGTGGGTTGATGACACTTTTGTCAGATTTCAATTTTCAACTAGATCATTTTATTATAGAAAACCTCTTGGGGTATATAGTAAACTATATATGCCATACAGATTATGAGTTCAGGCCATTTCAAGAAGATCTGATAGTTTGGAAGATTCCCAAGGCTAATTAAACTTCCTTGCGCAAAATTAATCTATCTATTATATTTTAAATGTCATCTCAAAATGTCATATATAGCTGATATATTATTAACTATTATCTCATACTGAGTATTTCAATTTTTCAAATTTGCATTAATCTTGACTCTTTTAGTGTACCAGGACATACAGTATGAGGAATGTTGGCCCTTGCCCTTCTGCCATCATTTGTGACTTTTTACTACAAGCCTTGTTAAAATTTATAGGGTTCCTTAATTATTCTCTGCAGAAAACCCTGAAATAACTGCACAGGTACTTAGTTGTGCACTTCTCTGCGTTGTCTGATAGTAAGATGTATTTGTTTGATAATAGTATGGAGACTATTATCTTTAATTGAATAAAGTACTAGTATTGGGTCCAACGCTTGACCTGTATTTCCCCTCAAAATTAAGTAAGATGTCCAGAATAGGGATTTTGTTCCCTTATACTGCCTAACTAAATCCATGCTTGAATCCTCATTTCAGCTTCTCTCTATTGACAAACAGTCAGCAGCAATCCCCAATCTAGTTCAGCTTCTTTTCTCTAAATACACGCTCTTAACATTACTCTTTATACTAAAGAGTCTCCCAATTAAAAGCACACAACAATACTTTCCTTGAGAAAGAATAGAACTCAAAATGGATTCTGGTACTGTATATAATAAGTATATAATTAATTGAGTGTATTTATTAAGTTAATTCTGATGGGAATTTATAGTGGGAATTAGCGCCCAACCCTAAGTTGGTAACTCATTGATGAAATGGCAGCCATTGCCATTAAATTACCCATTGTCGTCTCATCAGCAAAGGTCTTCCTCATCCTGGCTAGGATTCTGTCATTGGACATCCTTGAGACCTAAAATGGAAAGAGTCAAAAACGTGTCCATAATGTTTTCCTCTTGATCCCAGAGAACCACCCATATTTAGCAAGCGACATGCTTAGGTAATGGGACTTGTTACCCATTAAGGCAGGTCATGAACCAACTGATTGATTTGCTAGTTGCAGGTGGCATCACTCAACTCACAACTTAATCCTTACATTCCCAAACAGTTGGTGAATCCTGAACAATGGCAATAAGTACACCTGATAGTTAATCATCAATTAACTATCATATGCTCTTATTTTATTGGCAACTCTGCCTGACGAGATCTTAAGCATTCACCCAGATTGATCCCCAATGGATTTGACCCAGGCGAATAACCTAAAATCCCCCAAGCATTGTTCCCCATATTAGGGTCAACAAATATCTCATAAACTTTGCTATAGGGGATTATCCCCTAGCAACCCCTGGTAATCTAATCAGCTGGTAATATGGGCAAAAAATTCCAACACATCCCCCCAATTTCCTAGATTTCCAGAGAGAAAAGGATTGTGACAGGAGAACACTGCTTCGGACACTCAGTAGAATACTCTTTGGTTCAAGTGGAGTACAGTAAATCAGTACATAACGCTGCTTGGGATGGCCTTCAGCATGAAGCTCTCTTTCTCTTCCTCCTTGCTACTGCCTACTCAGAGCGCGGTTCCCACAACCTTCTGTCATGTCAGGCTGATCAATTAACTCATGATGATATTAATCCTGGGATCCAGTTTTCCCCCTATCAGGGCATATGACCCGCTGTCATATAAAGGATTCTTGGTCTAGCATCCTCAATTTCCTGATTTTCTCCTCGTCCTCAACAGGAGATTCTTTCCATTGATGTTTGTTTTGCGGTGCAATTAAGAATGCTCATTTATATTTTACTTGTTATTTTCTCACAATAACCTCTTGGCTCATATCATTCTTGTTTCTTCTATGGAGAACTTATCTCATTATTTTGAGATTAATTTCTCCGAAATTGGAGCATAATTGATTTCAATGTGCATAATGTCACCTATTATAAAAGTCTGACATTCCCCCTCTCATCCAGCTCATATGTCAAATTTGGAGTCTCAGTACCAACAACTGCTTGATATCATATCTGATAAAGACCTTCAGCTCTTCCAGCTGATGAGTCAATCTGCACGCCAGAACCTCTTCTATGGCCCTTCCAGGACTCATACTCCCAGTCAAGTACCCATGGCCAGTCCTTCCATGGAATTACCGGAAATGGTAACCAATTCCATCAAAATCAGATTAGCGATTGTCTCAAACAACTCTTGACCAATCCTTCCTCTGTCATCAATTCCCAAGTTATATTTCAAAACTATCCTGTATTTGGCTCCATTTGCTGATTCTCCTAGCATCACCATCAAACCTCCTGAAGCAATTCCTTTGCTCTTGATTGTTTGTTCCTCACCAGATCAGACTTGCTTACTAAGTTCATTTTAAACTTAGTCAGTATTACAAGCCAACTGTTTTGGCCACTGATCTAGCCATTAGAAACAGAGAAAAATTCAAACTCCTACGTTCAAAATTAAGGGCCCAAGTAACCAATGCTTTGTCCATAGCTCTGAACTCCTCCAATATTGAAAAATCACAGATCAAGTTGAAGCCTATGCTCTTCAACTTGCCATCCAAGTTCTTCAAAGTTGGGCCATGAAGCTTCCAGCCTCTCCTGGCTTTCATCGCTCATTCTGCTTCAGCTTCAGAGAAGCTTTTAGTCATCATCTGCAGGATGCCATTCGCTCCTTGCATGACTATCTCGTTTCTGGCGCGTCCCATTGGTATAACCCACTGATGTCTTTAATAGGGGGCATAATTTAACAACTGCCACCTAGTATCCCTTGATAGATTCCAGCCCATATGTCTATTGTTATTGATGAAGCCCATTGGCAAGCGCTCAAGCCCATTCTAGCTCTGGTGCCATATCAGGATTACTCGGGGTTTTTCACTGATTGCATCTTCTTATTCTGTTGCTTCCCCCTATCTGGGTATCACGTTTGACATGTTCTGAAATTTCAATTTCTCATTCCCTTATCACTTTCTCGCAGAGATTATAATTTGTTTAACAAAATTGGTTTTGAGTAGGTCTAGCCCTCGCTAGCATCTGATATCACATAGATTTTGATAGTTTGATTACTCCTACTGAGATCCATCCTCCCTCCCCCAAGAGGCAACATAGGCAGAATCATCCCTGAATTGAGGATAACCAATAAAAAATAAAAATTATAAAAATATATCATTTTTTCTATGCATTTTTTCTAATCTTTTCTCATACTTTATCAATTTTTATTTTATCTTCTTCTTTTTTCTTTGGAACTTGATCATTTTTTGGCTCAGTGGTCCATCTTTTTATTTTATCCCCCAAAACTAGTTCCTAGGTGTACTTAGACCTACCAGTTTTCTATGGTTTAGAGGATCACTTTTTTAAGACATAACCATCTAGTTTGGTTCTGCGGTCCTTTTTTTGACTTAACCAAATCATTAGGACATAACCAACTTAATGGTTCATCAGTTTTTTGGGAACTCTTTTTTCATTAATTCTTTCATTGATCCATTGCTTTAAATACTTAGCATAGTCTGGATTTACTATCCTTCCATCCAAGAGGCCCTTGAAGGAATAGGCGTTCATCACCATTTTGGCAATAATCTCAAATGGCCCAACCACAATGCATCCAACTTGTTTCTTCTCCCAAAACCATGCATATCACAATAGGCAACTCTTTCACATATTCGATATTCTGATAAGGCTAGTCAGTTCTTATCATCCATCATATTCTCTCAAAGCCTTTTCTATAAAGTCATATCAAATGCTTGCAATTGTATTTCGATCAAAATTTTTGTCAATCAGTTCAGGTACTGCTTGGCACTCATCCCCAATGTTGGTTCCACGACTGAATATAAAATCTGTGGAAGCGTGGCCTTCCTTCCATATAGCAGCTCAAATGGTGTTTTTCCCTTCACCTTATGATAACTTATATTGCAGGAAAACGTCACCAAACTCAGGTACATTTCCCACACAGAAGTTCTTTATGTGACCAGCTTCCTCAGCGTCGTGGCCAGAGTCACATTGACTCGTTCTACCAGTCCATTCAACTCCATCTGGTAAGGTACAGACACTACTCCTCAGATCTCCATTATTTTATTTAATTATGGGATCACTTGAGACATATGAATCTTTACATTGTCACTCAGCAGGACCTGTGGTCATCCATGTTGGTATACTACTTGATCTAGGATGAACTTCAAGGTGCTGGTAGCATCTACTTTGCCAGGGCATTCATCTTGACCCATCTTGTCAGATGGACAATCACAACTATCATGTACACAACTCCCCCTATGCTCATTTTCAGCAGTCTTATCATGTTGATGGACACCATATGCCAAGAAAATCCAGGGCAGACCAGTCAGTATCCGTCATATTCTTATGGGCTTATGCAACTGGCACTCCACACATCAAGCCAGATAGTTCACGACATCCTAGTTGATGGACTCCCAGTAGTACTGGCAAATATGATCAGTGATTTTTCTCAGGTCTCCATGCCTGACAACCTTAAGAGCAGCTTGAACAATAGCCACTCATTTTGATGGCTATGGGAATAGTAATCGATTCCCATTGACCATCTTGAAAACTTGTCCAACATGGTCTCAGTGTTTTTCATCGCTCTTTAGAGTGCACCTTAATTTTCAAAGGGCTCGTTCCCAATTTCTCCATTGACCATTCTCTGGAATAGCTCATCTGCCTGCTGGTACACCACCTGGACCATTTGTAACTATGATAAGCCATCCACATTCTGATGAGAAGCTCAACTAGGTGGACTATCTCATAATTGTAAGCCTGTAACTTTAGTGCCAATCAGGCCAATCATTATTCTGGTTCTCATAATTGTTGCAGCAAACGCAATGAGGAGTGGTCCTAACCACTTTAAAGTGCATTCCAAGGATATACACCCAAAATTTTTACAGGCATAAATGAACACAAGGCATTCACGCTCAGTTACAGTATAATTTCTCTCAGCGGGTGAGAGTGTCCAGCTCACATATGCCACTGGATGTTCATTCCCAAGTTCATCTACTTGGCTCAATACAGCGCTGATTGCCATCAATGAAGCATCAGTTTGTATTATAAATTCTCAATCAAAATTAAGATATTTCAAAATCAGAGAATATATTAAGTACTGGCATAACTCATCAAAGTATCTCTGGGCCTCTTCACTCGAAAAAAATCCTTTTTTCAGATCCAACATTTGAAAGAGGTGCTCAGTGATTCTTGCAAAATCCCAAATAAATCTTCTATAGTATCCAATCATTCCAAGGAACACTTGGATATCTTGGACACTCTTTAGCACAGCCATTCGCTCTATGGATTTAATCTTCTGGGCTTGCAGCTGCCTTTGACCATCAAATCGTTCTCATTATTATTGGCAAATTTTTTCCAATACTGACCTTGTGGATTACATCTCTTGCGCATCCCAAATTTTGTCATCCTAGTAAAATACTTCCCAATACTTGTCAGTAAATTTGAGCACCTCCTCCTGTTGTTTGTCCGTCAGATCAGCGAGTTGTTCTCAATCAACCAATAGATTGATTCTCTCAGCAACTCATGCCAGCAATCTCATTTCATCATAGGTCCAAAATTCATGGACCAATAAAATTGATTTTAATATTTTACATATTTTTTGTATTTTTTCTTTTGCAATGGGACATTTAACCTACAATAAGGTTCAGAGGTCCTTCTCTTCCCCTTCAACCAAACTGTTTCCTAGGTATACTCTGACCTATCAGCTTTCTTTGTTTAAATCTTATTCTCTTAAGATTTATCCATCTATTTGGTCCAGTGGTCCTCTTTTAGGACTTGACCAAAATCTTAGGTCATGACCATTTTAATGGTTCATTGGTCCTCTAGGAGCATTACAATTATTTTCTTTTAGATCCAATACTTTTGGTTTTTTAGTATTGATCTTCTTCACTATACAACCAGAAGCGCTGTCACTTCATGTATATGCAACACTTACTGACTTTGGATAACTTGTAGATGTTTCCATTCATTAGGCATTTAATTCTTACTTGTCATTTTTTCTAACAGGTCCCAATTTCATTTTGTATTTCAGCAACTGATACTTGAGACTTCGCATCTCCCAAAATTCGTGAATTACTGTTTGATAGGCAGTTCCATTCAATTGCTCTAATAGTTCTTAACTTAAAATGATTTTTGGCATTCATTAACATCCAAAACCTTTTAAATAAATCCACTGATGGTTCTGGAAACAATCCCTTAATCACATGGATTGATATAATAACATTAACTTCATCCAATTTTGCCTTTTTTGATGATCTTCATCTCTAGCATTTTCTGTCTCATAGTTAAATATAATTAGTCAAACGATTTTCTCCACTATCTTGGATCCATTGCTTCCTTTTTTGACCTCATTCTCTTCATTAGTATTTAAATGCAATATTCTGAATTGATTTCTGTTTCAATCTTATCCAATGTCTCATCTAGTGTCTCATCTAACACCTTACTCCTCAGTACTATTTCAAATGGACCCAATTTCGACTATTTGGCCCTGCTGATCCTTGGGACTAATTTCAAGCAGACTCAATTTCAACTCAAGTTAGCTATGTTAATAATCTAGATCATAAGTTGATATCTGGTGGAACAGGTTTTCTTGAAGCACTAGATAGTTCCATATCTAGGCTGCAAGTCCTTTCTTAAATAAAGTATCATCATCAGCATTGCTCTCCATATAAGGAACAAATTCACATGTCCAAAACTAAATGCTTCAATTTGCAACACTAGTTTCTCCACGTCTGAGCTGGGTAAACACATTGAACGGATCCACTTCAAGTTCCTTTTTTAAGAATAATACTTCTTGAACTAAATCTCCTTCCTTTTTCTTCAATAATATTGCTTTTCCTCTATACTCATTTTTAAAACTAGTGACATTTTTGACTCGTTCCTTGATCTTGTAACCCTCTCCTCCAAAGCAAAAAAATTTCAATGATCTTCAAAATTCAAGGCGTTCCTTTTGATGGTTGCCAACTCCATCCAAAGTTTTCTTAACTCATTCTTGTACAGCATCTTGTCCTAGTATCCTACTAAAAACCAATCCCTATAGTGAGCACTTATTGTCAAAAAATTCTGAGTGGCTTCACTGCTCGTTCACAAAGATTACCCACTAAAATTAATAACTGCACAGGTTCAGTGTTGTGCAATACTTGCATTGTCTGATGATAAATAAATTCAATTGATAATAGTATGAAGACTATTATCCATACTTTGAGTAGATCACTAGCGTTAGGTCCAATGCTTGACCAATATTTCTCCTCAAAATACTTTAGATGTCCTCAGCAGGGATTTAGTATCTTATCAGCCTAAATTGATCCACGCTCAGATTTTCATTTACAGCCTATCCTCTGGTGCCACACAGTTGGCAGCAATTTCTGTATTAGCTCAGCTTCTCTTCACAATTTCCTCAATCCTTACTCTTTATCCTACTAAAAAGTCTCCAATCAAAGCACACAGCAATAATTTCCTTGAAGATAAATAGAACTAATAATGAATTCTGTTAAAGTATATTATACTAGTTACTTTTTTTATTAAGTAAATTTACCAGGTGAATTTATATTTGGAATCTGGCGCCCAACCCTTAGTTGGCGTATCAGAAATGAAACGGCAGCCATTGTCATTGAATTACCCTTTGTTGTCATATCAGCAATGGTCTTCCCTATCCTGGCTAGTATTCCATCATCAGACATCCTCGATACCTAAATTGAAAAAGCCATAAAACATGTCCCTACCATTTTCTACTCAATCCCAAAGACCAACCATATTTGACAAGCGATCTGATTAGGTATTGGGATTTTTTTACTCATTTAAGGCAGGAAGCAAACCAAATGATCAATTTGATAGTTGCAGGCGGCATCACTCACCTTGCGACTTGCTCCTTAAATTTTCTAATTGGTTGGTGAAGAAACCCAACTGATCCCAATTAATACACCTGATAGTTAATCATCAATCAACTCTCAGATGCCCCTATTTCGTTGGAAACTATGCCTAACAAGATCTTAAGCATTCATCCAGATTGATCCCAATGAATCCAAACCAGGAAAACTGCCTAAATTCCTCCAAACATTGGTAGCCCAAAATTGGGGTCAACCAATATCCAAACTCACTCGCTATAGGGAACTATCCCCTAGTGACCCATGTTAATCTAGATGGCTGGAAATGTGGGCAGAATCCCAACAAATGTGTTATCTAGCGACTTGGCTGCCCTCAATTCATCCTTACCAACATTGGAACTAGCTTAATTTGCACTTCCTTCAAAAGTTAAAACGAGCTGATTGGCATCTGCAGGGGTCTGACGATCCCATACCACCCTGAGTTCAATAGGATGGGTGAACGCGTTAATGGGGTCTTGATGAACATACTTCAGAAATTGGTTACAGATTGACCTTTTAATTGAAGCTTTCTGCTTTCCACCTCCATCTTTGCCTATAATATTAGCTACCAATCCCCATGAGGAAGAGCCCCTTTCAAGTACTATATATATGACACCTGGCTCTTCCAGCTTTGCTCTATTTATGCGTAGAAATTACTAGCAGAATGGATCTCCACCATTATTTGACTATTTTTAAGGACACGTTGATAAAATTGCAAACTGAAGCATAATCCTGTAGCTTAGCCAAGATAATTAGAATCTAGCTGATGATCAGGTATGGCGTTGTGGGTTAGCTCAGTTAATGGAGGGGTACATGGTTTTGTTTCATGATAGCACAGGTTTGGTCAGAAGCATAAATTGTCCAGCATTTGGATATGGCTGTTTGAAGTCATTGAGAAAACATGTGTTGATGCCTACATTATTAAGGACCATGCATGCAGTGGGATCATTAACTGAGTGCACTCAAAGTTCCTCCGACCATATAAGCAATAGGAGCCTTATTGTCCAGTCAAGGGGAGTATTTCAGAATTCTGATATGACTGAACAATAAACCTGAAATAGCTACGGCGGATTGGGGAGAATCCTCTAACCATATACTATTCATAGATTATTAGAGCGCCTTGAGTTGAGGCGATTTTTGGGTTACAAAAGGGTTATTATTGGATTGCCACCAAACAGGGCAATATGGCAATGTCAATATTCCACAAATCTTGAGTAAGATTGCATCATCCTAAGGCGATAGAGATTTTAGAATACCATACTCTGCCAAAACCAATGAGATATGGCATAACAGAATAGCTAAGCCAAGGAAATGGTATCATCCATAGTCGCTGAGATATAAGCGAGATGAGATGATTAAAGGATGAGGATTTTAGGTCTTGAGAGTGCAGAGCAGTGACTAATCGCTATAAATAACAAATGAATATTGTGTCATTTGGGGCAATAGCTCCATATCATATTATATTTTTAAGTGTGTCCAAGGACCGACAACCTTCATATCATCTTTCAAATTGCTCAGTGGATTTGACCCTGTGCAAAACCCCCTAGCATATATCAAAAATTCCGCCAAAGTTATAACATTTAGGAAAAGATTAGATGGTTAAAGTGAGGTAGCAAGCCCCAGAATTTTCCCTTATTTGTTTATTATCAGTTAAAAACCCACTTTATAGCTGATCCCAATAATTTAGGTGCCACGAGAAAACCATTTAAAAGTCAGAATGATTGGGGAGATCAGAGCTCCAAAATCCCAAATTTTGTTCATATGACAAAAACTTGATGTATCGCAACCCACCATAAGACAAGGTAAGTGTGGCCTTAGAGTTACAGGAGTAGCCCAGCTTGGGGCAGAAACTCCAAAAGAGATAGAAAGAATTACAAATAAAGTATTAAATTGTATAGCTCAACATTTAAGGTCGCCTTTCCTAGGGAGCCTCTCCCACACCATTCTTTAAGCTCTTGTGAGCCTAAAGAGTGGCATGGGTTATGCATAGCCCAGCGCCTGAATTCAGCCATCGACCAAAAATCTTTTATATAATTTGACTTTGAATTTAGAATTTATATTCTAGTCAAAATGCAACGAACAAATTAATCCCATTTGTTACATTACCCCCTCCCTCACTATGAAAGGGCCCCTACCTGAAGAGGGGCCCTACAGCGGGAGGCTGCCACCACAAGGGCTTCCTGGGACTATTCACTTTGAGCCCAGGAAAATTATCCAGGTGAAAATCTGGACCCCTCACAGATAAAAGATAAATGGCGATGGCAAATTAGGACTGGGATGCCAGAATCAGCCCACCTGGAGCAAGGAAGCACTTTACAGGAGGTCTTTCCATTGGTGAAGGAGCCCTGCTGTGACAGGTCCCCTTGATGCCAACCAAATATCTGGTGAGTGGGATGCCCCACTTGAATTTTTTTTGTTGACAATCACCTCAGGTCCAGGGTTAGACATCAGTCACTGGCTCCCACTTGTGCTGGTTACTCAACAACTGAGACCTAACACAACCACTTGGGTTAGCCAAACTGGGGACCAGTGGCGTGCAGAACGCACATTTCGGTTTAGAATTATGTAAAGGTTAGAAAAGCCCAGTATCTAATTGCCAGCTTGCCTTTGGTTTGACGCCAATATTTGACGTCAAATGAATGTCCAATGCGGGGTTAGACTTTTGAAGTAAGTGTTAGTGCTTCCTGAAACTAACCAATTAAACCTTGGACTTAGAAAAACTCAAAGTGAGGAAAAAGACTAAATGGTTTAAGCAAGAAGCAAGCCCCATAATTAACCTTATTTGTTTATTATCAAATAAAAGACCTACATTAGATCAGATCCCAATAATATAGGCATCACGAGAACACCAAGTAAAAAACAAGGTAATTGGGGATATCAAGCCTCAAAATCCCAAGTTTTTGTTAACATGACAAAAACTTGATGCGTTACAGCCTTCCATAAGACAAGGTAAGGGTGGCCTTAGAGCCACAGGAGTAGCTCAGCTTGGGGAAGAAACTTTAAAAGTGAAGAAAGAATTCCAAATGAATTTTAAATTGTGTGGTCTCAACCTTCAATGTCGCCCTTCCTAGAGAGCTTCTCCCACACCATTCTTTAAGCTCTTGCAAGCATAAAGAATGCCACAGGCGAGGCACAGCCAGCGCCTGAACCCAACCAACAACCAAAATTTTCTTAAATAATTTGACTCAGAATCCATAAAATCCAAATCTGAGTCAAAATACAAAGGATGATTTATCCCATTTGTTACAGCAGACTAGTAATTACTGTGTTCAGGAGCAGCCACAATTATGGAAATCTGTAAAGGGTTTAAAACATTCTCTGAAAGCACGTCATCCTGAAGTTACACACTTTCAAGCCTTCTATAAGTTCTTTACTCTTCGCTATGTGAGGCGTAACTTGGGGCAGTTTTTATATGATTTTTGCATTCAGGGCCAAAGTTTACCACCTTCTGATATATTTAAAACGTTTTTTTCTATTCCACTTTAGATCCTCCTACAAGGAAAGCTCCAGTATGGCCGGCTCCCCCTGTCAACTTATATTGTCTGGTTGAAGATCTTTAGGGTGACTTCCCTTCCACGACTAGAAAAGGGACAGGTAATTTGGATGTCATTGCTCTATCTGCACTGATCCCTATAAATAACAGCATGGAATACTTGAGCACTCTTTTGTAAGTGGAGGCTTCTTATGCTTCCATACCTTAAATTTTGGGGTGATCTCAAAAGTTGGTGAGGGTCTAGCCCTATGGGATTTAAAATTCCAGTTAATTTAGCCGCATTGGTTTCACTTGAAGAGACCCTATATAATCCAGCCACGCACACTCAAGTGCTCTTTTAGAAAAAGGAGGTTTCATTTTCCTAAATCTTAAGATTTGGGTAGATGCGAGGGTCAGCAGTGGTCTAGCCCCAAGTTATGGACAGATGATGCATTTAATTCAGCTTAAGTGGTCTCACCTGAGAAGACCATATAAATATGGCACCTGAAACCGCTGGTTTTACTTTGAATGAGAAGTTACTCCCATTGGTACTCCCTCAGTTTGAAATGATTCATGGGTTTTTGTGAGTTCACTCTGGAGTCAGAAATTTTTAAAAACCCTGGGTGTTATTGCTCCTATGGATCTCTCTCCCATGGAGCTTAGCAAACCCTCATCGGAAGGGGTATTTTTATGTTGGTGATGTATAGTGAGGTTTAAGCCACTTTCAGATCGGAATTCTGCCTTTGAGCTTAAGAATACCTTTTTTAATGGAAATGGTATAAATAAAAATGAGGTGAAAAGGCTCTCAAAGGACAGTAATAAAGCAATTCCTGCTTATCACATCACCTCTGAGAACTCACGCTTGTCCCACAAGATTATTTGCAGAACTGAGGAAGTTAAAAAGACGTTGTTATTACAGTTGTTGAGTATGCTGCTGCTGAGAATACTGTGGGTTATGTACCTTCAGTGGTAAGTCTTACAAACTACCCTTAACCATTTTCTGATGTGAACCCATCCTGGGGGCGTGATTATATCTAAGGTTCCTCCAATGGTGAGCTGTTGCTTTATCTATTATCAATAAATATAATTCTAATTATTTTGGTTTTTTTGCTACCATATCCTCCTCGTCAGATAACACAGAACAACTATTTTGGTGAATAATGAAGCCTCTGAGGATTTTATTAACTTAAACCAACTGGCCACCTTAAACTAATCTACTTACCTGATGGTATGATTAGAGTGGGTACCCCCAGTGGATTCTCACACTGAAGGTTCTAGGTAATTTGATTATCAAGTGAGCAGCTATCATCTAGCTGACAGCTTTTTGGCATTTAAAAGTCTCTTTTGTACTCAATAATTTTGGGAATGGAGTTGTGGCGAAAGTTTGATATTGGAATTAAACTGTATGTGAACACCCTGACATTATCCCTTAGGAGTGAACAGGAATTAGTTATTCCCATGTCAGAAGTAGACGCTCAAGGCAACCTGCCCATATGGCCAAATGTACACAAACTATCTCTTGCGCCCTTGTCTAAGCCCGCTCCAAGAAGTGCCTCTACCTTCCTGCTTGAGAGGGTTGCCTTCATTTGATGAGGTCTCTGCAAGTGTCCTACTAAATCATTCAAGGTTTACTTGTGACTTTAAACTCACAGTGGAATTTATGCGCATTTCCTCCCCCATATAGCCCCTTGACTTTACAAGAGGCTGTTTTAGATATGTGTGTCACAGAGCAGATAGCTAAGGGACCTATATTTTATCTTACCTCTCCAGTATGGCAAATTCTCTTTGTGGAAAAAGCAGTTGGTACTCTAAAACCTGCATGGATTATGGTAACCTATATTTTTTAACATACCTGATCTGCATCCAATTCCAGTGGAGGCACAAATTTCTCGTTATGTGGAGAAGGCAAGTTTATTCTCCAAATTGAATTTCTTAACCTTTTTAATCAGATTTGGATCAAAAAGTGGCAGGAATGGCTCAAGCATTATGTACTTGGAAGTGGATTACCAAATCTGGGTCATGCTTTTTCGACTCTAGCATGCGCCTGCAATTTTCCTACGTCATCTTAATGCAGCCATTTGAGAGTTGTTGGACGTATATGCTGTGGCCTACATGAATGCCATCCTGGTTTTCAATCCCAATCAAGCATCCCATGTGATCCACCTGCGGCAAATAGTTGAGCACTTGTGGGCATCTAATTTGACCCTGATATACGTAAGTTTGAGTTCCTCAAGTCTCAGGTCACCTTCTTGGGCAGCATCATTTTCAACAAAGGCCACGTGATAACTCCAGACAAGGAGAAGTCAGTTCAAAATTGGCCCTCACTAACCTTGGTTATAGAATATATGAGCTTATGGAACTTGAAACTTCCTTAAAAAGTTCACGCTAAGTCTTTCTGAGGTAGAGGAGCCTTTATATAAGGCCAGTGGGGCCAAAGTTCTTAAGTGGTCCTCTGCACTGAAAGATGCCTTCCAAGCAGTGAAGTGCACCCTTCTTTCTATGTCAGTTCTTCACCATTTGGAGCCTGAGAGGGATTTTATAATAGCTATGAATGCCTCCAACTTTACAATAGCTGATGCTTTGTTACAAGTGGGTGAAGCTGAAGTGGAGCATCCTGTGTGGAGTTTTTTGCGGAAAACATCCCTACCTGAGTTAAAATACACTGTTTATGATAAAGAACTGTTGGCAGTAATTAGTGCACTGATCTACTGGCTCATCATTTACAAAGTTCTTCCCACCCATTCCGCGTTCATATAGATCACTTTGCCATATTTTAATACCGTACTCCTCATGTCCTGACCCCACGGCAAACTCAGGGAATGAGATCTTTACCAAAAATTTGTTCTCTTATGAGTTTATGAAGGATAAGGAGATTGGTTTATTTAAAGCTCTGAGTTGAAAACCTGCATTGGCACCTGATCTTAAGGGGGTGGATTTTCACAACACCCACTTGGTGATTCCTCTTGGTAAGATTGTATCAAGTAAATTACCTACCACAGTATGCATGTCAGTGCTTGCTTCATTAAAGAACCTGAAGGATTATGGTATAACCAAAAAGATCGTCCTTTTTCATTTCTTATCGTCAGAATATACTATGGTTCTCACCTAATGTAGAATACAATCAGGAGGATATAACCAATAGGTACCATGTGAAGGTTGAGATGGTATGGTTCTAGGTGAGCTTATGGGTTCCCGCCAGAACAGTCCATTAAGAAATAATCATTGAATACCATGATGGCATAACTGTAGGACACCCAGAAAGGAAAAGTCTTTGGAGCTTATCTGACATACCTATATATTTATTTTTTATTTTTATATTTTATTCGAGGCGGGCCAACCTGGGGACAACACTGCACTGATTAGGGAAGTGAAGAAAATGGTAAAGGAGGATTAAACCCGGAAAACCTCCATGCGCGGCGTATGATAGGCCATGAACTCCATGGACCGCCTTTGCTATTTGCTATCTTGGTTCAGGGGCGTTGGTGTGCAAAACCAACACAGTCAAAATTGTCCCCTACCTAAAGTCCATTACCAGGATCAAACTCAGGAGGCAGTGGTAGAGGGTCCATACTCTACCACTGGGGTATCCTCCCTCATCTGACATACCTATAACTGGAGTGATTGCTGCACAGGTTGCATGGTATTCTAAGAAGTTCCTGGTCTGCAATAGTATGAAGCCAGATTGTCAGCCTCTCGCAGGGTTGTTAGTTTAAAAATCAGCGGGACCCTGGTCTTCCCTCTCAGTCAATTCTATTGTGGAGCTACCCTTTACAGAGGGGTATAATGCTATCATAGTAGAAGTGGACCAGTTTACTAAGTCTGCCTATTTCATACCATGTAATACTGCACTAACAGCGGCGCAGAAGACTAAGTTTTTTGTTTCCACATTTTTCCATTCATGAGGTGTCCCAAGAGATTATTATCAACGGCAGACCTCAGTTCACGTCAGTATTCTGAAAAGAGTTGTAAAAAACTCTTCAGATTAACCGTGCCATTCTACTTCCTACATTTTCAAATCAGATAAGCAGAAAGAACAATTGAAGCAATGCCTGTAACAGTTCTTGAAGTGTTACACTGCAGATAAACATTCTGATTGGGTTTCTCATCTTCCCCTGGCCTAATTTAGTTATGACAACGCCTAGCATTCTTCATTTGGGTGTTCTCTATTCTTTTCCAATTATAACAACACCTTGCTTTTCACTTGGAACCCAGTTGTGGGTCCAAGGTGGAGGCGGTGGTGGACTTCGCTAAGTCCTTTATTAAAGTAGACCAAGGGGTCAAAACCAATTTTAGGCAGCAATGAAGACTTATAAAGAGAATGCTAGTGGTAAGAAATGGGTAGGTCCAGCTTATAAGGAGGGGAATCTCATGATACTTGATTCTAAAAGTGTACAATCAAGAAGCCATGCAAGAAGCCGGGGCTAAAGAGGATAGGACCTTACCGCATTGTCAGGAAGGTGGGTCATGCCTCTTAACAGTTAAATTTTCTCTCATCATTTTGGATTTTTGCCGAGTTCTATGAAAGCAAGCTGACCTAGTTTTAGGGTCCCCCACCAGAGATCACAGAAGCATAATTCATAGATGAGACTTCAGATTGAGAGGTAGAGGAGGTTGTACCCTCTCATTGTGTAAGGAGAATACTTGAGTACTGGTTTATGAAAAGGTTTTGATGCCGTGTAAAATAGCTGGGTGCCATCATGGGACTTCGTCCATGCACAAGGCCTCATTAATACATTCCATGAATGTTTCCCAAGGCAGCAGAACTCAAGGCTAACCCAATTATTGCTGCCATGAAGCTGGAACCTTCATATAAGAACTTTTCCCTGGATGAAGCTCCTTAAGGAGGTGTGGAGCCTCTAAAAGACCAGAGGGTAATGTCATGGTTTTATGACATAATTGTGGGTCAGATTGCTCAATATGGCTGAGAGGAAGGAGGCCAAGGGGATCAGGTTAGTGAACCTGACTGACCTGAAGCACACCCTGGACCAACGCTGGTTAGGTGAAAGATATTCACAAGTTGGTTCTGGAGGTATATGATGGTTAGATGAGCATTATATCTATGGAATTAAAAATAAAACAGCTATGTAAAAATTATGCCAGGTCTTTGCATTTAACCAGAGAATGGGGCTTGAGTTCTATTCAATTTATAATATTGCTAAATTGGGTAAAAATTAACTTTAGTCAATCAATTAAGTGTGGGCTTACTCAAGCTACAGTATGTCAATGGATGGGAAGTTGTGTTTATTAGTTCAACTGGGCTCATTGCTCACTTGATGGATGATGAATTCCCCCAATTGTTTAGTAATAATTTTTTGAGACCACCCTTTTTTTGGTTGACTTGTTCTGATAGCGACTCATTTGTTTCCGTTTTATCAGATGGTCTTTTAGTCAACATGTGTGCAGAAACCTAAAGGAGGTCTCGAATAATATAGGTCATTTTATCTTATCTAAACTAACAAGATATCCTTTTTCCCCTCTGGGAAAGCTTAGACCTCTCCAGATAGAGGCCCTGAAGAACCTAGATTCAGACCTGCACTTGGTAAAGTCTCTTACCTTGTGTCCAACTAAATCCTCACATTTCTGGTTTATCTCATTATTCATGACAGGAGAGTATATATAACTCATCGGTTTTCCAGCATGGCGTTGCATGAAGCACTGGACCAAAGCAAGGGAACTTGTCATCAATGTGAACATAAAGATAGACCAGCAGAGTAAGCTGGAGCTAAGGAGACATAGGGCGAGGGTGTTGAGTACAGTAAAAGTAATAATATATTAAGCAATCAGAAAAACTTGGCTGTGCCCCAAAGGGCAAATCATAATTGAGTTTTGACAAGGGCTAAAAGTGCACAGATAACCTGGTTTGGAGGGAGCCTGTTAAGCACAGCGGTGTACCTGAGGCTGTATTAAATTTTAAAAGAAACAAATTGTCTAACACGTCATGTGACCTCCTCAAAGAGGTCTGTGCACATGTTTTCCCAAGTCAACATTTAGAAAGAACGTAAAATGACTAGGTGTTTTATTAGTGATGACGATCACAAGAAACGTTGGTCTTGAGCAAACATAAACAAGCCAACTTGGGGAAATCATTGATCAGAGAAAATGGTAATAAGTCTTGATGCACCTATAGGCACACGCTTCTATCTGACAGGGTAACATACTTTGAAACTGACCTTACTTGAGTGATCAATTGAAGTTGAACCCAACCTGAACTCACAATTTTATAAATAGAATGGGTTTTAAACCCTTTTTCACCAATTAACCATATTGAGCCTTCATCATTTAATACAAAATGCTCGTCCATTTTAGCACAAGAGCCGAAACTAGGGGCTGAGCATTAGTCACCTCAATTATGCCAACCTGGGCATACCCAGCCTGTACCCAGCGTTGATCCAAAGTGTGCTTAAGGTCAGGAAGGTCCTGAAATCTGACCCTTTGGACCTCCTGCCTCTCAGCCTTGTTCTTGATTTTGGTGCCCTCAATAAGATCATGTAAACATGACAATTTTTACAAATGATATAACCCTCACCTTGGGTCTTGATGGTACTGGCCCACTCTGAGAGGCCCTCTTCACTGTATTATTAGCAGGTTGTTCCCTGGTATTGTGGTTAAGCATCCCTCACCACCTCTCTGTAAATGAGTGTGTTACAGAAAATCTCTTAACAAAAAGAGAAGTTAGAAGATAATAGACTAGTATTAGATTATTAATTAATAATATTCCACTTGTCCAGGCGCCAATATTTATTCCTTTAGGACATCTCCTGGACATACTTTAAGCATGCAATTTTACACAAATTTAAATTATCTCCTCGGTTCAGCCCAATAACTAATACAATAGTGTTCTATACTAGATCTATTGGTAGCAAAATTATCCTAAAATTTGGAAGGTCACAGGCACAAAAATTGCAATTCAAATGTACATAGTTGTCCTAAGATCAGCCCAAATTGGGTTTCGTCATAAAGCTGAAAAATACAATTGTTAGGAAAAAGTAAATATTTAGCCTTAATGGCTTACCCCAATCCAGGACGTTGGCAGGCCTCTTGATAGTACTAGATACTATCTTTTTGGCTGTCCATGTGCAAGTGCTTTGTGCCAATTTCAAGCATCAACATACATGATCTGGAGTAGGGTGGAAAACTGATTTCAATAATATTAAGTTGCAATCTTATAGAAGCCTTATCCCATGGGATTGCTAGAGCAATATTGTGCTTTATCCAAGGGTGATTTCTTTATAATTAAATTATAATTTTTAAAGTTTATCAGGAAGGGTTGCCAAACCCATCTTTAGGGTAATCGCCCAAACTGATGGGTTTTGAGGGTTTATTTTTGAATTAACTACCAGAATCGGATATCTCACCCACTTAGCTGGAACATAAGCCCTGAGATTACCAATTAGTTTGCAATAGTTGTTGACAGGCAGCTTTGATTTTGGCTAAAATTGCTGATGAATTTTAGAGTCAAACCCCACCCCTCCTCAAGCAAATAATAACTACTAATTATAATATATTATTTTAGTTTATTTATACCTTTTTGTTTAGTTATCTTTATCTATTATTTCTTTTTTTATTTTTTACTTTATTTTATGTTATTTTGCTAGGCTAGTGTTCTATATGTATTCTTTATTTGGATAACTTATTGAACCTTCTTAAAACTTTCCAAGGACACTGTTGTATAGATGGCTGTTCTCACTTCCTTGAATGTATAAATGAACTGTGATGCCTTCTTGATACCCACAAGTGGCCAAACCAGATAAAAATATAACTTAGGTAATTGTCCCAATCCGTGGATATTGCAAAATAAGAACCTTCTTGCTTACTTTGACTTAATCAAATTGTAGCGTTCTTGCATATTCTTTACATGTCAAGCCTTTTTCATAGCAAAACTATTTTTGAAGGATTGAGCTTGCAACTTGATTAAGGTATCAGCAGGTAATCAACATGTTGAGGAAATTTATCGTTCCCAGGATCCTGTAGGACCAAATATAGTAATGAATGGTAAAGAAGTATGTCTTCCATATAACAACTGAAGGGTGACATCACGGTTTCTGGATGATGACAGAAGCTGTAGACAAACACGGCTAAACTCATGCAGGTGCTCCATTAAGATGGTTTACTCAAAAGTTAATCCTTGTATAATATTCAATAATTTCCCTTTTTCTAGCTCAACTGTACCATTTTTTGAGATAATAAGGAGAAGAAAACAAACCTCTTTCTCTCATCAACTTGTTTTTTCTTGGTTTAACATGTGTAGTGAAGATTTTGAGTTTGATGTAAATATGATCTATGGATAGCCATTCTTTAAGCGGATGTTTTCAAGGATGAACTTAAAAATTTGCTGCTCCTACTTATCAAATAGCTTTATCTTTGACACATTTAAGCAAGTGATTAATAACCACAATAATGCACTTGGCTTTTTAAATTGCTTGTGTGAAATGGCCAAACATCAATAGGCACGGTATTCCGGGCAAACTTGGGCCAAACAAGATGGTAAGTTGTGCTTTTTGGAACAGGACTTCACCTTGAACTTCTCACAGCACTCTAGCATTTCCTGGATGTCAAAATGTATTGACTCCCAATATAATTGCTTTATATTCTCCTTTTTTTGTACTAGCTTTATATTCTCCTTTATCTTCTTAAATCCATCATGCCCTATGGCCTTATGGCACCCATTAAGATGTCTTTTTGGACCAATGGTTATGGGAAAAATACTTTATGCCCTCAACGATTCTGTAAAGTGTCCCATTTTTAATTAATGTATCTTGTCATAAGTCTGATATTAATTTTTGGACTGATTTGAGCTCATCTTGGTACTCTTCGCTGATCATCTTCTTATAAAAACTCATCAGTGGCTAACTAGGTGTTGTAAATTGTGGGTAGTCAGTATAAGCAGTTAGCATCTGATGTCTTGCTCCCACATGATGCTCAATTGTGTAATTTTAGGCTTGAAGCTTTAACGCTCAGCGGGCTAATTCGCCTTCAGGTTCTCTTAAGTTGTTTAACCATCTTAGGGATGCATGGTTAGTAACAACTATGAAGTAAGTGCCCTAAAGATAGACCCAAACTTGCTTGAAAGCATACATAAATACTAAACATTCCCAATTTGTCACCATATAGTTTCTTTCATAAATGTTTAAGGTCCAACTACAAAGGCAACCTGATGTTCTGTGACGTCCTCCCCTATCTGAGATAATATGGCTCTATCTGCTGTAGTGATGCGTCATTCTGAACAGATATTCATGATTAAAGTCTGGATATCGTAGGATGAATCCACCAATAGTGCCAATTGAAACTTATTAAATGCTCCTTGATAAGCTAGATTCCAGTGAAAATGGGACCTTTTCTTTGAGATGAGAAAGTGTTTCTATAAGTTTTGCAACATTTACAATAATTGTAAATAGTAACCAATCATGCTAGGAAAACTTGGGCATTGCGCCTTAACTTAAGCCGTTTCATTTTGGGTATGTCATCTAACTTAGATGGTTAAGGCCAAAGTCCTACTTAGTCAATTAAAAAGCTGAGATAATTCAGCTGATCCGAAGAGTTGCTTTTTCTAAGCTTAATTTTTAAGTTTGCAGCTGCTAGCCTTTTAAAAACCTGCTATAAGTGTCCAGGTGGTTTATCAAAAGTGACACTGAAACATCAATGTCGTCAAAGTACACATTTACACATGCAACTTTAAATCTCCCAGGATTGTGTCCATGGCTCTCTGGAAGTTAGCTGGGGCATTGCATAGTCCTTGAGACATCCTTATCGGCTATAATAGGCTTTCTTAGTATATTATTATTAACATATTTGCGCTTTTTTGGAAATGTCAATTTGTCAATACCCACTAAATAGATCCATTTCTGGGAATAGTTTTGCACCCCTAGCCTGTCCAGGGCATCATTAATCTGTGACAGAGGATACAAGGTTTTTGTGATGTTGTTTATTTTCTGGTAATCCATGACACCTCAACTGCTTCCATCCTTCTTTTTTACCATTAAAAATGGCGCAGACCAAGGACTTTATGATGGCACTAACATGACACAATCAAGGTGATCTTTTATCTCCTTTTAAACATACCCTTCTAATGCTTTAAAGCGTCTAATCAGGCACAATTGAATTGGTCTGTGATCTCCAGTATCAATGGTGTGGATGACATCCTTAGTACATCCTAGGTCAAAATTATCTTGCGCACTTATTTTCTGATCATTTGAAAATAAGTCCTGAACTTGTCTCTTCTCTGGGTCAATCAAGTTACCCAAATTGGCCATTGGGACAACATTACTCTTGCTTACTATGTCCTTTTCAGGAAGTCATATTTCATAAAGAGTTACAAAATTGAAAAATAAGTTAATTTCAATTTAGGGAACAGATGCAAGAAGGCGATTATATGATGTCTTTTAATTGCAATGGGCTAATTTTGTAGGTTTGCACACAAGGTATGATTTCTAATGGCTGGGAATAATAATACCAGGTGCGATGTGCAGCTTGAATTAAGATATGGACCATAGTTGATATACTAGGTCGTAAAGTCATTCAGAATTTTGAACTGTCAGTCAGTGAGGATGAATATTTATGTGCCTGATGATATATTAATAAGCTGATTTGATTAAAGAAAACTTTCCTTTGAATTATTAGTCTGCATGTGCAATAATTTAATCTTCATTTGTGCTTTGATGTACTCAATTGGGATTACTCCATCTTTGTAAGCCAGAATTGTGAACAAACAGGACTTCTTTTTCTCAACTACTCCATATCTCTTATAGTACAGCGGGATAGTATGACCAAGAATAGTGAAGGTGTTATCTTTGCGATTTAGAACAGCTAAAAATGTTCTCATCAAATAAGTCCCAATTAGGATATTGTAGTTTGTATTTGGCAATACTATAGCAGGTGCTGTTACTACAATAGATCTGAAGCATAGATGTAAGCCACTGTATTCCCCAAGTGACTTTGTTGTATGTTTGTTTTGCCATGCCATATTCCTGACAATGGGCAACATTAGGCGTAATTTTCAACTTTTTTAATCATTTTTGTACTGAAAATATTGATAGGAGCTTTTTAATATCAACAATGGCCCAAACTTGGACCTTGTTCACTGCTATATCCACATAATTACATTCAGAGTATGTTCCAGATTTACCTAAAATTGAATACTGTGATTGTTTCCTGATTCCAGATGTGGTTTCAGATCTGAGCAGATATCTGAAAAGTATCTGTTAAAACCTTCATTGGAATGGCCACTTTTATGTTGTGGACAGAAGGGGGTCAGTTGAACATCCAGGTTGAAGGTCTAACCCATGATCAATAATCTGCTTAGTAGGATTTAGATAATTCTGTTCAGTCTTCTTAGGTAATTTTAAAAAACTTAATTCCTTTTCCTTTAGTCTGAGTAGTAGCCGATAAGGACATCATTAACCAAAAATTGATGGAGATTATTTTCAGCAACTTTTTAGCCATAAAGAGCTCGCTAGGGTCTGAGGAAATGGTTTTGGTGAGCATCTATGAAATTAGAGAATTTTCCTCTAATCCACCTGCTTTTTTCCCACCTTATCATCATTGTTGATTTCCCAGGAAACATTTTTTCAGGTTTTTGTCTGACCATCTGAGGCATTAGCTAGCGAAATGTCCTTTTTTGCACCACAGTTGTGTCATGTAATTGGCCCTTACTGCTATCTTTGTTCAGAAAATTTGGTTCAAATTTGATACATATCCTTGGTCAAACATATCATGATTTGTTAAACCCAATAATATAATTTTTGTTGATCATTGAGCAAATTAGGGTCTCAAAACTGCTGTCACAGCATATCAAGTAATTGGTAAGCTCTTGGTTTCTCATGCTTCAATTAATACTGTTATCATGACATGATGTAAGTCACAATAGGGCTTGACTTCATTCTCCATTGCAATTTTAGCGTCAAACTCAGTCATTGCATTAAAACTGAGTAAGACTTGTGCCTTGTGGTAAAACCTATTGACAAAGTTTTTTATATCCTCATTTGACTTAATTCAATATTTAGAAGCTCAGAATTTTGGGCTGAAAGTCTCCAGACCTCCAAATTCTTGTATCGCTTCATTCTTGGCATCCATATAAAAATTAATTTTAAGTCAAATAGGGCATAACGATGTTGCAGCTGTGGTAGCAAAGCAAGTTGATTATTGCGGATGCTTTTTCATAGTCTGATGCTCCTCACATCACCATTTAAGATAGCTTGAGAAAAAGTGACCACCTCTATCCATTTAATAACTTTGGCAAATTTAGAATTTTGAACTCATCTCGCACTATTTCTGGAATAGGTGTCGCCTTCTAGTATATTAACGCCTTGGAAAATCATCAGTCAAAATTGGGCTTTTGTCCTGTCAAGGAGTATCTTGGGCCAGGATTGATGCCAATATTTAGGCATAAAGCTAATGTTTAGTATGTTGGTTTTTTCATCTAAATCAATCCTCTGATGATTCAATTTTATGATGTTGCTCCAAACTAATAGATTTTAAATTAGTTTTGGAATTTTGATTAATATATCAAGTTTTTACCCAAATAGAAAAATATTTTTCATTTTCCCCCAAGGCTGGTCAAACACTTGAAACTCTTCCTATTATGGTTTTTGACTTTCTTTTTAAGGATTTCACGTGCTTTTCAAATAAAATTTGATTTCACGTTATGATTTGATATCTTTAATCATACTGTCTACTCAAAAATTGTTGTACTTGTATTCTGAGTTCCCAATCTCCTGAGTAATTTCAGCATTTCTGGCCTACAATCTTGACACAGCTGTCCAGATTTCAAAGACTCATCTTTGATCTGAGCTTTCTTTTTAACCCTATTTGGAACTGCTGGCAATGAAACAGGATCTTCTATGTTTTTATGTAAACACCCAATCAGTTGAAACAGCTCAAATTGAACGTTCATTGATAATAGGTCTAGATGATCTCTTTATGCCAAAATAGCCTGTATAGTAAGTCATTCTTTCTGAGATGATAGGAAATTGTTTTGAGTTCCAACTTTTGACAGAGTTTACTTAAATTTTGTACCCATTTGTGCAACGGTCCGTTGTAAGCAAGAAATTGAATGACTATCTTCAGGACTCCTACATTTAGCTGTTCCTCAGGGTGTTTAATCTTTGATGTACATCATTTGCATGCTCAGTTAGGACTGCTATTTTAGACTTTGATAAAACTGAATCTAATTTGACCATTAGATTAGATTGGGAGTATTGTTCTTCTTTTGTAAATGGTATAACTTTGTGAGTTCTAAATTCTGTCAGGCAAGAATACTCTGGATATGCTTGATTGATGGCTGCCTAAAGTTAACCTGAAATTCATTGGTTTCTTACTTATTGTAAAGCATCTAAAAAGAACTTCCAAGTTCACCTAACGATACTTCATGTACTACTCAACCTTGAGTGTCTGATTTTAAGATAGTAAAACAGGCTGAAAGTGGGATTAATTTGTGATGTGACATTCCTAAATCCATGGAATAAAACATTAAGGATGTTCTTCACATTTTCAGATGCAGCTCAATCGAGCCTGATGAATCTACATGCCCTCCTCCTACTGTGATAAGATCCAAGGAATTAATATTTACCCTCATTGGAGCCATGGCAGGTGGTATTGAAGTAATTGGTGATTTCTTTATCATCAATTTCCATCTTGTTATCACTTTCGCTTCTGAAAAATCTGCCTGGGTCTGGTATCGTGAGTCCATCATGGAGTGTCTCTAAGTTTGAGTGAGCACCACTTGTTTTAATGAGGTTTTTGCTTGTTATCAAAAATCCACATATAATCAGGAAGAAGTTTGACCAAAAGTTTTTTGATTTTTCGCCAGTGTCTTAATGTATATTAACTATTCAGAAGCTCACTAAAATTATCTAAAGTTATATGACTCTTCTGGTCTTTAAAGCTAATTTTTCAGCAAATTTAGGAACTTCTACTGATGCAGGAAAAGGTAAAATATGGTGATTTTTGTCTGAACAAATTGTGACTCTCTTAAGAAGAATAAATCTAATAAATAACTAGATAAAAGAAATTAATAGAAAGATAAGCTTTTATTAAATAATTATTAAATAATATTTTACTTGACCAGGCACTGGTATAGATATGATTAAGGCATCTCTTGGACATACTTTTTGCATGCAATATTCCACAGATTTAATTTACCACCTCAGTTCAGCCCAAGAACTAATACAATAATGACCTTTACTAAATCTATTGGTGGCAAAAACTATCTTAAAATTAGGAATGTTTTAGGTACAAAAATTTTGACTCCAATTTTTCCAAAATTTCTTAGAATAGCACAAATTGAGTTTTGTTATAAAGTTGAAGAAATATGAATGTTGGAAAAATTGGGTTTATCTAGTTTAATGACATACTCCTAATTGGGACGTTGACGGGCCTCTCTATAGCACTGGGTACACCCTTTTGAGCTGTCTATGTGCAAGTGCTATCATGCTAATTTACATCATTGACATTCAAAATTTGCAATAGGGTAATTGATTGCAATCAAACGAGGGGCAATCTTATAGGTGCTACTAGCCCATAGGATTTTTAGAGCGATATTGTTCTTAATCCCAGTGAGATTTATTAAGTATTAGACTAATTTTGCGCATGTTTGTTTGGAAAGGGTTGCCAAATCCTTCTTTATGGCAATTGACCAGATCTGATGAGCTTTTCAAAGGGCTTATTTTTGAGTCAACGACCAGAATCTGAAACTTTAGTAAAGTAAAATTGTCTCCTGGTAAGGTAAAACTAGGTATTGGACTGAGATGAAACTTATAACGCTATCACCCTACTGTTTACCATCCTCCCCTTATATAAGTAGACTATGATAATGATTTTTATAGCTTAAATATAGCTTAAGTATATATTAACATTTCAAAATTCTATAATGGTAGATCTATTAAAAAGCTAATTAGTTTGGAAAATTATATGGTGCCTTTATTAAAGATATTAACTATTATCATAGCTAGTAGCAATATGATTTTTTAACTAGAAAAACATAATTTATGAAAACTTTTGCCAATAAGATATGCCTCAAGTGTAAAGAATATGAGATTATTTAATCCAGTAATACCATCATCAAAGGACTTAAGCTAAATCTATATACCATTATATTCATTACTTCAGACTCCTTCCTTCATATGTGCTCAATAGTGGCGCAAGCCTCTACTCATGATACCCCTCTTCCTTTAATTGGCGTTCCTGATGGCAACAGGAGACAACATTAGCGTCTCTAGGGGTGCCTCTAGCGTGTATCAGTACTTGCTTATTATTATATATTGGAAGTGTCCGTCTCATGGTCAGCCTTCCCCAAATAAATTTTACTAAAATTTATATGCCATTATATTTTTGTAAAATAACAATATCTATTTTTAGTTGGATATAATTTCTTAATGTAAAGTTTAGACCCCTATCTCAGTCTAACAGATTTTTTATTTTTATGATATAGAATACAATAGCCTTCAGATACTTATATGGAGAAAGGACCTGATTTGAGTAACAGTTGAGCTTTGAATAGCAGCCCAGTCTCTATAACTACCCACCCCTTCCACCACACTCTGAAAGTATCATACCATTTAACCACAAAGCCATCTCTATTTTCTATAAGTTTTAGTTTCTTGCTATATTTAAGTACCCCAAGCCCTCCCAAAATCTGCAAGCCCTTTATATTTTCCTTAGAACCCAATACAGAAGCGAACTTTAACTTCTCAATGGCCTCACTGTCTTATTTTGACAATTAGCTAAAAATCATGGAAACTCTTTGTCAATCCATATAATGCCATCACCCAAAAATTTCTTCCTCTAAAACAAACTCTACATATAGTCTAAGGGCAAAAATTATAATATGGAACTTATATTGTCTAGACTTTTTGTTATACTTAAACCAGTATGCCCTAACTTTCAGCTTGTACACTTTTTACAATCCTAGTTTTTATGGCTTGACAAACACTTACAACTAATGAAGGCTTAACGCTTAAACTTTAATTATTTAAACTAATACTAAATTATCTCTTCATGATAGCTAATGATATTGGCTTCATCAGTAAAGATCTAAAGTTTAAGCTTAATCTTACCCTGCAATATCTGTATGAAAGTTCTCTCTTCTATAAATTATCACTAGTCTTAAACCCTCTATTTTAACCTTCATATATTAAACATGTAAATTCTAGTTAATCTTAAGGTTACTATTACTTTAGTGTTATTTTAGACTATAAAAAAAGGAAAGGATATGTTCATATTAATTATTAGCTTACTATTCATAAAAAACCTAATAAAAAATTGAAGACCTTTTCAGAATAGCATCAATTGTTATCTCCATGCCATTACCGTTATGCTACTTAAAAGGACTTTATTTTTAAAGACATGACGATGCTCCATAAACTTAATTCACCACCGTCTAAACTAAAAGGTATCTAAAAACTATGGCTATTTTATAGTTGCCATCATTAGAGAGTTCCCCTTAAAGCTCTAAAGGTATACAGATGGTTGACTTAAAGGCAACATTGCTCTTTTATTAAATGTATAATATGTTTATAGAATGTCTTATTTACACCGCTCTTAGTTTTTACCTCAGTGTCATGGTTAAATTAAATAATTTTGGGGACAGATTGTACAATAAGGCTGAGCGGGAGGAGGCAAGGGGATAAAATTAGTGAACCTGCCTGACCTGAAGCACATCCTGGATAATGCTGAGAAAGGTAAAATATTCAGAAATAAGTTCTGTGGTGCTCGTGATGGTCAGAGGATAGTTCCACCCTCAGCTCTGAAGTGTTTCAGTTATTTTTTAAATTATAAAGGGGTTTTTATGTTTGCTTAAAATGGGGCTTTATGTCCCATTAGATTTAATCATATTGTAAAATCTGGCAAAGTTTAATTGCAGTTAATCACCCAAGTGCAAGCCTAATCAAGCTATATTACAATAATACATGGTAGTTTGCATTTATTTGTTGGATTGGTGAAGTGCATCGCTTGATGTAAAATTCTATCCCCTTTCCTTAAAAGTAGTTGTTTGTGATAAACCTTCTTTGTTGGTTGACTGGTTTAAATAACTAAACTTCTTTTTAGCTTATTAGATGGTCCTTTAGTTTGACCTCTTTGTAGAACTCCTGGAGGAGGCCTCTAGTATAAAAGCCATTTTATTTTATCTAAATTACTAAAATTATATGTTCCCCTGGGAAAGCCTGGACCCCTCCAAATTGAGTCACCTAAGATCTCCAATACTGATATGCACTTGGTTATGGACTACTCCCCTGTGTCCAACTAAGTCCTCGCCTTTTAGTTTATCTAGTAATTTACACAATTTTGTACACCCTCTCCTTGGGTCCCCTGTGTACTAGCTCCTTTCTTGGGGCCCTAATTCTTTAGCTTTAAGTGTCTTGTTCTCTGGTTATATGGCTGTGCATTCAGCACCACCTCCCAAGGAACGAGAGAGTTACAGATACACTCTAGACATAAGTTGACCAACACTTTTACTATATGTGCATAAGAATTATCCATTTGGGGCTATCATTGAGCATTAACTGGATGGGTTGGCTGTTCGTTATAGTATTTATGCTACTCACCACAGCGTTCTCATTTGGTTTACTTTAAGTGCATCTCAGCATTATTCTCACTACAGCTAAATTAAAGTTTCAAACATTCCTGCTCATACCTGGTGGTCTTGGACCCTTCAGGATCCTGTTGGGTTGATTCTGATACTCAACCCAATAGTTTATTATAAAACCTAACAAGAGCTAGCTTCCATCACTTTTTTTAGTACTAGATGGTCCCAACCTAGCTTCCATCACTTTGAAAGGTCTATCAATAAAAATATGAACTGTTCCCGTCCACCCCTTGTGGGGTGGATTTGCTGTATCAGCTATCCCCCAGTGGAGCTGACTGGGTTTTCTAAAGATATTGATACAGCCACTTTTATGGAAATCTGTGGAAGGTTTGGATAGCTTTCTAGGAAATTGGCGCCATGATGAGCCAACTTTCCAAACCTTCTGATATATCTTTTCTCTGCGTCAGGATGACCACTTTTCAAAGGTATATTTAAATGAATTTTGCAACTGGGCCCAGATCTTCCTCTGTCTGACATAGTTAAAACGTCATTTCTTCATTCAACTCTGGATACTTCAGTGAGTTCGCATCAGTATGGCAGGCTCCTCCTGCCAACTTTGATCATCTTATTAAAGTTCTTTGGAAAGATTTCTCTGCCCAACCAAAATGGGTAGGTAATTTGACCATCACTGTTTCATCTGAGGGGACCCCTATGAATACTGGCCCTGAAAATTCACATGCGCCTTTGAAATGGGAGGAGTTTTTTCTTTCATTCCTTCAGTTTTGGAGTAACTTAAGGTTAGCAGGGCTCTATCTCTAAGTCTTCAGATAATTTTTCGGTCAATTCAGCTGCAATGATGTCACACACAAAGGCCCCTATAGATATGGCGCCCAAAACAATGGATTCTTGAATGTGCAGGGCTCTCCACTGGTACTCCCTCTATTTTTGAGGAATTTGAGATATTAATGAGTCTAGCCCTGAATAAAACTTATTAAAGCATAAAACATTATTCATCCTCTGAAACTTTTATCTAATGAACCAGTAAACCATTGATTAGGGCCTAGTTGTGATGGTATTGGATAGGTGATCAGCTGGTTATCAGATTAGCATGAAGACTTCAAAGCCCAAAAACGCTTTAATAATGATATTTATATAAAAAACAAGCCAAGTACAAGCTCTTGTGGGTCTAGTTGAATCTAGTTTCTATGTAACTTTCCACACCTGAGAGCCTGCGCTTGACCCCAATATGATTCACCTGACTTAGGAGGTGGAAAATAAGTTATATTACTATATGTAGATAAGTATGCTACTTAAAAGGATATTGTGGGGCATATGTTCTCAGTGGTGAGTGTAGCCAACTATCTCTCTTCTTTTTTGATGCAAAACTTATCCTGGTGGCATGATTATGTCTGATGAAGTTTTTCTGCAGAATTTTTAGTTTTATGTGTGATTAACAAAGACTATTATGGATATTTTCTGCTTTCTGCTAATCTTTCTTTCCCTTAAAGTGCATTGGGAACAACTATTTTAGTAGATACAGGGGCTCTGAGAATTTTATTGACTAAGATTTAGTCGACCATCTTAAGTTAAACTAATTGCCTAATGGTATTGTTGAGGCAGGGACCTCACAAGGTACTCCCTCATTGAAGATTCAGGGGTTGGTATATTATCAAGTTATCAAGTGCCACTTGTCTAAACGCTTCCTTGAAGTCAAATATCTCCTGTGCCCAAGTTTTGAGAGTGGAGTGGTGGAGGAAATTATATCAGAACCAACTTAAAATCCAATACCTTGACACTATCCCTGAAAAGTGAGCAGGAATTAGATATCCCTTGTCTGAAATCAACATTCAGTGCAATTTACACCAATGGCCAAAGGTACACAAACTTAGCCCTACACCTCTGCTAAAGCCCACTTTGGAGGTGCCCTTACATCCTGTTTGAAAGAGTTAAAATCTTCATTTGTTGCGGCTTCAGACAACGTTTACCAGTTCATTTGAAGTTTTATTGAGATTTAAAATCACTGCTGACCTAGTTTGCATTTATTCTCTGATATACCCTTTAACTTCAGGAGAGGAGCCTTATATGTTTGAGTTAAAGAGCAGTTATAAAATGGTTCCATATTTCAGCATACCTATCCATTATTCTCAGCACTTCTCATTGTGAAAAAGCAGATGGTACTCTATTTCCTTGCGTGGATTATGAGAACCTAATTAATGTCAAAATACTTAAACTTCATTTATTCCCAGTGTAGTCAAGAATTTCCTGTTATGTGTAGAAGGCAAAGTCTTTTTGAAATTGGATTTCTTAATTCTTTTAATCAGATACATAACAAAAATGTCAGGAAAGGCTTACTGCACCCTGTACCAAAAAGGGAATTTTCCAATTCTGGGTCATGCCTTTTGGGCTTAAATAACGTGCCTGCAAGTTTCCAACGTATTTAAATGCAGCCTTTGGGAGATTTGTTGGGCGTATGTTCTGTGGCTTACATGGATGATATTCTGTGTTCTCTCCCAATTAATCATCCCATGAGACTCACCTGCGTCAAGTGATGGAGCACTTAAGGACAGAAAATCTAGCACTGAAAAACAGTAAGTATGAGTTTTCAAATACTAGGTCAGCTTTCTTGGGCAGCATTGTTTTTAAAAAGGCTACAAGATCACTCCAGACAAGGAGAAGGCAATTTGTTTGGCAAGCAAGAAACTTAGTTAAATAATTGAGAATCTCTTTGGGGACTTGCACCTTCCTTTGAAAAGTTCACGCCAAGTCCTTTTGGGATAGCGGCGCCTTTGTATAAGGATAATGGGGCCAAAATACTTAAATAGTCTCTTCATTGAAGGATGCCTTCCAAGTGTGGAAGTTCACCCTGCTTTCTACATTAGTTCTTCAGCACGCGGACCCTGATAGGAGGTTTGCAGTAACTAGTGATGCTTCCTACTTTGTAATAGCTGCTGCTCTGTTACAAGTGATAAAAGAAGAAGTTGAGAATCCTGTGAGATATTTTTCTCGGAAAATGTCCCTTTTATAAATTGGATATGCTGTTTATATCAAAGAACTATTGACGTTTGTGGAAACATTGACCAATTGGTGCCATAATTTATATGTCCTTCCCAGCCATTCTGTGTTCATAAATTCATCGTGTCCTATTGTAATACCACGTTCCTCATGTCCTGAACCCACAGAAAAACTAGTGGCATGAGACCCTTATCCAATTTGTGTTCTCTTATAAGTTTATGAAGGGTAAAGAGAATGGTTTGGATGTCTCCCTACGTCAAAACCCAACTTTAGGTCCTGATTTTAAGGAAGTGGAGTTAGACAAAATCAACTTAATGCTTCCTTCAGGTAAGATTGTACCCAAGCAACCCTCCTCCATGGCATGCATGCCGGTACTTTCTTCTTGGAGAACTCAAATAATTATGGTATTTTCAGAAAGGCTGTCCTTTCTCAGTCACTATCAGCAGAATATACCATGGCACTCACAAATAGCAAGTGACCTAGGAGGATATAACCATGGGTACCATATAAGGGAGATATAGTATAGTTTCAGAGATGCTCATGGGTTTCCACCGGAACACTCCATCTGGAAAGAATCAAGGATCACCAGGATTATGTTAGGGCACCCCAGGAAGGCGAAGAACTTGTAGCTGATTCGCCATACTTATAACTGGAAGGGATTAGCCACACAGATTGAATGATATTATAAGGATTTTCTGGTCTGCAGTAGGATAAAACCAAATAGTCAGCCTCTTGCAGATTGTTGGTATAAGTTCGAAATGCAGAGGGGCCTTGGACTTCCATCTCAATCAATTTTATTGTGGAGCTACATGCATAAGAGGGGTATGGTGCTATCATGGTGGTAGTGGACTGGGTTACAAAGTTTACCTATTCTATTTTATGTCACACCACAGTAACTGTGACGCAGATGGTTAAGTTATTAGTTTCTCATATTTTTGCCCTCCATGGGGTGCCCCAGGAGATTTCTAGCAACTGCAAACCACACTTCACATCCTTATTCTGTGAAGAGTTGTGCAGAGCTCTTCGTATTCATGTGTGAAATTAAATTCTAATACCCTCAATAAGATGACATACAGAACGAGAGAACCAGTGCCTGGAACATCTCTTGCAGTGAACTGCAGCCATCCATTCTAAATGGGTTTACATCTTCCCCTGGCTCAATTTATTTATAACATTTCACAGCATGAATTTTATGAGTTCTCTCTTCTTTGTCAGCTATGTTTTAACCACTTTTTAGCCTGGAAACCAGCGGTGAGTCCAGGGTGGAAGCAGTGCTGAACTCTCCAAATCCATCAAGAAAGCATACCAAGGGGTCAACACCAATTTGGATGCTGCCATGAAGATCTATAAGGAGAATGCGGATGGTAAGAGATGGGTGGGGCCTTCATACAAGGTTGGAGATTTATAATTCTTGATACCTAAAAAATATCAATCAATAAGTCATGAAAAAAGCTGGGGCCAAAGAGGATAGGACCTTGTTGTATTGTCAGATAGTTGGGTCATGCCTTGTACCAGTTGTATCTCCCCTATCGTTTTTTGTGGTGTTTCATAAAAGCAAGCTGACCTTGTTTGAGTGTCCCCTTCCTAAAACTTCAGAGGCATACCTTGTAGATGGAACCCCAGAGTTGGAAGTAAAGGAGGCTAAAGCCTCCCATAGTGTAAGGAAAAGACTGATTTACCTGAAGACATGAAAAGGTTTTGATGTCGTGGAGAATAGATGGGTCCCAGCATGAGACTGTGTTCAGGCCCAGGACCTCATAATGCGTTCCACGAGCATTTCCCATATGCATAATGGCTCAAGGATAAAACATTTGTCATTGCCATGAATCTTCCTCCACCCATAAGAACTTTTCCCTGGCTGAGGCACCTGGAGGAGGGGTGGCGCATCAGAAAATGGGATGGCAACGTCATGGTTAAATGCATAGTTGTGGGTCAGATTACTCAATATGACTGAGAGAGAGGAGGCCAAGGGGATCAAGTTAGTGAGCCTGCCTGACCTAAAACACACCCTAGTTTAAACGCAGGTAAGGGCAAAATATGCCCAAATTGGTTCTGGGGGGTGAGTGAGGTCAAATGAGCAATACATCTCTGGTCAGAAGTGTACCACATAATTTTGAATTATCAAGTGGTGCTAAACATGCTTGAAAAATAGGGCTTTGAGTCCTATTACATTTTTATCATATTGCTGAATCTGGCTAAACCAATTGTTTCCAATCACTCAAGTGCAAGCTTACTTAAGCTATAGTACAACAATGGATGATAGTTTGTGTTTATTGGTTGGATTCTGCACAGTGCCTCGCCCAATTGAAAATGATATCCTCCTGATTCTTTATAAGTATTTGTTTGAGACAGAACTTCTTTTCAGGTCAACTGGTTGACTAAAAAATTTTGTTATGGCTTATCATCTGGCCTCTTGGATTGACCTCTTTGCAGACCTCCTGGAGGAGGTCTCTTCTACAGGTCATTTTTATTTGGTCTAAATTAGCCCTGGATTCTAATTTCCCCTGTAAAAGCCTGGACCCCTCCCAATTGAGGCGCTCAAGAACCTAATACCGATCTTCATTTATTTATAGACTCCCTCCTGGGGTCCAACCAAGTTCACGCAATTTTAGTACATATAAGTAATTTACACACTTTTGTAAACCCTCTCCTTAATCCCTTTATACTTCACCTTTAAGGGTTTCCTTTTCTTTTAACTATTAGTGGCTTATTCCCTAGTTGTGTGACAGTGCATTCCTCACCACCTCATAAGAATGAAAAAATTGCAGATAATCTATTAAACTTAGTATAAACTTCCATATATTTTTTAACATAAAACGACTACAAAGGTTTTCCAAAAACATATAAAATTTTATAATTTTCACATTATACCTAGAAAGGTTATTCACAATCATTATATCTCAATTAACATGTAATCGTATATCATTAATATCAAAGTTGTTATTTAAGAAGTGAAACTAACTCTCCACACAATAGAAAACAAAGAAAAATGCCTACAGTACACATGTCATGTTATACTAGAACTTATATAGAATCTACTAAGTAGTTTCAACGGCATGGTTTAGCTAACAGCTATATAAGTTATCATTGGCATTAATCTAGAAAAAAGCTCAGCTCTACAAATGTCTATTATTCGATAAAAGTGAGTAAGAGTAAACATAAAAATAACTTGTTACATTATTAATACAGTGAGACCCTTTTATAAACAAAAAAACACTATATTTAAAAATATAGGAACAGTTAACATTGCGTAAATTTAATCTGATATATATTATTTCCAAACTGGCCCATATGCTTAAGGGTTTTAGTTTATAGAGTTGATCCAGTTGTATAATTTATTTGATTGTTCACAGGGTGCATTGCTGCCAAAATAGGAGTGCCTTGTTTTTTAATATGCACTTTAAATAATTTTTTCAAGTGCGTTTAACCATGTAAATTACCTGAAATATACTTAATGATGACTGTTCCTAAACATACCGGAGCTCCTCTCTTAATCTCTGATATTACACTCATGTTAGGTCTGAACCTTATAAAGTCATTCTTTTGGCTCTTATCGTCATTTGAGTAAGTCTAGGGGAGAAACCCTTGCGTCCAACAGGGAGGAATATCCCTTCATAACCAAAAAGGCTGCTCACCCCTCACTAACCAGGGTGATCTAGCCCATATGGTATATATAGGTGGTGAAATCCTACTCCTGAAGGTATTCCCTTTACACCCTCTTCTCATCGCCAAGAAGTTGGTGGAAAAGATTAAGGGGGTGTCAGGAGTGGTGGTCAAAAGCCATCACCAGCAGGAAGGTACAACTCTCCTTTGCCAGAAGGCATCTCCCTAGTTTGAGTCTCATCAATAAGAGTAATTCAACATTGAACAAAATGTGTATTGGTTAAAATAACCTTTGAACTTAAAACTTTCCTATCTGACTTCTCTCTGCTGCCAGTGGGGGTGAGCCAGCCCCACACAGGTTTGGTGTGCTAAACCAATTGGATACAAAATGTGTCCTTCTTTATATTTCTTCGCCATGGGCGCGCCCTGCCAGCCATTGGATGCCTTGTCACCAATTTGCTAGGTGGAATCGTGTCCCCAAAATTTTTTCTAAAGTTGATATTGAATCGTCTGGTCAAGTTAGATCTGAGTTGATATCAGAAATGCCTAGTGTGGCAACCTGGCAAAAGTCAATCATATGGAGGTTCTCAGGTATCAATGTACCCCTCCTCTTACCCCACCTATCTAGCTTATATGGCAGCAGCACCGAAATATTCTGATTTTTCTCCATTTATTTCCTATTATTGGATTAACAGTTCATTTTATTGTAGCCTGAGTTCAAATGGGCTCAAAGTTGTAAAACTAGCATAGATTTCAATGAAGACAAAATATAGGGTGAAATAGGCCACTTTTTTTTAGGTTAAAAGTGTCTTTACATAGGGTTTTTTGGGGACATAGTGCTGAGGGGACCTCCATGGCCCTATACAATTAGGATCTTCCACTTCCTTCCAGATTGGCCACCTGTTTGATGCCCTCGATGTTCTGCGTCACTCACACGACCATACTTTGGGGAAGCCAGCCTTTGAGGTTGGTAAGTGAGGTGCAATTTAGAAGGCAACTCCATTGATCTACAAGCGCGTGATGCTTCCTGATCAAAATTCACATCAGTGCCTTCAAGGATGGGTTTCAATATTAAAACTCAGGAGTCAACTTATCAAAACTTGATTCAGAAGTAAGAATCTTAACTTTCTTATCATCTCAAATCCCAACAATGATTCCCTCAATATCCTGACATAGGGTATAGGGCTTTAGAAAAAGTTTGTACTCATTTTACTGAAGCTTTCTGTTTGTCAATAGCAATGGAGTAATTAGAGTTTACTAACTTGTGACCTTGTAGGGTCCAAACAAAATAACATCAAACTTATTCTGCTCAACTCCAGGTTGATATTGACAAAAGAGAATTAAATCATTTATTTGAAAAAATTGTAAAGGAGGTCCAGCTAACATCAAAGTTAGATGTCTCTTTTATGTGGTGGTGACAATACCCTGAGTGGTAGGGCTTGAAGACGGACAATAATATTGGCTAAAACACTATAGGTAATCAGAGTTCTCAGGCATGGAGGTAATTAGTAGGGGCTGAACGCTATTTGTAATTGAGGGGTACGCCATATATAGCTTCAAAAAGGGACATCTCAATTATTTAATGGTAGATTATTTAGTAAGCAAACAAAGCGATGGATAGATAGTGGTTCCAGCGCCTATGGTTGGAGGCGGCCATATTCTTCAAGATAGAAACAAGCGTCCCATCAGCACGTTCCACCATTCCATTGGTTGAAAAAATTATAAGGGGAAGTGAAGCTTCGGTTAGTCCAAAAGCAAAGCTAGTTCTAGGACTACCTGTAGGTGAAATTTAGCCCATTGTCCAAAAGTAGAGTCTGTGGACATCTGTGCTGGTGAAAATGGATCAGATAAGAAATAGGGCCATGGATTTTGTGGTGGCGGTGTTATTGAAAAATTTCTTCAAACCATTTGGTCAAGTGACCAACAGAAAATAGGATATCTTTATGGCCGTTTAACCTGGTGGGAAGAGGGCCCATCACCTGGATGCTGACAATGTCATTGGAGCTTGACCGAGCCACAACTGAATATTGGTACTAAGGACTAGTCTTATCTTGCAATTAAAAAGTCATAAAGGGCTCCAGAACTTCCTTAATGTCTCAGCTATCTGTTCCCAATAGAATCGTTTTTTTAGCCATTCATAAGTCGTTTTCAGTTCCCTTTGTCCCACGGTCATGTGTCTCTAAAAATAGAATCAATTTGGAGGTAAATAAAATATAAAAGAGCCTTTTATTGTTGACTTTACTATACAGCATTCCCTCTTTGATTTGAGTGTCTGAATTCATATTTTGTAGCTCAGGTTGGATCTCAGGAATTTATCAACCCCCATTTCTCAGGCTAGTAATTATATCAAACAGTCAGTTATCTTTGGGTCAAGGTGGCCACTACCAGAATCCCAGAGAGACCATCAGCATTCTAATGAATCACCCCTATGTGATGAAAAATAGCAAATTGTAGTTCTACAGCCTTAGTGCCCATTTTGCTAATCGGCTTTCCAGGTCCTTCATATGCTGCAGTCATTGGAGCGAGGAATGGTCAGTGATGATGGTGAAATAGGTGCTGTATATGTAGTTCCATAAATGCTTGATTGCTAATAACACAGCCAGATATTTGCGCTCATTAATGCTATAATTTTGTTTACCTTTCTTAGGGTCTTGCTAAAGTAAGCCATTGAGTGGTCAACATGATATTCATAATGCTGATCTAGGATGGCCATGGCCACAATGTCACTTGAACTAGTGAAAATCAAAAAAGTCAGTTAAAATTCAGATGAACTAAAATAGGTTTATTACAAAAAGCAGTCTGCAACGCATTAAACGCTTGTTCCAATTGAGACACCACTCAAAAGGTACATTCTTTTGTAGAAGGTAGAAAAGGGGCTAAGCTAAATTGGTAAGCCAAGGAATTAACTAAAGGTAATAGCCCACCATGCCCAGGAACACTTAAGTATCTTCTAGGCTATGAGGGTGTATTGGAGATACAACTAGAATGACTAAAAATACTCTAGATTGAGATTTGATATCTCAGTCTAATAAGATGGAGAAATCTAAAAATAATATTTCCATTTCTCAATTTGACCAAAGAAAGACTCTTCAGAGTTATCAACCTCCTATGATGGGTGAATCTAATCAACCCAAAGAAACTCAGTAATTTAAGATGGCCAAGCAATTCAAAATGATTAATCATTTTGAAGGGGCTAGGCCTCGTTAGGAAGGTCAATCTTATTTAACTAGGACTCTATTAGATATGATCATCATGAATATTATAATAAGGGAGGATACCCCAGTGGTAGAGTATGGACCCTCTACCACTGCCTCCCAAGTTCAATCCTGGTAATGGACTTTGGGTAGGGGACGATTTTGACTGTGTTGGCATTGCGCACCAATGCCCTGAACTGAGATAGCAAATAGCAAAGGCGGTCCATGGAGTTCCTGGCCTATAATATGCCGCGCATGGAGGTTATCTGGGTTTTATCCTCCTTTCCCATTTTCTTCACTTCCCTAATCAGTGCGGTATTGTCCTCAGGTCAGCCCACCTCGAATAAAATTTATAAATCATGAATATTATAATAATGATAATCAACAATATTGGTCCTCTGGTAGAGAAGATCTTACCTCGGGTGGATTAAGGAAATCCTCGCAAAGAACCACTAATTTTTCCCTATAAATATCTCTAGTTATTAATTAATAAAGTACCTCAATTCTCGTCTTGCATAGTTTAATTTTGGTCTATTTTTATACAGGATTCTGTATTTCTGATTGGATTTAACTATAGCAATGGAACTAATAACTTCATTGCAGTTGTGTTGATCTTTTCTAGAGCCATAGAACTAATAATTTTGTAGCCTTCATCGCGCCTGCTTATAGTAATTTCTCACAAAATTCCAATACTGGTGCCTTCTGCTAGGACTGCTTTTGAGGATACCTGGTGAAAACATACTTTCACAATGATGAATTCATCTAGCGAAGCGAGTTCCTCTTCTGAGGAATCTATGAGTATCTCCCAATGGGTACACTCAAACTGGCAAGATTTTCCTTTAGATAATATCAGCCATATTCAATTTCAAGCTTCCATTAACTTGGCCATTGAGGGCCCTGAACAAACTAATTATCAGATTCAAGCCGCTAATGTAGAGGAAACAGTTATAGGCTTGATAAGAGGGGTTATTCAGCCTGGTTCTCATCCTAATCGCGACTGAGCATCCAAAGTTGCTGACAATATGATGAGTTTATACAACCAAGCGGTGTTACAGCCTACTGAAGTTGGTGTGGCTAGAACTGAACAGTACCTCCGACATTACATACATCCCGCTATATACCATGTACTCCAGATCTTTGGGTTGCTTCACCTCGAGATTCAGCGCCAGTTGACTCTGGTGTAACAATTTTACTCTCAACTATCCTCGTTCTATGAGACAGCATCTAACTTTGGGTGGGATAATTGAGAAGTAATTCTTGATAATAGAAGAGAGATCAATGAAATTTACAACCATTTAGTGAGAATTGACAATGGCGTTGTGGCCTACATCAGCCAAGAAATCTCACAACAGGTTAGTGATGCTGCTACCCCCATCCAAAACTGAATCTCTACCCTCAAAGCCGAGATTATGAGACATCTGGTAATATTGCAAGCCCAAAATGATGACCACTTCAAGGAACTCGACGTGCTCCTCCAACAACTGATCCAAGTTGTGGATACAATCAGAGAAGGTGGATCCGGCCCTGCTGGTCCTCTAGGACCTTCAGGCCCACCTAGTTCTCCATTGATAACTCCAGGACCACCTGGGGAACGTGGTCCCCCTGGTCCAATGGGTCAACAAGGCCCTCCAGGTCCTTCAGGAAGGGATGGGTCACAAGGACCCCCGGACCTCCTGGCTCCTCGCTTCCAACGTCTGATTCTGAACCTTCAATGCTCTTAGTATCTTGAGTACAAGCATTAGAAACCCAAATCTGAGCAATAGCTCAAGGGTGTTTCTTATCCTTGGAAGGTCTTCCAACTGATCTAAATTATTCTTTAATCAATTTACTGGATGGTGTTGAGAATGCACATCAGCTATGAGATGTAAATCAAACTACTTAAGAAACCCGGTTTGCTTCTTTGACAGCATCCATTGAGCAGTTGGTTGCTAAATGTGAAGTAGTTGAGACCAAGCAAACCGAGATGTTGTCTACTATTACCAACTTAACCCGAGAACCTACAAATGACCATCTCAACCAATGGGTCCACAATTTACAAGATGACGTGAACACAAAGACAACAGGTTGATTGAGTTCTCCCTCAAGCCCATTTTACAGAGTCTGAACCCTCCGAGGCTGGACCTGTCACAGTATCAGGTGTACACGTTTTGAACATGGATTCCACCCCCTTCAAACCTACCTTCAAAGATAAGTTTGAACTGGGTGAAGGTAGCATCCATTCTTTCCTTTCTTATATGAATGCGCCATGGATGGAGCTACTGATCAGCAGAAGGTCCGCCACATCACCTCTTGTCTAAGTCAGTTTGTGCAAGAGATCATGGTTCCTCATCTCAAGGTCTGTACTACTTGGGCTCAAGTGAAAACCGCCCTCATCAAGGAATTTGGGAACAACCAAATCCTCTCCAACTAAAATCAGGCCTTTATGGATATTCAAAACAAACGAGGAGAGTCTATAAAGGATTTTGCAAAACAATTCTACCATGAGGCCCAAACTCTTACCATTTGTGACCAAAGTACCATTGATGATGCTATATTAGCCATAATTAGTGCGTTTGCTTCTCGCACTCAGTTATTATTACATCTGAAGTCCCTAAAACGAAACTTCAGCTCCATTATTGACATTAAGGAAGCACTTATGGAAATCCCTAATGGGGTGGTATATCCGACCTCCTCTAGTAATCCACATTCTCACATCCAAGTGATGCCACCTAAACCTAAATCCAAAGTGAAAAAGGAGCCGTGTACTTATTGTGGTCTCGTGGGTCATGTGGTGTCTCAATGTTGGAAAAAACAGGCAGAGGAGTCAAAAAAAGAAGAGTCAGCATAGGGCACGAGGCTCCTGGTGCTGACCTACCTTAGGTGCCTCAGTCAAAATCTTTTGATTCTTCTACTGATTGTTATGTGGTATCCGCTCCTAGTGAGCTTGATATACCTGATGAACTATCCAACAAAGACACTATTTCTGCTTATGCTTCTTCTTCTAATTATATTCAATCAATTAATCCCTCAGTGTTTTATATCATAAACTTTGGCACTGATGTGACTGGGGTGGAAGTCATCGTGCATAAGGTAAAAGTTTTGGCTATCATTGATACAGGATCGCCCACCAATGTAATCTCATCCAAGCTCATGAAGAAGATCAAATTGGCGCCGGACTTGAACCATTCCCAAGACTACAGAACTGCTGGACCTTCCTACACTAAATCTATAGGAGCCTATTCCCCTCTTCTGATGTGCTTTGGAAAGTTAGTTGTGTCAGCCTAAGCAGTGGTATTGGATAAAAACTGCTATGATCTGCTCTTGGGAACTAAGTTTCTCACCGATTTTGATGTGATCATCAGTCTTAAGGACAAATACCTATCTTTAATTGGGTACTGGTTACCTCTAATTCTACATGATGTTCCCAATACCAAAGGCAAACTTAAGCGACGTGTCTGCTTACTGGAATACTTCACTTCTATCTCCCATCTTGAATACCGAATCCTGGGTCCAAGGACTATACTTCCACCGCTGTCAGTTTGTGCCACCAAGGGAATGCCATTATATTCTAACTCTCCGATTACCATTCCCCCTAAAGCTCAAGTCATCATTGATATGGGAATTCAAGTATTTGTACCCAGTGATCATGTGTTAGAGTCTTCAGTAATCCAAATCCTTCCCATTTGGAGGCTTTACCTTGCCCTGGTATACTTGATCCTACCTACAATGGAACTGTTTTAGTTCTATTGGCTAATCTCACTTATCAACCAATGTAATTGAATTGCAATAATCCCATCTCCTATGTGAGGCCTACTCCTGTGAGCGACTTATTGTCCATCTTGGAATGTGGAGATCTATGTGAATTTGGGCTGGAAGATCCCCCTATTGTTGCTAGAATTGATTTCAAATTTGGGGATTCTCTCACTTCAGAACGACAGCTGGAAGCTGAGACTCTGATTGAGGAATAGCGGATATCTTTGCTAAAGGTCCCTGAGATTTTGGCCTATTGAGAGAGGTACAGCATCAGGTTAAAACTGGTGATACTCCCCTATCTGAGCTCAACCATATCGCAAATCCAAAGTCGAGGAAGCTCAGGTCTCAGTGGAGCTGAAGCAACTCCTAGATGCTGGAATATTAACGCCTTCTAAAATTCCCTGGGCTTCCCTCTAATACTCATCTGGAAAGAAAGATGGGGGCCACCAAGTGGTTATGGACTATTGTCAACTCAATACTGTTACTCAGAAGGATTCTTATCCTCTTCCACTTATAGACGATTCCTTGAGGCTATTGTCTGGGTCACAATATTTCTTGGCTATGGACCTTGCGAGCAGTTATTGGCAAATAGATCTTGCCCCATAAGACCGTCAAAAATGTGCTTTGATCTCTAGTGAAAGGCTATTTGAGCCTACTCTATGCTGCAGGGGCTTTGCAACGCTTTGTACGTTTTAATGAGCCATGGATGGCTTGTTTGAGGATTTGAAGCTTTCTTGTGTTTTAGTTTATCTAGATAATGTTACTGTTTTTTCACGCACCTTTAATGAGCATTTGGCTCATTTGATGGAAGTCTTTGGCCGACTGTGTCATGCCTCTATTAAGCTTAAACCATCGAAGTGTGCTTTTTTTAAGACTGAGATGGAATTTTTAAGGCGTAAGGTTAATCGTGAGAATATTTTACCTTTATCTAATAAGGTACAAGCTTTTTTGGGCATATCTGTTCCCAAAAGCTTGCGCTATATCCAAGTATTTTTAGGAATGGTTGGTTATTACTGAAAATTCATCCCCCATTTTGCAAAAATTGCAGAGCCACTAGTCTACCTTTTGCATAAGGAAGTTCCCTTTGTATGGGAAGAATCCCAGCAGCAATCCTTCGATCTGTTGCGTCAAGCCTTAATGAGTGCACCTACCTTATCCCATCCTGACTTTTCTAAACCCTTTAAACTATCTAACAATGCCAGTGATATTGCTATTGGAGCCATTCTGGCTCAACATGATACCAATCTGGTCAATCAAAATATTGCGTACTATAGTAAAACCCTGTCTAAGGCTGAACACAATAATAGCATTACTGAGAGAGAATGCCTTGCTGTTTTGGCCGCTATCAAGCATTTCCACCCCTATCTATATGGCAAGCATATCACTATCATGACGGATCACGCTTCCCTGAAGTTTTTGCAACAAATGAAGGATCCTGATGGGCGCTTAGCCAGATGGGCTTTAAAGCTCCAAAATTACGATTTTACCATTCAACATCGCGCTGGGCTATACATCAAAACGCTGATAGCCTTTCTCAATTGCCTATCTTAACATTATTCTCTGCAGAGGAGGATTGCATTTATGACCTGATTGGTAGACCTGAGCTCTGGTTCCGTGAATCTAAGGATGTTGTCTCATAGTTAAAATCCTTAACTGAAGACAAACAGGTTAAAGATGGATCACTATAATCAGGTCAGGTCTAAGTGGTTGACCTTTATTTGGCCCTCTGCGAGGACTGACACTATCATGGAGGCCACCAAACTGTAGGCCATGGAGCTATCGCTAAGACCCTCCAATGGTTAAAAATTATTGTTATTGGGATAACATGCTGGAAGCTGTACATGATGTGCTAGAGTTGTGCCTTAAATGCCAACAACAACGTGGAGAAAATCCGATGTTCCAACACCAAATTATAGTACCTTTCAAACCCTTCTCTACTGTGAGTTTTGACGTGGTGGGTCCTCTCCCTATGGCCACCTATGGACATCAATTTATTCTATTAGCTATCGATCTTTCTCTAAATGGATTGAAGCTATCTCTGTCTCCACGGTCACTGCCAAGGCTACGGCATCTTTTCTTTTTAAGCAAGTTTTCACCAGGCATGGCAGCCCAAAAGTCCTGTTGTCGGATAATGGGACCAATTTCATATCTCAGGTAGTAGCTGAGCTTATTAAATTAATGGGTACCTACCTTTCATTCACATCCCCATATAATCCTTCCACTAATGGTGCCATTGAATGAGCAAATGGTACCCTCATAGCCATTCTTTGAAAGATGGCTTCCAATGATACTAGTAGGTGAAACCTTTACTTACCCAGTGCGATGTTAGCTTATAGAGTTAGCTACCATCGTATTATTAGAATGTCTACGTTTAAAGCTTTATATGGTCGGGAGCCTATCTTCCCTTCAAGTATACAACCTATACTTGAAGAGGCTACCCCACAAACCACTGATTTAGCGATGAGGAGACTGGCTTATGAAATAATCCAAAATACAAGCATTAGCTTCGAGTTCCCTTGCCGCTACCACCTTGAAGGAAGGAACCCAGACCAACACTAGTAGACCTATGTTACCAGAATATCTAGTCAGAGACCTTGTACTCTTCTACCAGCATAGGCTGGGAGGAATAATTCATAAGCTGGACCCCTTGTAGCTGGTCCTTACCATATTATCTATTGTCAGGGTGTTGAATACTCCATTGCCTCTATTGATACTGGTACTGTTATCAATATAGTGCATAGTAGGTTTCTTCACAAGTATGTGCCCCCTAGGCAAGATCTTGATGGGGGCATTGTTGGAGATACAACTAGGATGACTGAAAATACTCTATATTGAGATCCGATATCTCAGTCTAATAAGATGGAGAAATCTAAAAAATAATATTTCCAATTCTCAATTTGACCAAAGAAAGACTCTTCAGAGTTATCAACCTCCTATGATGGGTGAATCTAATCAACCCAAAGAAACTCAGTAATTTGAGATGGCCAAGCAATTCAAAATGATTAATCATTTTGAAGGGGCTAGGCCTTGTTAAGAAGGTCGATCATATCTAACTAGGACTCTATTAGATATGATCATCATATATTATAATAATAATGATAATCAACAATATTGGTCCTCTGGTAGGTAAGATCTTACCTTGGGTGGATCAAGGAAATCCTCGTGAAGAACCACTAAATTTTCCCTATAAATATCTCTAGTTACTAATTAATAAAGTACCTCAATTCTCGTCTTGCATGTTTAATTTTGGTCTATTTTTTTAGTACTAGATGGTTTAATTTTGGTCTATTTTCATACAGGATTCTGTATTTCCGATTGGATTTAACTATAGCAACAGAATTAATAACTTCGTTGCAGACATGTTGATCTTTGCTAGAGCCACGGAATTAATAATTTCGTAGCCTTTGTCACGCCTGCTTAAAGTAATTTCTCATGAAATTCCAATAGGGTGTGACATATTCTTATTGACGTCATCTTTATCTGAGATGCTCTGGGTACCATCTTTCAATAATTTGTTGAGAAATCCATTTTAAATTATAAAATATGAGCACTTTTAAGACTTAAGCTTTATTTTAGTATTTCTTATGACAGTTAAAGACTTCCCAGATGTGTTCCACATGACCATTGAAGGTTCATGAGAAACAATGAAATGATTAAGGTATACAAGGACACAGGATAGCTTTAAATTACCTGGGATCCTTTCCTGTTGCGTTGGAAGGTGGCGAGCGCGTTGCAAAGCCTTAGGGCATCCTCATTAGCTCAAATTACCTTATAAGCTATGAATGCGCATTTGGATTGATCTTCAGGTGGTAGCTCTACTTGATCATATTAACTAATGAGATCCATAGCGGAAAAACATTGAGATTCATCAACTAAGCAGAGAGAGCCATCTATCCAGGGCAAGGGGTAACTTTCTTTCTTTTTAATATAGTTAAGTCTTTGATATTCCATCACTACATGATAACTGTGCCAAGCATTGAGATGAAAAACAAATTGAATTTCCCACTTCCAAATTTAGCTGCAGTAAATTGACTTTTGAGCTTATTCGAGTAAAGCCTTATCTTATTAGAACCAATCCTAAATTTAGTCATAAATCCACTTGCAGTTGAGGATCAATGGAGATGACTTCAGGAGTTATATCCCCATTTTCTGAGTCACGTGAGGCGGAGTTTCCAATGATTCAGTCATGGAAGTGGCGAAATACTTTGAGGGTGCCAAACAGGCGGTCAATATGGAAGGCTATGAACAATCCTGAATGTATGGGGACATGAAGATCCTTGAGGCACTGTGTCCCTATGCACCCTATAAATATTATCACGTTTTAATCTAATAAATATTTAGATTTCTAACCATTATTCTGTTTATTTTTTGACCCTTTTTGCAGATTTTCAGCCTCAATCCTATCTTTGGACCTTGGCAACAGTTTAAAAGACTGTAACGCCAAAAAACGTAGTTCTCACTACAGGGGGCTCTGAGCTGTCTTAAGTGAAAACGTCTATCACAAACAATAGAGAATACTAACAGCCCTGAAATTAATCTTCTGGTCAGTCAAGAAGTGTTTCCTGATGGGTTAGTACCTCACAATATGAAGTACCAAACTCATAGCCTGAGAGGTTAGAATCCTGGGCCACAATCCAGTCTTCCCTTCCCTATATCGATGGAAGTCAGTACCAACTTCAATATGAAAACCCTTAACGATGCTGTCCAACAATTAATAAGTGGAATCTACTCCACGGGTGCTTGCTCCAGCTGCTCTCATTCCTCTTCCATTCCCTCTACCATGCGGGAGCTCTATGCCTCAGCCCAGCTGCTGGCAGGAGAACTTGCCCTGGGTTCCAAACGCTACCTTTGCAACTTTGTTCACCCAGCTATTCATCACCTACTCCAACTAGTTGGGTTGCACCATCAAGAAGTCTCCCACCAACTGAGGCTCACCCAAGCCTTACACTCTCACATTGTTGATTTCTACAACGCGGCCTCCTCCTTTGTCCAAGACAACCACAAAGCCATTATTGATAACTGACGGTTGATCAACAAGGTCTGAGATCAAATTTTGGTATTAGATAGTGGGATCTCTGGCTATCTAGAGGACCAGCTGCGTCAGAACGCTAACTTCTTTGAGGTAACCTGGAATTAGCACCTCCTCCAAGTCAAGGATCTGGTATGGGCCCTGCAACAACATTATTGGAAGCTGGCCTCTTGTGACTATTCTTCCATGAGTGAAGGTCTTGAAGGGCCTAGGGGACCGAAGGCCCCAAAGGGCGTGAGGGACCCCATGGATCTCAAAGGCCCTCAGTTCCTCAGCACCCACCCCTGATGGCCCTGAAGACCCATGGTGGAAGGATGTGGTAACAGCCTTGAATGCCATATGCGGTCAAATTTGAAATATATCTCAGGGATGTAAACTCTTAGCGGATGGAGTCCCCCTCAACCCTAGGGTCTCCAATGAGGCACTGTCGGACAAAATGGACAACTTCAGTGCCTTCACCAAGCGTACCAATACTCACATCTCTCAGCTTAAACAAACTTGTTGAGAGTTTGAAACCCATTCGACCACCCTCAAGTGCCAGCTTCACCTTCAGGGCGCCTAAATTCAATCCCTAAAAGAGCAGGTTGCAAATAAGGCTTCTGCTTCCTCTCTCAACCTAAATTGGGATGATTTCCAAAAGGACCTTTTGTCCTATGGCGATGGCTAGACCAGCAGGCCCCTTACAACTATGCGGAGACTGAGATCTCAGAGCTAGCGCCCATCCTTGGTGTTAATACCCTCTCCACTCCTCTTGTAACTAACTTTAAACCTAGTTTTTAGAGATTTGTTCACCCCCCTTCTGGAAAATCATTGTCTCCTTCCTTTACGCATGTGAAAGCTCCATTGAGGAGGCAACTAACTGGCAGAAGGTAAGCATATCCACTTCTGCCTAGATAGCATTGCCCAGGAGATCATGACCTCCCATTTGAAGGTTTGCAACAACTGGGAACTGGTCCATACAGCCTTAATACAAGAGTTTGGCAGCAACCAAACCCTGGCCAACCAAAAACAGGCGTTCATGGGTATCCGACTGAATAAAGGAGAAGCCCCATGGAGTTTGCCAGCCATTTTTATGCCCAAGACCAACCATTAGTAACTCCAAATCGTATCACCCTGGATGATGCTATTACCGCTTTCATTTCTGCATTAAGATTCTACCCTGAGGTTCAAATTCATATGATTTGGCATAAGAATGGGTTTACCTGTATCCAGGAGAAACCAAGGAAGCACTCAAAGAGATCACTTCATTGACTCTACACTTTAATGCTAAATTTACAGGACCCTCTAAATGTCCTAGAGTTCATGTGGTCAAAATACAGAAGAATCCACAGCCTTTGATGCACTTACTTTAAGGGTTTCAGACATAGTGCCAAGACCTGCTGGAAACGACTTGCCAAGGAGGCGGGAAAAGGGCCGTCATCATGAAGGACGAGGCTCTCCATACTGACATCCCTACTCAGCCTCAAGAATCCTCCATAACATTGAATGAACCTGGGGCTATCATACCTGGTAAAGAAATTTTAATATCCAATGATAATAAAGAATTGAAACTACTTACTCTTATTCCAATAACTCTCCCATGTTCCTCATGCTACTGCCCCAGTTTGGAAGTCTGGCTACCCATGTTGAAGTTTAAGTTCATAAATTTTCAGTCCTTGCCATAGTCAACAGTGGCTCCGCCATGAATTTCGTATCATCCAAGTTAATGAAGCATGTCAAGCTCACTCCGGATTTTCCACACTATATAAAGTATGTCACAGCTGGCCCACAATGCACCTGATCTATAGGAACTTAATCCTCCCTACTGGCAAGGTTTGGAAAGCTTGCTGTAAACACTAACTCTGTCGCGCTAGATAACCCTAGCTATGACTGCTCCTTGGGACTCAGCTCCTTCGAGACTATATAGCAGTATCCCATTATGATGGCAGCTTTCTATCCCTACTAGTGCATTAGGTCCCTCTGATCTTCAAAACTTCTCATGATTTTAAGACAGGGGTCAAAGCCTGAGCCTGTTTACTGGAGAGTGAAGGCCAAATCAATTGACTAAAATATCACATTAGGGGCTCCTGAGTCTGATTGACCCTCCTGCTGTTGATGGGCAAGAGGGCATGCCGATCTAATTACCTAGGGCGACTACAATACCTCCGAAATCAAAAGTCATCGCTGACAACCAGGTCCATGTCAACATCCCCTCAGATACCTATTGGAAATCCGAGGCCTAGACAACCCATTCACAAAAGAGGTGCTAACCTGCCCGGGGATCCTAGATCCAGCTTATTCCAGATCTATATCAGTATTGTTGGTCAACCTTACTGACAAACTCAAAATAGTAGGTCCAATCAGTCCCACCGCCTATGTCCGTCTTCTACCAGTGGAGGCTATTGCTGATTTAAAGTTTTGGGGACTAGAAGGGATTTTATCTTGTAAATGCCTCCATCAGTCATCCTGGTCAACACCAGTATTGGAAAGAAACTCATGGATGACCAACAACAAAATTTCAAGAGTTGTTGAAGGAGTATTCAGACCTATTTTGGCCTCACCCTATGACTTTGAAAGAATTAACGGAGTCCTACATCTTATGGAAACTGGGGACGCTCCCCCTTCCAGTTCTGACCTTACCAAAAAAGTAAGGTAGAAGAGGCCCAGGTGATAGTGGAACTCAAACAACTACTTAACGCCAGACTTCTGGTACCATCACGCAGCCCTTGGGCCTCTCCTCTTCTGCTGGATTAGAAAAAGGATGGCAGCCACCAGGTGGTGATGGACTACTAGAACTCAACTCCATCACTAAGAAGGACAGTTATTATCTGCCTGAATTGATAATTTCTTCTGTCTGCTTGCGGATCTCAGTACTTTACTGCCATGGACCAGGCCGGCGGATATTTGCAAGTTGAGCTCGCCCCTGAAGATTGAGCCAAGTGCGCTCTCATAGCCAACAAAAGACTATTTGAGCCCACAAGGATGCCCCAGGGCCTTTGTAACGCCCCATCCACTTTCCAACGTGCCATGGACAGGATCCTTGGGGACTCAAAGCTTTCACGCCTCCTTGTATACCAAGATGACATTACTTTTTTCTCACAAACCTTTAATAAACACTTATGCATCTCAGGAAAGTCTTTAATCGGCTCTTAAAGGATTCTATAGAGCTTAAACCTTTAAAGTGCTCCTTCTTTTAATAAGAACTGGAGTTTCTGGGACGCAAAGTTTCCAAGGATGGCATCCAGAGTATACTGGACAAAGTCAACACCATAAAGAAAATGTCACACCCCAAAGCTTAAGGGATATCCAGGTATTCCTAGGCATGGTGAGCTATTATCTTCAGTTTATCCCCCAGTTTGCCGACCTAGCTGAGCCAATATTCTACCTCCTGCAGAAGAATCTGGCGTTTAAATGGCGGCCTGAACAAGAACAGGCATTTAACGTCTTGATACTGCTCTATGTACTAAACCTGTTCTAGTCCACCGCCGTTTAAACCAACCCCTCTTGTTGTAATGGATGCAAGTGATGATGCCGCCGGGGCTATACTAGCCCAACATAATAATGAAAATCAAGTTGACCATCCCGTGGCCTATTTTATTAAGACACTGAAAAAAGCTTAATGTAACTATAGAGTTACTGAGAGGGAGCGCCTGGCTGTTTTGCTAGCCATCAACCATTTTCGGCCTTATCTCTATGGTACTCACTTTACCATTGTTACAGACCACTCTTCGCTCCGGTGGCTTCAGAAAATGAAGGACCAATTGGCCAATTAGCCAGATGGTCCTTATGACTGCAAAGCTATGATTTCACCATTGTCCATTGTGCAGGCGCAATTCACCAAAATGGCAACGGCCTCTCCAGGATGCTGATGCTAGCAGATTTGACCCCCAAGGAGAACCAGCTGTACGATCTAATAGGTGGACTTGATCAAAGGGATTTGGAAACTCCCAAGGTCCTAGATGAACTCTAAAGGATGACTCAAGACACTCAAATTAAGGATGAGCTGCTCTACAAGAAGGTCAATAAGAAGTTGCTCCCTTATGTCTGCTCCTCTTCCTGAACTGATGTTATTCTAGAAGTCCATTCTACTGTGAAAAACGGGGCAGTTAAGTAGACTCACAAATGGCTGAAGTCATGATGTTACTGGGACTGAATGGTGGAAACTATCCAAGAGGTCTTGGAGGCATGTATGACTTGCCAATACTAAAACCGAGCCAATCCTCAATTTTAACACTCAGTCATCACCCTGACAGGGCCCTTCAATGTCATTAGCATTTGATGTGTTGGGCCCTCTTCCCACTGGGTTACATGGCCATAAGTATATTATCCTAGCTGTAGACCACATAATCAAGTGGTTTGAAGCGATTAATGTCCCAGCTGCCACTGCCAAAGCCACAGCTCACTTCCTTGTTTGATCCATTTTCACCCAGAATGGGTGCCCCCAAACCTTACTTTTGAAAAAAAAGTTGAATTTTGCTTCATATATAGTACAAGAACTTACCTCGCTATTAGGAACTACCCAGAGTTTCTCTGCCGCTTACCACCCATCAACTAATGGGGGGTAGAACGTGATAACTGAACTCTTATCTCCATTTTATGAAAGATGGCCACCTCAGATCCTGCTTGCTGGAACCACCACCTACCCAGCGCTTTGCTTTCCTACAGAATAAGCTACCACTGAGTCATCAAGATGTCCCCATTTGAAGCCCTATATGGGCGTGCACCTCAGCTACCAAGTAGCATCCAGCCATTTCTCGAGACCTCCACACCTGAGAACTCTGAATTAACTATAAAGCCTTAGCCAATAAAATTTTCCTGCTTCAAGCCCTAGCCACACAAGGCATTTCCACCACTACATAAAGTGAGACATCCCAATTTAATCTTGTCTAACCCACCCTACCAACTTTCCAAGAAAGTGACCTTGTTCTCTTCTATCACCATTACCCTAGAGGCCAACAGAATAAGATAGACGTTCTTTTTTCTGGACCTTATAAGGTCATTCATAAGGTGAAGTCAGAGTACTCTATTGACAATGTCAACCAGTGGACCGTGGTTAATATGGTGCATGGCCAGTTCCTTCAGCCGTATACCCCCTCTGACAGGACCTTGAGGGGGGCATTATTGGGACTTGAGATGGAAAAAAACCGGATTTCCCACTTTTGAATTGATCCAAAGTGAAATAAACTCTTGAGCCTATAAAATCAAAGCCTTATATTACTGATACCAATCTAAACTCAGTCAGAAATCCACCTGCAGTTGAGGATTAATGGAGGTGACTTCAAGAGTTATATCCTCATTTTTGAGTCACGTGAGGCGGAGTCTCTACTGGTCCAATCATAGGGGTGGCGAAATACAATGACAGTGCCAAACTGGCGGTCAATCTGGAAAGCCATGAAAGATCCTGAATGGATGAGGCCACAAAGATCCTTGAGGCGCCATGTCTATATGCACCCTATAAATATTGATATATTTTAATCCAATAAACTATTCAGTATTATATCCATCCTTCCGTTACCTTTTTGGCTCTTTTAGTGAATTTTTCATCCTTGGTACCACCTTTGGAACTCAGCAACAGTATAAAGAAAAGGCTTTGTAGCTAAGTGGTAAAACGCTTAGTTGGCAAAGCTAGTGACCTGGGTTCCATTTCCCATGGGTAGCATGTACTTTTTAATAAAAATACCATTATTGGTTTTTGTACTAAAATTAAAATAGTTTAAACCAATAAATGATAAAAATAGTGTTAAATGACATTAATAACTATGTTAATATTGTTGGTTTAAATTATTTTGGTATTAGTATAAATAACTAAAATTAAATATTGTTACATAGTAAAATTGTACATGCTACTAACAGGAGAAGAGGGGAAGGTAGATAAGGGGGAGATCATTGTAAGAAAAGCTTTTCTTTCTCACAATGATAACTTCAGTTACTAAGATTCGATTTAAACAGAAATTTTTGATAATCACACAGGTGAGATGCATGAATTAAACAAATCCTAATTAAACTGGGTGAAAGCCATATCTGGCAATGGACAAAACGGTGCACCAAAAGGCAAAAAATGCCCTGGAGGGGGATCAGGAGCAAACGCTGCCAAAAAGCCCCAAACCCAAACACCGCCCAGGTTTGTGGAATTCACCACAAAACAAAACCAATATATGGAAATACAATACACACAGCCCCTATCGAAAGTGGAGTATGGGCTCTGAATTTTCTTAGGGGTAGATTCCCCAACTCTGTGGGAGAAGGAAGGAGAGGCACAGGCCTCCCTCTTCCCCCATGAGGTGTACATTACCACCCACACCATCCACCGCAGCTATATTGATATGGGTTTTGAAACTGAAGAAGATGCAGATGCTGCAGCAAAAGTCTGTATTTAGATTGCCCTCCCTGAGGTCAAACGAATTGTGCACACCGCATGCACCAGATGGAACAAAGCAAATACTTTGTTAATCTCGTTTGACTCACTCCCCACCAACCTCTCCTGCAAAATAATTGAGAAGGAGCTTCAAATCGGCCTTCAGAGCTATAGAGAAATCAAACAACTAGAATTGCAGTAATTCCATCTGATGCTGAACCTGTGAACAGGAAAGGCAATCGCCATGATCAACCTGGTCCCTGATGTGGCTGAAGACCTAACTAAAATCCCACGCACTGAAATGCTTCACCTCCCAGATGGTGGAGTATCAGAGCCATTCTGCATCACACCTGGCACGCACCGCCCATCTGCAACCATTGCACCGCATTGGGCACAAGGAACACACATGCCCCATGAAGGAGGGAATCTTGGCCCCAGACTTCTGTGGTGACACCATAGAAGATGAAGAGACCTTCAGAAAAATGATTGACGCCAACCATGCTTTCCTCTGGGGAGAGGACGGGCACTATGTCCTCATAGACCCAGTACCACCCAAATTACGCAAACTGGTACAGAAGCCTGCAAGTGGGCAGCAGCCAAGGCTGCATCACTTGCAACTTCCTCCATTGAATTGGACCAAATCCAGGAGGACAGAGAGGAAATCGGCTGAGCCAACCAATCAGAACAGAAAGCTCAAGCTGAAGAAGCCATGGAGGATATTAACCAAGCCAAACAGTCATAGAAGAGAACCCACGCTGAAAATTTTCCCGGCAATTTGACTGAATCACCATGTGATCTCAATCAAATGAACTTACCAGAACAATTTGACTTCACTATGGGAGAGACAGCAGGACCCAAAATATCAAAATAACACCCTGAAACATCAAAATTCAATCAGAGCACTGCTCTGAATCTCAAAAAATCATGTGCGTAAAGGCCTAATACAAAAAACTAAAACCAACAAAACCTGCATGAAATCAACACAAGGTAAGGAACTGGACAATGACTCAGAGTGGACGGGCCCAATCACATGGAGCAAGTTCAAGGCAATGAGCGGGGGGCTAGGGCTGGAAGGCCCACCCAACCACTCCTGAGGCGCCGCAGGCACCTCAGTGTCAATAGGGATGCTGAACATTGCAGGAGCCAGGGCTCAAGCGTCCCAAGCCCAAAAGCTGACTTCCTGAGTAAACTGCCTGTAGACATCTTGGTCATACAATAAACCCACTGTCTACAAGGGGGAAGAGGGATCCAGTTCAGCCAGGGTCTCACCATCCCAGTCGGTATGGACATCCCACTGTGGGTTGGTCTTCCAAAATTACAAAAATAAAAATTCGCTAACTCCTCCTCATATCTGCATGGCTGCGTCCTGGCTGCAACAATCACAAACTAAGAGGCCACAATTTTTATATCTTGCATCTAAGCACCATGCATTGCAACTGAGAGGAAACAATTCCTTGAAGCCATCCTGATGCTCAACCTTCCACCAGAAACCATCCTGCTGGGCGATTTCAACTGCTGGGACAATCCCACCATGGAGAAATGGCCCAACCCCAGGGGATACCCACTGGGACACATTGAGTACTGCATGATGAAGGCATCGCTTGGCCTGTTTGACACCCTCCCCCAGTTCTCCACTTCTCCCCCACATGACCCAACCCAGCATACACAAAGGAACGCTCATCTCAATGATCCACATTGACCACATCCTTTCATTAAAATCCTGCCGTTCATTTATCTCTAACTTCGCTACTAGACAAGATCAATTTCTCTGACCACCGCTATTCTCAGTGCAGCTCACCCCACCACTCAAACGTGGATGTTGCCCTGGAGGAAGCTATACCCAGAGAATACAAAATTACCCAAAATTTCTGACTGGGTTGAGCATAAAGATACGAACCCAGAAAATACACCCCCATTTTCATTGGATCCCATCAAAAATTTAGAAAAATTCATACGGACTAATAAACATAACTCGCCATCCTACATTGCGCAAGTACACCACGGATACAGCCACAATCAGGAGAACCCTGGTGGAACTAGACCACTTAGAACTCAACACCCTGAAGTCCAGTTACAGCCCCAACTGGGGGCGCAAATGGGCAGAAAACTCCGCCCGCCTAAATTCCCTCATTCACAAACACCAACACAGGATTAAAGTATTGTGGAAAGATAAGCACATAAAAGAAGGCAAAACCTGTTCAGCATATTTCTTCCGCCAATACCACTCTCAAGGCAATCTGCCCCAGTGCACAGGTCCACAAAGCTGATAGAACCGTGGCAACTGACCCAACGGAGGTCAGGGCGGAAATATAACGCTATTACACTAAACTTTATCATGACACACCATCTGACCCCCAAAAAATAAAAAAAATTACATACCACCCGAATACAGAGTGCACCGCCAGACTATAGTCTCCTGAACCTGATAACGCAGGAGGAGCTCTGGAATACAGTCTGAAGTGCACCACATAGGAAATGCCCAGGCCCTGATGGGATACCCTACGGTTTTTATAAAACATATTTTAAACAAATCGCCCCCCTCCTAGCATCTATGAACCAGTGCCTGCTGGAGACTCGTCTCCTGTCTGGAGGCCAGGGCTCCTATGTCATTACCCTGTTTAAAAAGGGCGACAGACTGGACCTGGCCAACTGGCACCCAATTGCACTTTCAAACACTGACACAAAACTACTTACAAAAATTATAGCTACCAGACTAGGCTCACTAGCCTCTAAAGCCCTATCACTCAACCAATTTGATTTCACACCAGGGCGTTCCATCTGGTCTAATATACACTCCATCGCCAATGTATTCCAATCCAAAGTGATAGGTGCCCAGGTATTCCTCGACCAGGAGAAGGCATACGGCCACATTAGCTGGCCATACTTAAAAGAGTGCCTACATGCTTTCAACCTCCCACCCAGGTTCATTAACTGAACGATGCTCCTCACAGAATCCGCCTCTATGGCCGTATGTGGCCCTGGCTTCCTTACTGACAGGATCACCCCACACAGTGGGCTCAAGCAAGGGGACCCCCTCAGCCCACTACTCTACAACTTCAGCTTCGATCCACTCCTCTGCATTGCCAACTCACGCCTCATGGGTGTAACTGCACAAGGCCAGCCCCCAGTCAAGGTACTAGTCTTTGCGGATGACTTTGTGACAGGTATAGCTAGCAGCAGTGACGCCTGACAGTTGGAACGCACCCTAGAGGAATACTCCATTGTGAGTAATGCATCACTTAATAAATGTAAAACTGAAATAATCCTCCTTGGAAAATACATCAATAACTGGACCACATCAACCAAAACACACAACCACCCAAGACAAAAAAGCCCACTCATCCTACCTTTCACATTACCCCCACCACCCCTGTCCACCACCTTAGGTTTGGGTTGGAAACAGGGTGGTATGCAAGTGAGAGGATTGATAATAATCTATTACAATGGGTATCCAGCCGTGTCGCCTCACTCAAGGGAAGATCCTGGGGCTAGCAGGGTGAGTGGCGATTGCCAACTCGCTCATCCTCCTGATGCTGTGGCTCACCGCATATGCAATCCCCTTTTCGCCCACCTTCATAACATCAATCCACGCGCTCATCCAAGGCTGTCTGTGGTCTGGATCCCGTCCACCTGTACAGGTGGAAATGCTATTTGGACCATGCTCCAGCGGAGGCATGGGCTTGATAGACTTTGAGAGCCACGCCAACTGCATCCTGGGCACCTGGATAGAGGAGGTGCTGACCCCAGACCTCCTGCAACAGCACTGGTCCAGGGCAGCGAGGGACAACTTTGCGCAGGCGCTCAAAATACCTAACCCACATAACCCATCCAGCCTACTAACATACCTCACTAACTGCCCCAATGCAACGGTCCTGCATGGAACCCCCCCCCTCACTTTAAACGCCTTCTCTGAGCAATCCGCTGCATGGGATGGACCATTGCTAACACTGGCGCTGTGCAGGGAAGGGGACGACCCAGACCCCACTTCAGGATAAGAAAGCCAGAAGACCACCCATAGAAAGACATACTTGCTATGACCTCAACCATTGCAATAATTGAATACCTGGATGCTTTGGACATCCCCTATGACCTAGCCACACAAAAGGCAATATGGATGATGACGCATCATCCACTCCTCCAGCTGAGGGTAAGAGCCAACGCCTGGCGTTTCCTGAGAAGGACCTATAGAATGGCGGACCACACCCATTTCCTCCATGCAATTTGTGCAGTATGCGGAGGGGAGGACTCCCTACACCACCACTTAGAAACCTGCCCCTCATCCAGAGCCATATGGCGGGAATTTGCACGCCTGCTTAAGATCCAAGACATCCAGGAATTCTCTATCTCAAGGAGCCTCCTCACACCCCAGCTCAAGTTGCTAATTCCATCTACCCTCCACTCCCTAATGATACACATTGCAATGTGGACAATCCGCACCATTGCCTTGGATGCTTTCAAGGGCATGGTCCCAACCATCCATGGTGTTATCAATAGGTTCTACGTCCACTTACTGGAGCACTTCCAAGCCTGGCTCTATGGATATATGAAGCCAAGGCAACAGAGGCTCATAAATTCATGGTTCCCACTCTGGTTCCTCCACACGGACCACTTCCTCCACGCCTGCTCCATAGCAGGGGCAACCCCCTCGGAGTAGTGCACCAACCCCCCATACCTGGTGGTTCCAGCTGGTAACAGGGGTAACTTGAGTACCCCAGGGTGCCCAATTTGATCTACCTTCGCTTTTTTCCCTCCCCCACCATTTCTACACATATTGGTAATTCCCGTCCCCTGGTTGGCTTGCCTCAGTTAAATATAAATGGATACTGAACTAAACAAATTTCCATTAAGTAAAAGTACACTTTTGAGGCTAGTTTTGGACGAGTCTATAAATAACTTCCACTCACTTGGATTTGTAAGTGATGTAAAAGAAATTTAATAAAACCTCAATATCACAACAATAAACCAGAGGTCTTTTTAAAGAATTTCCAATTCCTTCTCTCAGGAACTATACCAAGAGAATTTAACTCTATGTAGTGTAATTTTTTCAATCAATCTTGACCCAAGAAATTGGGAGGCATCTTTTGTCAGGTTTAATCACGTGGAATATCATTGAATTCATTTTGGCTGTATAATTTTAGTGCATGATCTTATTTATGTGTTGTAATCATCGCCATTATTGCTTTTTTTAGTACTAGATGAACCGCCATTATTGCTTTCATTTTCTGAGCTGCTTGCCAGTGGTACATCTTCAAGAGCAGGAGTTGGAACTGGGATAGGGAGAGAATTACAATGTTTAACAGGTCATAATGCCAAAGGAATGTTCATATATTGTATACTTTTTATCTTTGCGTTATGATTTTAAATTTAAACCATACAAAAACAGCAATCGTCAACATGATTTTGTGGCTTTCTCCAAACCATTAGAATCGCAAAAGGCATGATTTTTTGCACCATTTTTCCACAGTCTCAGTCCCTCAACACATATATGATGTGCCTTGTGTGGTTCTCAGCTTTTGTCTTCATCACCAAGCCTTATTCTGTAAGTATGCAAAAAACATGTTTCTCACAAAACTATTAATGTCCTGTCTTTGCTTACCAATAATGTAGCTACCACAAATATAAAAGAACACATTTGGGTTAGTTAAACTCTTCCAGGACCTCATTTCTACAGAAAGTCACAATCTATATATGACAGCTCAAATATAACCTTATAGCACTATACCAAGTAAACAATGAACTACTGTTTCTCACCTAATAACCAGTTGGGTGTAACAAGTATAGCCAACCAATCCCTATTACCAAAATAAACTTCACTCCTCCACAATAAAATTTCCTCTTGTGAAACTTACATATAAACAAAAGATGATTCATCTGCTTTGCAAAAAATACTGTACGCAATAGAAAGAATGAATTGCAGATCTGGAATCAGCACAAAAAATGCTTTAGGAACTCCTAAGACTACAGAATTATATAAAATCATGTTGCATAATATAATCTCAATAATATTTCTATTGCTTATTTTGAACAGTGATAGATTGATGGCAAATTAACTTAAGCTTAGTTTTCTCTTTTTTTAATACTTTAAATTTTTAAATTGTTCTCAATAATTATAAATTTTATAAAATACTACCGTTATTATATTAAGCCTATGTTAAACTGTTTGCTCTTTTAATGGTTAAATAACTGATACCTATTTATTCATACCTAGTATACTTGAGCTAAATCTATTACCTTTACTTATTATAATTTAATCTGAACCTAGGCAATTGCACTCATTTATTTTGCTCAGTTTACTTGAATCTGTAAGCTTAAACATTTTATAGAGTTTATTTGATGTTATGCTACAATATCCTCAGACATGAGGGCAACAGCAAAGCTACCAGTCTGAGTGGCATAAATGATAGTTTTATGGTATTAAATCATTTTATATGTATGAGGATGGCCGACCAGGGGACAGACACATCTGATATGTAGGAGAAAAGAGGAGGCGGAGAAAACAGAAGTGGGAAAAGAGAGCAAAGCAATTAAAGATAACTCAGAATATGACATGGCACACTTTGGTGTGGCTGGGGCCATGGGTGGTGGGTTACTAGACCTTGAGTGGTATGGCGACCCTGGCTAGTAGGGTGTACCGCCTATGGAGACTGTGAGGTTTTCAGTGTCATATCAGAGGAACCAGATTGGAATCCATGTTCCCATCCGTTTCTTCCATTTGTGTTGGAGTGAGACGAACAGCCAGGCTTGGAAGTGGTCAGCAAAATGGTTGTGGAACCTGACGATGGTTTGGTTAAGGTTGTGGAAGACCCCATTGAATGTGTCGAGGGTAATTGTGTGAATAGACCATATTGCAATGCACACAATTAGGGCCCTCAGTGTCTGGGGGATAGGTGAGGTCATGTTGAGTGCCATGATATCACGGGACAGTCGGAATTTGGTTGTGGGTGGTTGTTGAAACAAGTGCATCACGTTGGCCCAGATATGCGCAGATGGCGGGCATTCTTCTAGGTGGTGTGCTAGTGTGTTGGGTCCGCCACAGATGGCGCATGTCTTGAACATTGAGAACATATGGTCAGCTGTTCTGTATGTGCGGCGCATGTATCGCCACATTGTGGAGCACACTTGTGGGGATAGGAGGGGACAGGTGACGATGTTCCACACCTGTTTTTGGGTTTGTAGATCATATGGGATGTCTTGGTGGTCCAGGTAGTCGATCCTGGACAGAGGGAAAGATGGTAATGGGTTAGGCGCATTAGATACTGTTTGTCCTCTGTGGAGTTGCACATATCCGGTTTGAGGGTGGGTGTCTTCAGATTGCTGTGCATATGCGAAACTCCAATTTCCTTGTCTTAGGTTGTATAGGATATGTTTGAAATATTGATTGGTGTTATGTGGTCCAGTGGCATTTGGGTGTGTTACAAGGTACTTCATCAGGGTCTTCGGGTTGGAAGGGGACCTCAGATGTAGTTCCCTTGCAAAATTTGTTTGGGCTGCCTTAGCCCAGTGGAAGGATGGTGGGTTGGGTGACGTCGTGGAGGCTATCCATGAGCCTAGTATTTGCGTTGCTCTTTCCATGAAGTTGAGCAGCCTCATCTCTCCTTTCTTCTGTGGGCCATACATGGTCTCCAGCCTGATAGGTGCACAGTATCCCGACCATAGCCAGTTCTGCAGGAGCTTGTAGACTGCGTCAGTGAAGTTGGCGGAGAAAGGGATCGCATGGGCAGCAAACCATAGCTTTGATAGGATCAGGGAGTTGGCTAATACAACTCTTCTGGCTAGGATGGCTTTATTCCTTCGCATACATGTCATTCTTTTTGTGATGTTGTCCAGTATGTTAGTTTCTATGGTGTCAAGAGCATATCCACCATCTTCTAGCCATATGCCCAGATGACGGACTGGGTCAGTGGCGGGGTGGGGTGCAAAGGGTAAGCACAGTGGTTTTATTGGCTTGGGTCTTTGTTGTGTGGTTATGTGTGTGGTTGGTTGGTTTCTGTGGTGGTGTGGGGGTGGGGCCCAGTTTGAGCTGAATTTGCCCATTACAATTATCTCTGTTTTCTGTTTGTTCAGCATGGCATTACTCACTGATTCATATTGGTGAATGATGCGCTCAATTGTCCTGGCATCCCTATTGCCTGAGACTCCAACGACGCAGTCATCAGCGAAAGCAAGCATTTTGGTTGGTGGTTGTCCCTCCAACCTGATTCCGGTGAGCTTTGAGTTTGCAATGCGGAGAAGGGGGTCAAGGGTGAAGTTGTATAATAGGGGGCTAAGTGGGTCACCTTGTTTGAGGCCTCTTTGGGGGGCGATGGTGTTGGTTAGGAAGCCTGGGCCTCTGATTGCAAACTTGGCTGAGCGCGTTAGGAGGAGCGCCCAGTTTATAAAGCGGGGTGTTAGGTTGAAGGCCTTCAGACATTGTTCTAGGTATCCCCAGTGTACTCAGTCATATGCTTTCTTTTGGTCCAGAAAAGCAAGGGCGCCTGTGGGGTTAGCTTGGCAGATATTGGCAATTGTATGGATGCTATCCCAAATTGAGCAGTTTGGGATGAATCCAAATTGATGGTGTGAGAGGGTTGTCTGGGCGATGTAACCCAAACGTTTGGCTAAAATTTTTGTTAGTATTTTTGTATCGGTATTGGTGAGAGCAATTGGGCGCCAGTTGTTCAGATCTGCTTGGTCTCCTTTTTTGAAAAGTATGACCACGTATGCATCTTGGCCGCCAGGTAGAAGGGATGTGTCTTCTAGGCACTTGTTCATAGTTGCTAGTAGTATTGGTGCGATATGTTTGAAGTGTTTTTTAAAAATTCATATGGGAGGCCATCAGGCCCAGGGCACTTGTTGCGTGGGGTTGATCTTATTACCTCCCATAGTTCTTCTTTTGTTATGGGTTCTGCCAGGTCTGGTTGGCCAGCTATGGTATTGATATTGGCAGATGATAAAAAATTTTCAATTTTATTGGGTGATGCGAAATCCGCTGTGTACAGGTCAGTGTAAAATTGGTGTAATTCAGCCAATATTTCCGATGGTGTGGATGCCATTGTGTCATCCATTTGGCGGACCTGTGTGCAGGTCGCTGACTTTGAAATCAGTTTAAATTGGCGGAAAAATTGGGCTGTGTGAGTTTCTCTGGGTAAAATGTATTTTGATTTATAGCATATTTTGGTGTAATGCTGGTGTTTTCTAAATAGGGAGTTTACCTGTGTTGATAGTTGAAACCACAGGCGGCCCCATTGAGGGGTGTATCCCTCACTAGGTGTATTATTTTCTAGGTGTTGAAGCTGTCTGATAGCCTTGTTGATTGTCACAGACATCGCGGCTGTTTTTCTGGAATTTATGTGGCAAGCTTTCTTAGTTGCATGAGCCTTGAAAGTTTCCCATTCAGCGATACAATTTCCATCAGGTGATTGTCTTTCTTGCCATTTTGTTAGCACCATCTTGATCCAGAGTTTAAGTTCCAGAAGGTGGATGGTGCTCAGGTGAACTCTGTGCCAGGTGGGCGGTTTTTTGTATTTTTCTGAGGATGATAGCATTATTGAGACCATCTGATGGTCAGAGAAAGGGATAATTGTTGTTGTAAAGTTTGATATTTGGCACCAGAAGTCTATAGGGGCGAGCATCAGGTCAATCCGGGTCATTGAGACCAGCTGGTTATTGTTGTGGTGGGGTCTTGTCAATGGTATTAAATCATACTATCTTAATTTGTATGGGTACAGCACCCCATTCAGGTCCCTCAGCATTTTACACCCCCCAACAAAACGCCTCTGTGCTCTGCTCTGAACACCAGCTATCTGTTGCTGCAGCTGAAAATCCGATAACACTGAAATCTGTGAGATGACTGGTGCATCAGTAGCGATACTTGCCAAGGGTATCCTTACACCCATTATTGCTCTGACCATAGCCCCACAGGGCAAACGTGGAATACTAAACCTACATAAACAAGCATATGCCATCTAGAAAGTTCCTATTGCTTCACAGGCCAAGACAAAAACCACCCGCACCACCATAGCTTTATTATCCCAGCTTCCTTCCATCCGCCTTCAGGCAGAAAACTTCTTTTTCAAATACCTATGTTCTATTTTTGATGCAGGTAATTTTGATGACCAGCCAACCATCATCCAACTCGCTCCACATGCCGCTTATCATCCCAGATTACTGCTCTCCGCCTTTACCCACACTCTATCCTTTGATATGGAATCCAATACCAAGGATGTGCCACCCAATCCCCTTCCTCTTCTGCTATGGTGGGTTGAGCAACTTATCGTTGTCCCACCTGGTTGGTTGTTTTCTTGTTTGACTGTGCACCTGCTCCTTTTGGGCGGCCAATCGTTCTGTTTGGGAATTCGTTTTGTTTGTTTTTTTAGCTCTTTGAGCTTCAGTAATGTCCATCCCCTGTTTGGTGTACCTCAAACAAAATTCAAAAAGTTAAAAATTTAAACCATACTATCTTGAGTATTTTGAACCTTAGATTGCTTCTCTGAGTTATAGTATTACAGTAAAAAAGGTAGCTCACAGGCAACAAGTAATAAGCAAAAGTTAATATGAGTGGTACAAATGATAATTTTTATGGTGTTAGACTGTACTATCATAATTAATTTGATTCTTAGAGTGTGCCCAGAAGTTATATTTTTACAACAAAGGTAGCTCTTAGGCCACAAGGACAACGGCGAAGCTGTTAGTTAAGTGGCACAAATTGTCAGAGCAACAGCAGATAGTGTTTAGACTGGCATGCCAGTTGGAATGCAAAAGCATTCAAAAGGCGAGCCCAAATGCTATTGCCATTGCCAAACAAATGATCTTTAAATTGACTGGAAAATGGTTGACAATGAAGTGCTAACTGCCCAAAAATAAACTAAATAACTTGGTAAATAAGCCTGCTGTTGCAGCCCCAAGGTCAATGGGCCTAGGCATAGGGAGTGATGAGATTTGGAAAGGTTTCTTGGGGACCTTGACACGAGAAGCCCAAATGACTGCAAAAAGAGCCAAAGTTGAATATATGGCTGGGACGAGCCAGTCAATGCAAGGCTCATATGGCCTCATTATAAATATTATGGGGGTTCAGCAGAAAAAATTGAACTTAAATATAGATTCAGGTTTGAAAAGATTTTTCATATATTTAAAATAAGAGAATTGACCATCAATTTTCTCAATGTGTTACAACTGTTTAAATAGAAATTGATTTGGGAATAGCTTGAAAACACGGAGAAAAGCCCTTGAGATTTGATCTAATCTGGAAACCTTTGGGTTAGGGGGAAAACAAATAAAGAACTAACTTTAAAATTGTCAGCAGTGGGCCAAGTTGCTATTGGTTTATCCACGGATGCTTGAGTTGCCAATTTTCTTTACTTTTGATGACTGGATTGATGGCATCTCGCCCAATGGGCCATGGGTACCCACCCATGGCCACCCCATGTAGGGGAGGTCCCATAATTTTGGGAATGAGTTTTTAATACCCAACCTATCCGCACCTGGTCGCTCCAGTATCCTTTTGGCCAAGTGGGAATTTTTAGGCAAAGATTTTGGTGTGTCTGGGGCGGGTTTTGAGATTTGTGCTGTATTTCCCAATGTCCCGATGCCATTGAGCTTTGCTGGCAATTTTACACTTGGTAATTCATTATTTGCAATTACATTCTCATTGGGCTTTGTTGCCATGGGTTTGGGGCTCTCAGACTTTGATGCCAAAAGCTCGTTGCCCTTGATTTTATTCAAACCTTTAATCCCAAGATAATGCCAACTATATGAAAGCTTAGAAAAAATCCCCTTAATTCATTGTATGAATTTATTAGAAGTTAATATGAGGACTGGTGGGTTCCTTAAAAAGTAGGCTGTTACCCATTGCTTGTCCACATGTGGGTTAGGTCGCCCTGTGTGACAAGAGTGGCAGATAACCTTTTTGGACCCCTTTTTGATGGAAATGGGAACGCTACCCAGTTCAAATAGTTGGGACACTCCTCCAGACTTACATTACCCTTCACTTTTGCCAAGGGGAGCACCACCAGGTAATTGAGCGAGGGCCACATTCTTATGGGCCTTGGGCAGTTTGATTGCCATTAGGGTAGCAATTTTTGAGGGAGGACGGGAAGCATTGGGATGGGTGACATGGAAGGCCTCAACGAGCTCTGAGGGGTGCACAGTCCCTTGCGCTGACCCATCTATTTTTGTAGGCCGGATAGCCCTTTCATGCAACGAGATATTGGACTGACCGGCATGATCTGCAGGAAGCCAGAATGCCCTCAAGTTCAGCTTCCTCCACGTTCTCAATCACAATGGGCTCTTCGTCTGAAAGGTTGCCCCCTTAAATGGGACAACTTGGACACATGGAAGACTGGGCGTTGCTTCTAATGGACGTCTTTTTAAACAGAATGTGCCATTTCCCAGGTCCTCTTCCACCAAGTGGGGACCAGAGCGCTTACTCACAAACTTGCGCAAGGGGAACTGCATCTGCAAGTGGCGCATGTTGAGCATGATGTATGAACCTGCCTTTATTTCATGGATGGGAGTCACTTCTGATCAGCAAAACGTTTGTAGTCAATTATGGCCTTAGTTAAGTGCTCTCAAACCAAGTAATATGTGGCCCAATGTGCTAGGCATGTTTGGTGGCAGCTGGTACCTCTGGGTGGAGCATGGGCCAACTGAGAACGAGGGGTTGTACCCCAGGGTAGCCTCATATGGGGAAAACCCTATGGACGCATGGGTTCCATTGTTATATACAAACTGGGAAAGGGGGAGGTCATTCGCCAAGGTATCCTGATAAGCTGCAGCATACACTGCAAGTACTGTTCCAGGATCGGTTGACTCATTCAGTTTGTCCATTCAACTGTGGATGGTGCACAGTCAAATGGCAAGGTGTGATCTTCAAGATCACTGAGAGCTCATTCCAGAATTGTGCTGTGAACTGGGGCCTGCTGTTGCTTACAATCTCTTGAGAGAGTCTGAACATAGAACACATGGCAAACAAAGAGATGGGCAGTTTCCTCAGAATGAATGGCAAAGGATCGTATGATACACAGGGAAAATTTAGTGAAGCAATCTACAACCACCATAACTTCTGTAAACACATTAGAACTGGGAAGCTCAACAATAAAGTCCACGGACATCAATGTTCATGGCCCCTCTGCCTGCTGTAGGGAATGTAAGAGACCATTCCTGCCAGACCAGTCCAACTTTGCCCATGCGCAATTTACACATTCTGCAATCCATGCTGGGCATCCTTTGACAAGCCCACCCAATTATAGATACGTTTTACTAAATCAATACATTTTTTCTTTCCAGGATGTCTGACTGTAGGAGGATCGTGATGAGCTAATTTTCTTCATCTGGAGGAGATAAGGGACCCAAACCCACAACGGAAAGTGAATGAGCCCCTCAGAAAGAGAGTACAAGGAGTGCTTTAAAGCTAGGAGGGAAAACCGCTCAATAAATTCCACCCCTTCTGCATGGGTCATATGCACTACTAGGACCCGTGAAATCTGGGACGCTTCTTGAGCTAAGTCTACTGCTGAAACCACGGGAGGTACAATGGACAAAATTTAGGTTGGTGGAATGACTGTGACGATATCTTCCTCATCTGAGTCTGCTTGGCAATGCGCGGGGTTGCAGCTTAGAAAGTCAGGGAGGACATTTAACGCTCCTTTCACAATATCATATTTGAAGTTACAACTTCTCAAATCCCAGTAAGTATGGCCTGGCGGTGTGCCAACTTCTGTGGCTTGCAAAAGTAAAGTAGAGTTTAGTGATCTGTACATAGTCACCTCATGCTGAGCGCCCTTCAAGAGATACCGCCACTGGGTCAATGCCCACGCCATGGCTGCCAGTTCCTTGTCATAGATGGCCCAGGATTGCTTATTGGACGAGAACTTGTGGGAGAAATAAGTAACTGGGTGCTCCAGCCCTTGTGCTCTTGAAGCAAAACTGCCCCTACTGCATCAGAAGATGCATTGCATGCCACAATATAAGGTTTATAATGGTCTGCGTGCTTAAGGATAGGGGCGATGAAAACACCTCCTTAATTGAATCAAATGCCTGCTGGCATTAGGACATCCAGCAATAAGGGACGTTCTTGCTTGTTGGTGGATAAAGTGGGGAAGCTAACTGGGATAGAGATGGAGAAAACTTTTTTAAGGATATGATGGTGACCAAGAATCTTATCAATTGCTTCTGCGTCGTTGGAGTAGGCCAAATTAGATGGCATCCAATTTGCTGGGCGGTATAGTGTAGCCATCTTTCAAGACAAGATTACCCAGAAAGGTGACTTCTTCCCAATAAAACTTGCATCTTGATGGCTCTATAAACAGACCTTCCTTATGAAAGGCAGCAATTACTGCCTCCAATTCCTTTGCATGTTGTTTAGGAGTAGGGGATTGTACCAAGATATCATCAATATAAGCAAATGCACAGGTGAACCAGAGATCACCCAACACATTAATGAGCATTCTTTGAAATGTTGCAGGTGCATTTTTAAGCACAAAAGCATCACTAAAAATTAGATTATGTATCATTTAGTCTGAATAGCGGTAAGTAAATCCTGACCTTCTGTCGCCCAAATTTGAAGAAAGGCATTAACCAGATCAGATTTGAAAGCACATGTGACTTGGCAATTACTTTGTCAATTGTCTGTTCCAAAGGCAGTGGGTAGGGATCATGGAAGTGATCTTATTAAAGTGGCCTTAATCCACGCATTGATGAAGAGAACCATCTGCCTTATTGGCAAAAACAATGGGAGAGGAAACAGGGGACGTCTCTTAGAACAACCAACCCTTCTTGAGCATGTCATCTAGCCATGCGTTAATGGCAGCCTTGTCCTCCGCTGTGTGCAGGTACGGTGTGCAGTTTATGTTCACCATCTGCACCGCTGTCTAAAAACCCAAGTTGAATTATATATGTGGGGGAAGGCGGGCTTTTTTCTCTGGATCAAAGATACTTTGATATTTCATCAACACCATGGGAAACTCTGGCGAAAGACCCACAGGAGAAAAGAGAGATGTAACTGATCCATTGCCTTAGGTTGCAGTAAGGGTATCCAATAAGGGAAACTCACCTTCCGCATGACTGTTGGAGAATTAAAGCATATTAGAATCAAGGTGAATACTCACATGCTGTTGACGCCACCAACCCACATCCAAAATTATGGGAAACAAGGTTAGGCTTATCTGAGAAATTATTACAAAAACTAAACTGGTGAACTAAGAAGGGTACTGGGCTCCATACTTTGTAGGATGGCTGAGAGGCTGACAAGGTGACCATCACCACTGGACCCAATTCCAAGTCAAGATCAAGCTGATGTGCCAACTCCAGACTCATGAAGTTACTCACCACTCCAGTAACAACTAAAGCCTCAAAGGACGCCTGATGATCTTCAAGACTAATTTTTCTGACAATAAAAAGTAGGTGGAATTTTGTTTTTTGGCCGATAAAGTCACTTCTGTAGACACTGAAGAAATTGCAAAGACAGATGATCCAGAGTACACCAATTTGGACTCAGAGGTTGCGTTGGGACCTGGGACCAAGAGGGATACTGGTTCAGCATTGGAGACAGAACCTGAGACCAAGTCTGTAAATCCAATCATGAAGCTCCCATTTGGAGGGTAGACTGAGAGAAAATAGGAGGGTGTATGGAGTGAGTTGACCATTAAAGCATTCCTCCAAAACCATCATTGAACTGCTTACAATATTGGCAATTGACCTGACAATCAACCAAAGGCAGGCTACTGACTGATCATTAATAAGAAGGTTAGTGAACACTTTATCACCCATCTCAACAAGGAGGGTTGAAATGGCTGGAAACAATTAACAGTTGATTATGTCAGACCAATGGAAGATAATGTTTATACTGGCCTTCCAGTTGAAATGCAAAAGCACCCAAAAGGTGAGCTCAAATGCCAGTGGCATTGCCACGCAAAGGATATTTAAATTGGTTGGGAAATGGTTGACAGTGGAGTGCCAACTAGCCGTAAATAAACTAAATAACTCAGTAAATAACCCCACTGTTGCAGCCCCAGGGCCAGTGGCTTGGGAATAAGGAATGACAAGATTTGGGAAAGTTTCGTGGGGACCTTTAATGAGAATCTCAAATGACTACAAAAAGAGCCAAAGTTGAAAATATGGCTGGGACGATCCAGTTAATGCAAGGCTCATATGGCCTCATTATAGATATCATGGGGGTTCAGCAGAAAAAAAATTTGAACTTAAATAATTAAAATCAGGTTTGGAAAGTTTTTTAATAGATTAAAATTAAGAGAATTGACCATCAATTTTCTCAGTGTGTTATGACTGTTTAGATAGATGTTTGATTTGGGGAATAGCTTGGAAAACAAGGGGATCAGGGTCCTTGAGATTTGATCTAATCTGGCAAACTTTGGGTGAGGGGAAAAACAAATTATTTAGAACTAACTTTGAAATTGTCAGAAGTGGGCTGAGTCGCTGTCAGTTCATCCACAGGGGCTTGAGTTGCAGCTTTCTTCAATTTCGATGAATGGATTGATGGCATTTTGCCCAATGGGCCATGGGAACCTCCCATGGCCACCCCATATAGGGGCGGTCCCATGAGGTTGGGAATGGGTTTGAGATACTCAACCTGCCTGCACCCAGTCACTTTGGCATCTGTTTGGCCAAAGGAAACTTATTTGGCAAAAATTTTGTCATGTTTGGGGTGGGTTAAACTGTGGACTGATTTTCAAGTGGCCTGATGCTATTGAATTTTGCTGACAATTCAACAATTGGTACTTCATTATTTGCAATTGTGTGTCCGTCAGGCTTTGTTACCATAAGTTTTGGGGCTCTCAGACTTTGATGTCAAAAGCTCATTGCCCATGATTTTGTTCAACCTTTAATCCCAAGATAATTTTAACTATCCAAAAGATTGGCAAAAATTCCCGTGATTCATTGTATTAATTCATGTGAAGTTAATATGGGATTGATGGCAGGATTCTTAAAGGTAGGCTGTTACCCATCGCTTGTCCACCATGAGGGCAAGGTTGCCCTTTGTGATGAGAGGAGCAGCTGGTCTTTTTGGACCCTTTTTTAATGGAAACAGGAATGTCACCTGGTCCAAATGGAGGGGAAGCTCCTCCAGACTTACAAAAATGATAGTTTTTATGGTGTTATACCATATTATACCATACTATTATATGTATTTTAGACCTAAGATTTCTGCCCTAAGCTATAATATTATGGGGAAAAATTAGCTCACGGGCCATGAAGGCAACAGCAAAGCTCTTGGTCTGAGTGGCACAAATGATTTATTTAAAGTAATTGGGCTCAGAGTGTAGCAGATTCACAGCTCTAAGGCTGTGCTGGTGCAAGCTTGTCTTCAACCCTCTGGGCTAAATTGTGAGATTTACACACATTTTCTCAAGGTCACCATTTAAGCTCAGGGTGTATTTGGGGGAAAGCTTTTAATTTATTAAGTCACACATTGGTCTGCTATTTGTGATGCTAACCCAAAAACATTGTTGGGGTCATTTTTAATTAAATTTCTATTTAGGCGTGATTGATTGGTTGAAACTATGTAGATTTGAAGCTTGACAGTTGACAATTAGATTCTGACATTTTATTAATAGGGCAAATTTTATTCTTAAAACCAAGACTTTCCACCCCCACCCTAGTGAAATATCAGCCAATTGGAGGTATTCAGAGTTTCTAAAGTTAGGTAAAATTGATTCTATGATTCTTTGATACTAACCCTTTATTTTAAATATTTAAATAATTTGACGTCAGTAAATTTGAATCTAATCTTTAAAATATCAGGGTATTTAAAACTTAACCATAAATTTAACCAAGTAAAAGTACATCTAATTTAAGCTTCACTGATGAGCTTACCATAAGTTATTGTTGGAATTGATTTATAAAAGCTCTTAACAATATAAATGCATAAATAGCTATCACATTTTTAGTTAAAATAGTCTAAACAATAGATTTTAATCTAAGTATTAAAATAAAAGTATAAAACATAAAAAAGTAATTGAGGTGGGTCAACCTTGGGACAAATATACTATACCAAAAAAATATAGTCAGTACAGGTTTCAAACATGTGTTGAACAAAATCTAATCTAGAGTGGAAGCATGAATTACCTTGCCAGGCTAACCACCCTTAAAAAGATAAAACATAAAGATTCTATATTATTTATTAATGATTTTAGTGACAACACCTCCATTTCAACTGCATAATTATGAACCTTAATGCATAGGTAAGCACTTTAATAGTTTTTAGTTGTTTATGAAAAATTCTCACTAGATTTTTGTTTTCATTATATATCCTCATATAAGTTTCAAATTGTAATTTTTTGCACAGTAAGCCCTTTTTAGTTTTTAATTATTTATAACTTTATGATTAAGGTTTGCTAAATATGTGTTTTCATCATCCTCACTTAATTTGCAGAATTATAATTTAATGCAAAAGTAAGCACTTTTTAGTTTTTAGTTGTTCAGATTTAATAAAAATGTTCACTAAAATTATTATCTTTATTATCCTCACTTAAATTGCAGAATTATAATTTTGATGAAAAGGTGAGAACTTTTTAGTTTAGTTGTTTAAGATTTAGAAAAAACATTTACTAGATTATTAGGTTGATTATCTTTGCTTAAATTACAGAATTTTAATTCAATGCAAAGGTAAGCACTTTTTAGTTTTGGGTACTTAGAATTTAGAAATGCATTCACTATATTGTTGTTTTCATTATCCAAACTTAGATTGCAGGTTTATAATTTTTATTGCATAGGTAAGCACTTAGGAGCTTTTGGTTAATTAGGTTTAGGAAAAACTTTTACTAGATAGATATTATAGTATCCTCACTTTATTTCAGATTTATATTTTCACTGCAAAGGTAAGTGCTATAAGCTTTTAGTTAATTGTAAAATATTCACTAAATTTGTTTTTATTAGTTTGGAAGTAAAAAGTAATTTTAATTGGTAATTTTTGTAATTTTTGATCCCAGTATGACATTTAAAAATCTGTAATGAATTGAGCTCAATTTTAAGGTAAGCTTTCTATTAATTTTACTTATTTTTTTACTATAAGTAGCTATTATTTAATAAATTTATTTGAAAGTTTGTTTACAGTACAATCATCTTTGTCTTGATTTATTCATTATTATCTTTTCAAGTTAAGTTTATGATGATTATACATATTTTTTACTGGATCTTTGCTTCCATTATGATCATTTATAATTGTCTGAGATGATTTTTAAACATTTTTTAAGGCAAGTTTTGCTTCTTATTTGGTAATATTTTTTCAGTATTTTTATTATTTTGTTTTTTATCCTATTATTGTAATTTTACTATGTTTACTAGCATCATCAGAATAAGTTTGTAATATCTTTATTTGATCTAATATAAAGTAGTAGTTTTGTTAATTTAAATTTTACCTTAAACTGTTACCATCCTAAAGTTTGCTAATATCATTTAGTGTAGGCTTTTCTGTTTTCTATTGATCTACTATAATATATTAATATATGAATTGCTTATTTCAAGCAGTAATATATTAGTGGAAAATAAAATTATGCTTAGTTTTCTCCAGGTTTTAATATTCTAAAAATTTAATCAGTATCAGTAAAATTATAATCTTCAGAAAGAATTGCCTTTATTCTATTATGAAAATGTTAAAGTGGTTGCTCCTCTAATGGTTGGTGTCAAGAAGAAGATATGATTGGACAATATGCTATACATTCTGACGGATCAGAAATTAGGTTTGAGCCAAGTTTCAAGATTGAACTGAAAAAATTATATGGATGAAAAGTAATTAGATCAAAGTAGCAATAGTTCAGAGAATTGAGGGAATTATCCAAAACCTTAAGGTAGACAAAACTTCTAAAAAGGGAACAAATAGGAGATTACCAAGCAAAGGATGCATTCAGCTTTGGAAGACTGAGATAAAAGTTGAGTGAAAGATTGAGAGAAGGAGGTCTTTTGTAGGTTTGGCATATAAATCTGTAATTATTAGAAGTTAAATAAAGTGTCAATAGGGGTGGTCACTCCATATATTATTTATCAGGTTTTTATTAGAGTCAGCGATCTCTATATCATCCAATTTGGTTGCTCTGTGGCTAATACCATATGTAAACTAACTCAGTGGGATCAATCCATTATGCTGAGAAATTAACAGTGGTGCTCACTACAGAGGACCACTGGTCAACTGTAGCTTATCAGCACTAGGGCAAAATGGCAAGCCCTCACTTGTTATGCCAAAACCTGATCAGGTTCCATGCTCAATATGCCAAGGAAGCTCAGGAAGCATCAAATGATGAACAAGCACTTTTACTTTAACAGAGATGGGTGATGAAGATTCTATGATCAATTTGCATTTAGAAACTTGTCCTGAGTTGGCAGCAGATCAACAAGGTTGCTCTACGAATGTGACCCCCCAGCAGCTGTGTGGCATTATAGAATGGCTTCTGCAGGGGTATCAACTCTATGAAGATGAGGCGGGGGAGCATGCTTTGAGTTTGTTCTACAATCAACAGGACCAGGAAACCCGCTATGCGTTGTATATGTTCTATTTGGATGCAACTACCACAGGGTTGTCTCTTCAGCTTAGTACCCAGGAAACCTAAGAGTATTAAGTCACATATGTGCAGCCATTAATTTTCCAGCTACTGCATGTGCTGGCCTGCCATAATATTGAGATTGGGAATGTCATGCAGTTCATTCAATCGCAGAAGAACAAAACTCACCTTCTACTTGCCTGTCTTGATCACTCTTTTTTGGAGGTGCAGGGGGTGCTGGTACAGGTGGACCACCATGTTGAGGTTGTCCGCCTTTGGCTAAAAGTTTTGATTAAACAGTTGAATCATGAGTTACCTTGGGTGATAGGTTTACTGTTTTATCAGCGCATTCTATTGTCAGAATGGATTTGGGATGTAACAACGTTGGGAAGCAATACTGAGCGTTTTATGATGGACCTGGTGGAATGGGTGGAAGGGCTTGAAGCTGTGATAGCTCAGATTAGGGAAAGCTAACTCAGACAGAGTGGCAGATAACGAATAACTTTGGCTCTATGGCAGCTAAATTCAGCCAATTTTACATTGAGTAGAGTAATCAGCAGACAGCTGACAACGCGCTCATCCCCTTGTTGACATCCCCCAAATATCTCCAGTTGGTAGGTTGGGTTACACAATTGGAAATAATTATTCAGACCAAGCGCAGTTGAGTCATTACTCTTCCATTCATTGAGATGGTAGAATACGTGGATATACAAGTACAATTGGATACCCTTCAATGGGCCAAAAAGGAGTTGGTGCGATAATGAGCCGCCCTCATTAACCAAGTAGATGATGCTAACTGAAAATCATGTGACACTGGCAGGCAGCACGCAAGAATGCAGAGCAAAGTGGAGGACGTTCTCTCACAGCTTCAGGAAGTAAAGCGGAAGCAGGACTCTAAATGGGAATTATGTCATAAGTTGCAAAATCAGTAGAGATGCTTCAACAGGAATTTCGAGATGGCTGGTGTCAATGTTACTCAGTTAAAGCAGAACAGCTAATTGATGAACATTTTGCTGAGCAAGCCAGAACTGGGGGAAAAGGTGCAGTTAGCAGTGAGTTGGGGGAGGAATGCTATGGATTGGCCAATGAGTATCCCTCAGGGGTCATGACAGACCCTCCTCACAATACAACTACTTTTGAGTCCAATTCAGAAGATTCACTTCCATCCGCTTGTCTCTACAATAGTTCACAAGGGGATGTTTTCCCCAATCATTTTAAATCCAATTTGGCTGATCCTTTTGGCCAGAGCCCAGAGCAAGTCAAATCTGTTAAGATTGAGAATTTACCACCCTTCACTTGTGATGGGAATATGCACAGTTATTTTAAGTGATTCAAATTTGCCATGGAAGGGGCCTTGAATCAGCAGAAATTGAAACTGTTGCTATCCTTTTTGGATGTGGAGAGCACCAATCAAGTCACCTGTACCTTCAGAATAGCTCAGTATCTTACCAATAGGTAAAAGCGACTATTCTCTGACTGGTTGGGGGTGTGGCTAAGATGGCTTAACAAAATGCCAACTTCTTGACCCTATAGTTCCAATAAAATGACATCGATGAATCCCCCCTCAGGTTGGGACCATCTAGTACTAAAAAAATAGTTCCAATAAAATGAGTCTCTGTTAGAATTTGTTGAGTATATTTAAAAGCAGAAGTGCATGTGTTAGCAGTAGCCAACATTTTATCCACCAAGGATGTAGGTATAGTGATGACAGCGGCAGTCAAACCATATCAGGAATTGCATGATGCTATGTCTCACGTTCTGGATGAATATGTGGGGCTTATTCAAATTGTGAACACTTTACGTCATCTATACGCCATGTTCAGCACCCCCAATGTAGATTGAAAGGCCCCTGCTGTTGCCGCAGCATGCTCCTCAGGATATGGGCATCTTCAACTGAGTTTATAAACCTCTGGTAAATATTCGTTTACCTTATATATCAGTGGATACTTTTTGTCCTATGTATGCACAGCCGCCTCATCCCTGATATTTCAATATTACCATTAATTTTTGAACTGGTCCTCATGCTGCAAACTATAGACATGAGCCCTTTATGTGTGCTTGCTTCTCATGAAGTTGAAGAGGGCATTATGCAGGTAATTGCCCTGGCAACCAGTAGATGTATGCAGTGCCATCTGGGAAGATTGAGAATGGAAAAGTTCAAGCAGAGTTTAGATGGGACGCTTACCTCCACTAATTTGAATATAATTGTCCCTAACAATTCTCAAGTGTCTCTTCACATTGGACTTGGAACTCAGCTGAATGTCTTATTATACCAACAGCTTCCGTTAGATAAACCAGCCTCTGTTCAAGAGAGTGGTTATCCGCACTCAAGCTCTGAGTTCCACTGTGATGTGCAGAAGTCATACGCATGGCAGATCCTGGAACAAACTGGCATAAGCAAAGAAGAACCCTCAATGGACGCTGCCTCCCTAGTGGGGGTTAATGTAGCAATTCCAGTCAAAAAATTACTCAGGAGTATCCTCATGTTGGTATGGGCATATCTTCCTTCCTTGGTAAAAAAAGCCTTTGGATGTTCAAGTAATAAACAAAGATGTTTCTTCTTATTCGGAGTACACATACTGTGACATTTTTGTTCAGAACACAAAAATCTGAGCTATCATAGACACTGGTGCCCCAGTTAATATAATCTCTACCAGGCTGGTGGCTAAGCTTCTGCTGAAGCCGGATGTGGGCTACAGAGTAGTATATGGAACCACAAGGAAACAGAACACTGTGTCTGAAGGAGAATACAGTGCGTTACCTTTGCGATTTGTGTCAGTTAGGTCTTCCACTCCAACGGTGGTTCTACCAAATAATAACTTTGATATGCCAATTGGTGCTGCGTTCATGAGGAGATTTGGAGCCTAGGTCAACATGGCCGAGGAAACCATTAGTATTTTGGGACAACATATTCCCATTTACTTTACCTCCGGTAGAATCCCAATGGATCCATTCCACTCCAGTCAAATCAATTTAGCGTACAGTGACAGGGTGATTCCTGTCCAATACCAGCAAATGAAGCGGAGAACCATAGCCCTCTCCAACCAGATATATGAGTATAAAGGTATTCTGCTACAAGCAGCACGAGCTTTGAGCCTACCATCTTGGCACCAGTTCATAATAGGAACTGAGCTCAAAATTGATGTCCCTGAAGGGCTATATGGGGAAATTGTGGGGCCCCACCAGCAATCACAGCTTAAACCACATGTGGCTCCAGGGCCACTGTTATCAGGAAATGGGGAGGTGAAAGTACTGCTAGCAAACCTACAGAAGGAGATGATAACGATTCAGCAGCACCAAGTGGTGGCTTATCTACAATTGGCCCCTATTGATGAGGTTCATTGTGTTTATGATTTTGGATCATGGGAGGACTTCATCCTAATGGCAAATTTATAATTTGGCATAATGACAGTGGTTCCGTGGAAAGTACTAACTGGACTGTTGTTGGAACAGCAAGATAAGGTGATAGCTTTATTTAAAAAATACCAAAATATTTTTGCATCTGATGATCATGATCTGGGGCACCCAAGGGGTGGTGCATTGGATAGATACAGGGGATCACCCTCCCATTTGATTGCAGCCTATTAGGTGCTCAAAGGCGGTGGAAGAGGTTGTCTCCAATGAGGTAGACAGACTGATCTAACAAGGGATGCTAGATCTGTCAAAGAGTCTGTGTGCATTGCCAGTGCTCATTGTAGAAAATTATGGCACAAACTGTGAGGTTATTGACTATCAAAAGCTCAATAGTGTAACAAAGATATATCCTAACCCCTTCCACATATTGATGACACATTAGATCAACTGGGAGGGGCTAATTATTTTCCACCATGGAATTGGTATTGGAGTACTGAAAGATCAAATTGCCAACAGTGGAATGGGAGAAATGCGCTATTATCATTTTGAAGGGGTTATTCCAGCCTACATGTATGCCACATGATTTGTGCAACGCCCCATCTACGTTCCAACATGCTATGAATATGATTTTAGGTGAATTGAAGCTGTCTTGAATCTTAGTTTACCTCAATGATATCAAATTGTTCTCACAAATGTTACAAAGCATCTTGCCCATCTGGAACAAGTGTTCCATCGACTCAATAATGCTAATATCAAAATAAAGCCTTGGAAGTGTCATTTTTAAAGAGCAATTAGAATACCTTGGTTTCATTGTGGAGTCAAAAGGGCTGAAACTGCAGCTGGAAAAGGTGGAAGCAATATTTAAGATGACCTACCTGGTAATAAGCGTGATATTCAAGTGTTCTTAGGGGTGGTCAGTTACTACTGGAGATTTATTCCTAATTTCAGTTGCATTGGGGAATCACTCTTTGAGTTGTTAAAAAAAAATGCCACTTGTAACTGGATGGAACGATGCCAGAATGCTTTTGATGTATTACAAACTGCGTTGGTGAGTGCACCCATTTTGCAATACCCCAACTTTGAAAGACAATTCATAGTATAAACAGATGCATTGCTCTCCACTGTAGGAGCATTTTTATCCCAGAAGGATGATGACGGCGTGGAACACCCTGTCACATTTTGCAGTCAAAGCTTAAACTGTCACGAACAGAACTACACTGTAACTGAGCAGGATTGTTTAGTGATGATCTATGTGTACAAACAGTTTTGGGTATATCTACATGGGGTAAAATTCCAAGTGGTGAAGGATCATGCATCCTTGCGTTGGCTACAGAATCTTCATGAAACCTGAAGGACAGTTTGCATGTTGGGCACTGAAGCTCCAGGCATATGATTTTAAGATTGTACACCGGCTGGAAGCAAAATATCAAAATGTGGATTGTCTTTCATGACTACCAACAGTTGCTATTATGGCAGACTTGGCTGACATTATTTATGAGAAGATTCTGGTGGACAAATACCATGACAAGCTGTCACAAGTGATCAAAGTGTTAGATGGGCTTAGGCAGGATACTTTCCTATGCAATGGGGAACTATATAAGTGGATTGAAGACTTGACGCTGAGTTTCCCTAAACCTTCTGCTAGACCCACAATGATTATTGATGCCCATCAGGTGGTAGGACAGGGAGGATTGTGGAAAATGTTGGAGTTTTTGTAACCTGCTACTATTGGGAGAGCATGCATTATGATGTGCTGGAAACTTTAAGCTGTTGCCATCAGTGTCAAGTGGAGAAACCTTTCCACAAGAAGACCACATACCATATGGTTTAGCCTCAGTTTGCCTGGTATATCGTTTTCCTTGATGTAGTGGGACCTCTGCCAAGTGTCGTGAACTGATCTAAGTATATAATCGTAGCAATTGATCATTTGATGAGATGGGTGGAAGCCAGGGCAATTATGACTTGGGAGTGGCCACTACAGCCAAGTTTATTATAAAGTGTGTTATAAAGAGACGTGGTTGCCCGCAGTTCATCTTAACAGACAACGGAATCAATTTCACCTCACACATCTTGCCCAAGTTGAATGAGTTGATAGCGATCCAGGGAGTTTTGACTACACCCTACCATCCAGAATTAAATGGAATAGTGAAATGGGTCAATGGAATTTAGTGAACATACTCCATAAGCTGGTGAAGGATTGACCCTTGTAATGATGTACCCTCTTACCTACAGCTTTGTTTGAATATAATATATTCTATCACTCGTCCAGCAGCAAAAGCCCTTTCCAACTGCTCTATGGTAGATATCCAGCCCTGCCTGCCCTGCTTTACTCAGGTGTAGAGGACACTGGTGGTGTGAAACCACAGCGGTATTTGACAAATCTAACAGAAACGGTGATCAAGTTACAAATGAAAGCCTATTCTACCAGTTTGGCTAAAAAATTCATGATCTGGTGGCTGACCAGAAGAGAAGTAGTAGACTTCCACTGTTTACTGTAGGAGATCAGGTCTTGTTCCATGACCAACACAGATTTGAGTGGGAAAAAGCTCTCTAACATCTGGGCTGGCCCATTTGAGATAATTGAGAAGACTGGTATGGATGCCTAAATTATTAAGGAACCCACAGGTGATCAGGTTATCAACTGAGTTCATGCAAAGTTCCTTCAAGCATAAAATCAATAGGAGCATATCATCCGGTCAAAGGGGGGCAATATCAAGAAGTGGATATGACTGGATGATACGCTATACATTCTGGCAAATCAGAATTAGAGTCTGGACAAGTTTTGAGATTGAACTGAAAAGTTGTATGGATGAAAAGAAAATTAATCAAAGTAGCAATAGTTCAGAAAATTGAGGGAATTCTTCCAAAACCTTAAGGTAGACAAAACTTCTAAAAAGGGAACAAATAGGAGATTACCAAGCAAAGGATGCATTCAGCTTTGGAATACTGAGATAAAAGTTGAGTGAAAGATTGAGAGAAGGAGATCTTTTGTAGGTTTGGCAGATATGTCTGTAATTATTAGAATTTAAATGAAGTGTCAATAGGGGTGGTCACTCCATATATTATTTATCAGGTTTTTATTAGAGTCAGCAATCTCCATATCATCCAATTTGGTTGCTCAATGGCTAATACCCTGTGTAAACCAACTCAGTGGAATCAAGCCACTACGCTGAAAAATTAACAGTTGGCTTATACTGATACCTATTTATTTTTATCTACTATATTCCACCTAAATCAACTAACCTTTACTAATTATATTTTAATCTGCAAAGCACTTGCACTTATTGGTTATACTCAGTTTGCTTAAGTTTATAAGCTTAATTATAATATATATAATTTATATTTTGAGTTATTTTACTATCTTCCCAGCTACAAGGACAACAGTAAAGCTGTTAGTCTGAGCGGCACAAATGATAGTTTTATGGTATTATACCATCCTATCATAAGCATTTTGAACCTTAAAGAATTGCTTAGAGTTATATTTTAATAGTAATAATTTAGCTTACAGGGCTTGAAGGCAACAGTGAAGCTGTTAGTCCAAGTGGCACAAATGAGAGCTTTTTAAGGTAAATGGGGCTCAGAGTGTAGTGGTGGCACAGCCCTAAGGCTGTGACAGTGTGGGCTCATCTTTAACCCCTGGTCTAGGTCAAATGTTTTGCACACTTTTAGTTGATCTCACCCTTCTAAGCTCAGGGTGCTGTTTTGGGTGGTGTGTTCATTAAATTAATTCCACATGATGTAAGTTTTAGTTTTTTATTACCTGATCTTACCCTTAAATTTTTCACTGATGTTGTTTTTGTTTTTATTTTATATTTAGATATTATTCAGTATTTTGAATCTATGGCTATATAAAAATTTAACTGTTGCCAATCAGGTTTCTAGATATTGTTAGTAGAGAAAATTAAATCCTTATAATCAAGATTTTCTGCCCCCCACTCTGGCATAATAATAGCCAATTGGAGGTAATGGAGTATTCTCAAAGTAAGGTAGAATTGTTTTTGTGATTCTCCAAAAATACATCTGATACAACTATCAAAGGTTTTTTTTTGTTTTTTGATGTAATACCATAGCTTTATTATATATCCCTCTAATATAATTCTAAAAAGTAAAGTCTTAAACTATATTAATCTAATATGATTTAAAAACTAAGGGATTTACCTATATTGTATATAGACAATTGATTAAATTTTATTAGTATAATATTTTCATCTATAGTCATCTAAATGATATAATCTGATTAGGAAAACAGCTTTAGCTTTGATATTTAAAGGCTTTACATTATATTGTATGTAGATATTGGGTAAATCTTTTAAGAAAGAATTTTATTATCTAATTAAGATAATCTGGTTAAAATGGTTTTATTTAAGGGTGGTTAGCCAAGTGGAGAAAACTGCTTCCACCCCTAGTGCAGGTTTTGAGTTTGAAACCTGTACTGACTAGGAAACATTCTCAGTGTAGTATATTTGTCCCAAGGTTGACCCACCTCAAAAAAATGGTTTTAGTTTAAGGGTAGTTAGCCTAGCAGGGAATTCCTGCTTTTACTCTAGTACAGGTTTTGTCTAACACATTTTTGAAACCTGTATTAGCTATAAAAAATCTCAATGTGTTAAAATTTATCCCAAGGTTGACTCATCTCAATTACTTTTATTTAGTTTTAGTCTAAATCTAACAATTAGAGTTTTAGTCTTTATCATATATAGCCAATTGGAATTTTTAAAGATTTACTATTTATGTTTGATCAAATCTGATTTAGAATTGGTTTTAATTTTGATCTAGATTTAAAAGTTTAGCCTATATTGTATGTAACTAATTAGCTAACTTTATAATTATAATTAGTTAACTTTTTTAGTTATATATAGCTAATTGCTAAACAGTTTTAGCTTTGTTCTGATACAGGTGCAGCTGATCAGTAAATTTTTTAAAATACTTAAATTTTGTTCTTAGTAACCTAATATGATTTCAGTTTAGTTTTAAATTTGATCTATAAATGCATTCAATTCAAATGATATAGTATCTTAACTTTTGTTCTTAATAGGTATTTTGATTTCAGAATATTTTCAATTGCTTTTTCTTAACACACAATGGGGGGAATGTTCAAATCTTGAAAACTGATTTTTAACAACCTTCTAGACTAGCTAAAGGTTTTAAAAATTAACACACATATATCTCTCCAATGCAATATATTAATCCATTAAAAGATTCTTAATTTTCATTTTAAAATAAAAAGTTTTATATGTACTAAGTGAAAATTCTATATATTTTATAATGGTAGTCTGTATTTTGTTACAGTTAAACAGTTTAGGATTTAGTTAATTTAATAGCTTCAATGGTTTTGCCAAGCAGTTGGTGGGTTTAGGTTTATTAATAAGCTTGGTGGTTTTAGTAAGCAGTTAGTGATTGGTTGATTTAATAAGTTAAATGGTTTTGGTAAGTTGTTAATGTTTTTAGTTGTTAGTCTATTTGAAAGTTTAAAAACGTTTTTCTCAAGCTTTGCTTAGGTTTATCTTGTTAGCTTTTATAATGGCAGATGGCCACCCATAAGTTTAAGAAGTAATTAAATATATCAAGTCAGTCCTAAATCAGTAAATAAAATTATCAAATCCAATATTATACCACAAAACATTTGGCCAAAACCTAGATGAGCTTATCAACTCAACCAATAACACCAACTGATCAGCTAAAATCAACTTAATTTATCAACAATTAAAACCTAAAAAATTTATATAAGTAACAAAAAAAGCTATGTAATTTAAAATTGTATTGCAATAATCAAAAACTTTATTATTTAATTACTCTGTACAGTAAAACTTTGTATAAAAATTTGTTTAATATTATATATACATGTGATAAATTTCAATATATAATGCTATCTTTGGAAATTTAAATTAACCTACTAATTTAACTTATGCAATGTATAATAATAATAATTTAATTAACATATGACTAAAAAGTAGAAAATAAAATAAGAAAAATATTTTCACAAAAAACTTGCTTTTCTTAAAGAGAAAAATAATATAAAAGTTTAAAAAATATAAAGTAAAAAATATAAAGTAAAAAAACAATTTAACCAAAAAAGGTGTACCAAAAAGTAAAAAATAAATTCTTTACCAAATAATTATATTTAAAAAAATTCTCATGTACAACTTCAAGAAAAGCAAGGCATGCACACTTATATACAATTATACATACAATCATACAAAGTATATAAGATATATAATATATAATATTTATTATATCAAATATACTAATATATAATAATTATATATATTATAGATTAAAAATTATATATAATATTGTATATTTTATTATATACTATATACAGGTTAATATATACAGTATTTATACAATATATATATATTGTATATATACTTACAATATAATATATAATATAAACAAATGTAGATTGTATACATAAATGTATGTAAATGCCATGTCTTGCTTTTCTTGCAGTTGTACATGAGAATTTTTACAGAAATTATATAGCAAAAAAATTATTTACTTTTTAGTGCAATTTTTTTGGTTGATTTGTGTTTTTTACTTTATATTTTTTTACTTTATATTTTTTAACTTTTATATTAGTTTCTCTCTTTAAGAAAAGTAAGATTTTTAAAAAATATATATTTTTTATTTTATTATACTTGATCTAACATATCTCACAATTATCCAAGTTTTCCAGTTTTGCTTAGCTTTATAATTTAATATATAATTCTGATGAAAATTGTTTTAGTTTTTATATAGGTAGATGGTCATCAATAGTTAGAAATATTAAACCTATCATATTATCTACCTTCCAACTACTCACCCAAAATCTATTGAAACGGTCAAATTAACTAATTATCAACTATTTTTTAAACCATTGAGCATACCAAATAACCTAAAACCACCAACTACTCATCCAAAACAAATTTTTGAACTTATAAATCTTCAACCCCATGGGCTAAAACAAGCACAATGGTGGCACATAGCTTACCAGCCACAAGGGCAACAGTGAAACAGATAGTCTGAGTGGCTTGAGCATAGCGGTGGCACAGCCTTTAGGCTGTCAGTGTGAGCTCATAATTGTCCCCTACCCAAAGTTCATCTACCAGAATTGAACTCGGGAGGCATTGGTCATTGAGTTATACTCTACCACTGGGGTACCCCCCTATGATCAGTATCTTAAATGAGTCATTTTAAAAAGTAATCGAGGTGGGTCGACCTTGGGACAAATATACCACACCGAGATTTTTTTCTAGCTAGTACAGGTTTTGAACATGCATTCAACAAACTGCACTAGAGTGGAAGCAGGAATTATTCTGCCAGGCTAACCACCCTTTAAATGAGTCACTTTCCATCAAATAGGATACATATGCTAAAATTTACATCAAAAGTTTGTCTTAATCTACTAAAGAAACAAATAATCATATCGATCATAGAAAAGCAAATGTAAAATTTATAGAAATTGTATTTAATATATAATTGCAAAGCCTTAGTATGCATAAGTTTTATAACTGTTCTTGAATAACGCTATAAATTATAAGCTAAACTAAAATTAATAATTATTTGGTAGAGTTGGTCCCATGGTCCTCCTACCTCGAATAAACAATATACAAGGTAATAGGATTGCCAAGTAATTAATAACTCGCTCTGGACGCTCTACCACTGCCTCCCGAGTTCGATCCCGGTAATGGACTTTGGGTAGGGGACGATTTTGACTGTGTTGGTTTTGCGCGCCAATGCCCCGAACCGAGATAGCGAATAGCAAAGGCGGTCCATGGAGTTCCTGGCCTATCATACGCCGCGCATGGAGGTTTTCCGGGTTTTATCCTCCTTTCCCATTTTCTTCACTTCCCTAATCGGTGCGGTATCGTCCCCAGGTCGGCCCACCTCGAATAAAATTAAAATTAATAAATGACTCGCTCCTTAAATATTGAGTATAAATACCAATTTTAAACTTGCTATTAACCATGATTTTATTTGTGTACAAGCGAAATTTACCCGGCATTGCTTGTGTTTATTTATAAGCTCACACTGATAGCATATAGGTTGTGCCAGCGCTACTCTCGAGCCATTCGGACTAATAGCTTCACTGTTGCCTTCGTGGCTGGTGAGCTGATTATCCTAATTTTACTTGATAATCCACATAAAACTTAACATTGATTTTTGTTTAGTTTTGGGGAGCAATTTGGTGAATTATTTGATAATATTTGCCAATTCTCACCCACTCGGCCAAATAGATTGAACCCATCAGACTCGAAGGTTTCAGATGTCAGTCAGTACGTCAGTGAATGTGTTTTAAGTAGATGGGAAGAAATTTAATTACTATAAGGAAGGATATAAAATTCAATACTAGAAGGTTGATATCAAGCTAGATATAATGTTTTAATTATATAAAACGAACATGAAATTATTGCATAAGCATAAGTAATTATACCTAATAATTGTCGTACTTTTCGAGTTGATTATGCGTGATAAGTATAATCGTTAAACTTGTTGAAGTGGAAGACTTTTAGGCTGGAGCGTAAATTTGTTTAGCAATTTCTAAAAGAAAAATAGACAGTTAACTATATTTAGTAACTTTCCTTTTTAACCGACTTTGAAAAAGGAGATTCTCAATTCGACCTGTATATATATTTTTGTTTTTTTTCTGTTTGTTCGCGCATAACTCTGAAACTATAGGACCAATTTGGATGCTCTTATTTAAAAAATAGTATGTTCCAACTTGGGTCCCATTTTACTTTTGTAAGCATTGGTCAAGTATCTGACCATTAATTTAGTAGGTATATTAAAATGGACCGGAAGCGATGGATTTCAATTGAAGGAATGTTCATCGCCGGATAAACTTAATTCCAGCATCGGTGAAGCGATAGGTTCGAAGCAACTTTTGCCATGAAATATGCCCTATGGCTGGGAGGTATGCTCAAACTCAGGCAGGTATGAGTTCTAGCGGGATAAGCTTAAATCAATTAGTTGGCTATCTTTTTGCATAATTTGATCAACGAAATCAACTAAATTTGATAAACTGAATTATTTTAGATGGCCAACAGTAAATTTAGCATAGATTGAATAATAAAATCAACTAAATTTTAATAAAAAGGAATTATTATAGATGCTGATCAGTAAACTTAGTATAATTTGACAAATAAAATCAACTGAAGTTATTAAAATAAATTTTGTAGATAGTGATAAAAAATGTACCATAGATTGACCAATAAAATCAATTGAAGTTATTAAAATAAATTTTGTAGATAGTGATAAAAAACGTACCATAGATTGACCAATAAAATCAACTAAATTTAATAAAATAATTTATTAGTATCTTTGTCTATGAGATACTATATATAATATATACTTTATATTTTAGTTGTATATAGAAATAGTGAGATGTCAAGAATGATATATAGAGATATTTCTTTTAATTAGAGTTAGGAAACAGAATTCTTTTAAAAATATATTATAAAGTTTTTGGGGAAAAAGATCTGATTTTAATTTTTCTTTGAAAAAGATCTGGCTTTAATTTTGTTTAGGAAAAAGAACTGACTTCAAATTTTTTAAAAAAACCTTCTTTAAAAAAGGCTCTAAAAAGTATAAAATAATTGAGAAATTATAAATCCTCAATAAAATCCTTTTGAAGTTGGCGCCATCTTCCAGCCTGACTTATAGAATTTTACTCACAAATACAAATTAAAGCTTATATTGCACTGGGTCAAGTGTAAACTATAAGCAACTTAGAATATACAGTGCTGAGTATATTATTAGAAATATCTATTATAAGTCATTTTAAAATATGGCGCCGACTTTAAAAAGAGTTTTATTGATGGTTCATAATTTCTCGATTATTTTATACTTTTTAGAGCCTTTTTTAAAGGAGGTTCTTTTAACCCAATTTTTTTATAATATCAACTGCAAACAGAAAAGGTACGAAGATAAATCTTGGCTAACAATAAAGTAAAACTCAATTTTAGCTTAAGGGCAAAACGACATCGTACTTTTAAGCTTAATTTGAAATCACCATGGGGTAAATGCACCACTTGTCCAGGATGATAAATGTATCAATAAATTCATTAGGTATAAATATTTATCATATTTTTCAATAATTATTCCTTTCGGTAATCAAGGCATAAAATTTTGGCTGAATCTAATTAAGTGCTATTAGGCGAGGCGGAATATAGGCCATTCTTATAAAGTTGAGAATAACCTTTAGTGGATAGTTTAGCCATTAAACTAGTCTGCGAATCAGCTAAGTAAATTAACATGAGCAAATTAAGCTCAGAAGATATTGTGCATTAAGTTAAATATTTTTTATTAATTTAATAGTGGATATCAACCCACTTAAATGAAACCATAACCTTTAACTCATCCTAATTGGAGCTAAGATTACGACATCCACCTCGCGCATGATACCATTTCTGAAAAGATCGCGCCATTTCTCATGTGATCACGCCTTTATCATTGAGCGAATCTGAAACCTGCAGGTACTCAACAATGTCACTTTGGACATTTTTGGGGACAAAAGAGGCAATAACCTGTTTTGATTTAACAAATTATGTTTTAAAGAGCTTTAAACCTCAGAGATAACCTTTTAGAGTATAGATCCAATCACTTCTTGCTTTCAGTCGATAATTTAGCCTCAAATGCTATTGGGTTAATGGTTTCACATCAACTAAAGTGTAATTGGAGGTACGAACGATACGGAAGTTTAAACATTTATTGAGCCGCAATCCGCATGGGGTGGAGTTGAATTCTCCAGCCATCGTATTAGGTTGGCTAGAATTAAAATAAGTTTTTCAACACACTGACTTGTCCACTGAATTTCTAGGAAAATAGTCGAACCCTTTCGAGTTAGTCCTTGGCAGTCTCACATTTGTAATATACAATCACGCCATCCAGAATAGAGTATGTGGGTTTACGAGACCACAGATTATAAGGAGCCATGACCATCCAATATCCACATTATGGCTGACGGTTTAGAGATTCTCTCTCAGATAATAGGCTGGGTAACCCAATACTCATACACGCTTATACACCTTAGACTTACTTTGCCGCCTGGTCGGTCAGCTTCTATCCCCAACTTTACAGCAATTACAGACGCAAGAGGTAACTTTAGCGTTTATTCTAAGGCTAAATGTTTAAGCGTCCAAGGGCTTTCGATCGACTTTCTCAACTACAACGTAGTCGGGTTTGTGTGCTATTCTGTAAAAAAACCTTTTTATGGTTGTTCTAACCCCTTCAGATTTACAATGTGATGAAATTCTTCTCTAAAGATATACAGAAAGAGCTGATAGAGCGTGATGGAAAGGTTAACCTAGTGGCAATCAACGACGTTGTCTTTGCTATTCATGCGCTAGTGATTTCTTCGTTAACCCTTGCGCAGTCCTTTTATTACAAGGTACGGCCATATTTTTCAGCAATAACTTGGTTTAGAGGGACAAAAACCAAGGCCTATCATTCTCTTTGCCAAGTGCCTTCTTTCAGCAATCGGCGTCGCCGCAGCCGTCGCTTTAACGATTGCATTCTAAAGCTCATCACATGGCTTGACGTACTTTATATCGCTTCGTATATAAAGCTATTGCTCTCTCTCGTGAAATACTGCCCCCAGGTAAAGAGAACCCTTTACACTCGCTTAACTTTAGGCTTTTATCAACTTCAAGCGCAAATCCACTGTTGGATGGAGTATCCAGAACATTCTACTGGTATTCTATTATCTGCGCGCTTAATTTCAAAGGATTTTACTGGTGGGATACTTTCGATAATCCAACTCTTCTTGGATGCGGCTCGTGGAGGGGACTGGGTCAAAATCACTGGGGTAAGTAAGCCGTTGCTCAAGTGCTAATTTTTTGCAATAGAACATACCGAAACTGTAAGCCCAAGAGTTTTTCACGCCCATTAAGTTAAATCTAGGTTATTGGGAAATCTCTCGATTGTGTTTGATGTTCTGTTTATGACGCAGCACTATATCCTCTATCGTCACCCTCGAACTTCGTCAATTTCAGATAACGTTTCGGATGTTGAATCGGGGACGGAATCTCTAAGGCCAGATAACTCGCCTAAGAAGTATGGCACCGCTGATTGACTGGTATTGAACGGAAACGGAGAGTAGATTCGTTCAGTAGAATAAGGCCGAATCTTTCATCATTAAGCAGCGTTTTAGCACCTAACTCGCGTTGGATGGATTCATCTGGTCAAGCGTTCAGCAGTTTCAATAGATTAAATGGCCCAGCCTTTTTTTGTCAATTTTTACGGCTTGGTTATACTATTTATTCCGCTTTACATCTATTTTTTGACAAGATATGTCATATAGCTGGGGGTATGTTCAAAATCTGGGCAATGGTATGAAATCATAGTGTGATGAGCTTAAGATAATAGATAGCTATCTCCTTTAGCATAAATTGACCAATAAAAAAAATTTAATATAACTAAGTAGAATGAAATGAGGTATTATAGTTGGCTATTGTCAGGCAATTACAAGTCCAATATTGTGATAAGAGTGTTTCATTTCAAAATAAGGATGAAAATAAGGATGAAATTGGCCAAAAGTCCCTGGTCAATTCTTGGTAGAACCCTTTGAATTGGGGCAATAATTTTATTAATAATACTTGGACAAGTAGCACAAGTTTAGGTAGTCAGATTGCACCAACCAAACAGCAGAATCTGGGGAGTCCATCTGAGGTTCCTCTCATCCCATTAACCATTTAAACAAACCATATGTGGGGACCAGCCCCTTTTATAGGCCTAGAGGGGGTCCCACCAAGTGAAAATATTTTCCAGCCCATTGATTGGGATAAATATATAAAATCATTGCCTAATGGACTAGTCCTACCTGCTACTGACCCTCCATCAGCTGTTCTGTTTAAATGAGGTGAGTTTCAAGAGCTTCAATAGGTTGAATCCTAATATTCCCTTAATGCAGATATTACCAAGTTTTTGAACTTTGAGCCTTAATATTTTAAATACTAAGCATCAACTTATTAAAAGGGCTCATTTTTTACCCCTTGCTGATACTAATAAGCTATATAAAAATCCAACTTTTTAGCCTTATTAGTATTTTATTCATTTTAATATAAGTGGCCAAATAATCCCCTTAACAAATATTTAACCCAGCAGTAGAGAGTGCAACTTCTTCTAATTATTATTGAAATCCAGGGCTAATTAGCACCAGTGAGCATCCCTCTCACCTGTATTCTAACAAGTGGTGCTCACTACAGGGGCCCCTGAGTTTCAGTGAGAGCTAAATCAGGAATGGGAAGGAAAACAACTGCTGAGGGTCTTTGGCCTGAGGCTTACCCTGGGCCTAAACAACCCAGGAGGTATGGCCTGGCCTGGCCCATGTCCCAAGAGGGCAAGCCATATTGGAAGCAGTAGGGTCAGTGAGAGAGTCCCACCAGCTGGTCTGATTCTGATACTGGGCAGACAAGCCCAAGTTACCCTGGCCCCTCCCCAAGAGAGCAAGCCAGGATGAGGGGGGACTAAGGGTCCCACAAAACTAGCCTGGGCAGCCAAGCCCAGGTTACCAGAGTTTGATCCCAATGCTGGCTCTTATGCTGATGCTGGCCTCAGCACCAATGCCAGAACCTTCTCCCAATTCCAGCTCCAGCGCTGATGCTGGGTATCAACCCTGATGCTGAGACCTCTTCCTGATGTTGGGTGTCAATCCCAATGCTGGCTCTCACGCCAATGACCCCACCTCAGCTCTGACCTCTATTCAAGGCTTGAAGGGGGCTCTGTTGGGATTTTTCCTTTATTGGGGGAAGCCTTAACTAGGGGTTACAACCTACCTATGGGCGAATGCCAGACTGGGATTCTCATTAACTTAAGTTAAGCCCAATCTGAAGTATTGGGTTCAGCCCCAATAATATTTAATTAATTATTAATTTGACACTGGCAACTAATGCCAAGGATGCTGGATCTCAATCAGGTCACAGCAAAATCCCTTTCAGTGCTTGCACCCAAATCAAGTAACCCTTTTGAGTATACCAGCAAATTATGCCAAGGATTATCCCAATCCCCTTGTAATATTTATTTATATTTACTTCATTGTTAGCAATTGATTCTAACACTTTCCCACACCCAATTCCTTCCTTTCCCTATCCATAATGGTCCTATAAATACTCAAGGATTATTCTAACAAAGCCACTGTTTCTCACCTATATCTTTTCCTTTTTAGCTTTACTTAAGGCCTTAATGGGCTACTAACTCGTTGGGGGCTTTGGGACCCTGATTAATAATGGGTGCGAGTTGAATTTCTCCCCATGTCCCAACAGCTATTATTTTTAGCATAAATTGACTACAAATAAAATAAATTCAAAATGAAGTATTATAGATGGCAATCAGTAAGTTTATTATAATTGCCCAAAGAATCAACTAAATTTACTAAAATGAAGTTTTATAGCTGATGATAAGTAAGTTTAGCATAAATTGACCAATAAAAAACAAACAACTATTAAATATAATGTCATAATGTACAAGCTGCAACCCATTTTACATCTGGGTGATAAGCATTTTACTTAATATTTTGTTTCAGTTTGGTGTTAATTAGTGTCATGATAAGCTTTAATATTTTTGGTTAAGCCTTTTGTGGTTTTTGGTTGATTTAATAGGTGTTGAGATTTTTGCCCATATTCCCAGCCAGCTAGATTACCAGGAATCACTAGGGGATAATTCCCTAATGTGAGGTGAATTGGAAATAGGTTGACCTTGATTTCAGGGTATTAATGTTTGGGGGATTTTAGATTATTCACCTTGTCAGATCCATTGGGGATCAATATGGACAAATACTTAAGATCTCATCAGGTGGAGTGACTGATGAAATAGAGGCATCTGATAGTAATTAACTATCAGGTGTACCAATTGGGATCAGTCAGGTTTCATCACCTACTGATTGAGAATGAAAAGTGAGTTGTGAGGTGACTGATGCCACCTGCAACTAGTGAATCAATTGGTTGGTGAAGTGACCTGACATAATGGGTAATAAGTCTCATTACCTAAGCAGGTCGCTTGTCAAATATGGCTGGTTCACTTGGATCGAGAGAAAAATGTTAGTGACACATTTTCTGACTCTTTCCATTTTAGGTCTTGAAGATGTCCAATGATGGAATCCTAGCCAAGATGGGGAGGACCATCGCTTCTGAGATGAGAACAGGTGATTCAATGGCAACGGCTGCCATTTTATCAAAGAGGTGTTAACTGAGGGTTGGGTGCCAAATCCCCCACTATAAATTCCCTAGAATTCATCAATAAAGAAGTAGTTTTTACCATATAGTTTTAAAGTAGAACAGAGAATAAAGTAGATATAATAGCTTAGTACAATTTACCAGCATTCATTTATTCTATTCTTTTTCAGGGATAAGATTGCTGTGTGCGATTATTGGGAGACTCTTTAAGGAAAAGAGTAAGGATCTGAGTGGAGATCCAGAGAAGAAGCGGAATCAAATTGGGGATTGCTGCCTGTGTGTTGAACCGGAGAAACTGTCAATGGGAATCTAAGAGAAGATTGGGTTAGATGGTATGAGGGAACAAATTCCTATTTTGAGACATCACAAGTATTTCAAGTGGAAATCCTGGCTGAGCGTTGGGCCAAGATCTAGGACTTCCATAAACTACAGATAATATTCATCATACTATTATCAACTGATCATAACAACTATCATACAACGCAGACAAATTGCACAAAAACTGAACCTGTGCAAGTAATAAGTTTATAGTGGTTATTGGCCAGAGATAAACACCCATAAATTTTTACAAAGTGGTGCTCACTACAGGGGTGTAGTTGAGTAGAAGAACTTAGAAGGATGTCATTAAAAAAGAGTTAAGAAAACTATGGATGGAGTTAGCCACTGTTAATCAGAACGCCCTAAACTCAGCAGATCATTTATTTTTGCAGCCTTGGAAGAAATAGTTGCCAATATGGAGGAAGGGATTGATAATGTTGCAAGTTTTGGAAATAATTTACTTGAAAAATTAATGTCATTAAAGAAGAAAGAAGGAGATTTAATTTGAGAAGACTTATTTCTGAAAACGGAGTTTGTAGCGTATCACGTTCATTTGAGAAATTTTAGCTCTGATATTAAGTGAATGATCAAACAGGTTGAGGAGCTAAAAGCTCACAAATGCTATTGTGAGCCATATGTGGCAACCAATGCTGAAGAAAGAACTCATCATAAGATAATTGGAAAGGTGAATACCCCAAGAAGCATGCCGCCCTTTTTTGCCTCTATTTCAGAGATGACACCCAAAATCACTCCCCAAGTGAGCCAAGTAGCCAAACCTAGATAGGTGGCTAGAGAAACCTTAGAGGAATTCAAGGCAACGCCAAAAATTGCTGACATTCCATCAGGATAACGCCCCAGCATTTTTCCGACTGTTTGATATGACTATGTGCAGATATGGTGATCATCAAAAGGCATTGATGTGATGAATTGCCTAGACACCATTTGCCAAAACCTAGTGTTGCCCCATCTGAGGGGGACAGATGGTCATACAAAGAGGCCAAAGCAGCCATTATGAAGGAATTTAGGAGCCTGACATGCATGTTGAAGTGCAAACAAGAGTTTATGGGCATCCAATTCCATAAAGACGAATCTTTAGCAAGCTTCATGGATCGTTTCTACCAGGAATTGCAAATCCTAGTTGGAGTGAAGGTACTGGATGACTTTGATGCCAAAATTGCATTACAAGCCCTTTGGCCCTACCACAATTTGCACCAAATGATGTCTTCCATGTATGTGACAGAAATTACTACCTCTCAGATGTTAGATAATTTGAAAATTTTGGGAGCAACCTTCAATGCCCCAAACAGAAGTTTCAAATCCAACCCAGTAAGAAATTTGAATCCCACAAAGGGGAACAAGGGTGCTAAAGAAATGAACAACCAAACCGTGCTGTGGAATAAGCCTGAAGAGTTCAGATGGTTTAATAAAAAATAGAAGGTCTGTTACTAATGCAGAGGGAAGGGACATTTTACTGTAAATTGCAAGAAGCTGAAGGATCAAATCAATGTGGTCCAAGAAAAAGAGTCTGCTGTCACAAAGGAGTCAGGAAAAGGGATCATGGCCTAGATGGGGAACAGTCTAGAGCTGCAGAGAAGCCTGTTCCTCCTGATATTATGCATGAGGAAATTGACATCAGTGATCTGTTCGTGGACAAAGATGTACAGGATCAACTGTATCAAGTGGTCAATTTGGACGTGAACGCAGTAACAAGATCTGGAGCAAAGGGAATCAGCTATGAGATAATCAAGGAAGTTGGTCATCCATATTTCCAACAACTAGCGGACAAGATTCAGGCTGCAGATAATCCCAATGAATTGACCAAAGTTCAATTAGATGAGGCAAACCTGTCAATCCCCCTCAGTGCAATAAAGAAATTGTTTCCTGATTTATCGGTGAAAATCATTCACACCCTCAATTCAGCTTTTAATGCTGCTATACACTCAGTAAACACACCTTACAATACTCTGAGTGTATGTATATAGATATACAAGTGAATTGAGTAAAGTGAGGGAGACTGTAGAGAGCAGAGCACCCATGAACATTGTCTTGGCCAAGCTGGTGAAGAGGATGAAGATCTCACCAGACTTGGAACACAAGAAGGAGTATGGGATAGCTGGGCCAAATACACCCTCTCATGTGGAGCGTATAGCGCATTTCCACTTCAATTTGGATCCTATGTGGCATCTGCTTCAGCAATAGTTTTGGCCAACAAAAACTATGACATTCTGATCAGGATAGAATATCTATGGAAGTACAGAGTTAAATGTAACTTTGAGGATAATATGGTGATTATATTGGGGAAGACGTTACCTTGGTCTATCAGAGGGATGGGGAAGCTCCAGTGATTAGGAGGAATGACTTCATCAACTTGATATAATGATGGCATTGTCCCAATTTGATACCAACTAGTTGGCTGAAAGTGATGAAAAATGCCAATAGAAATCCTAGAAAATCGGGGAATTCCACTGAGGATCAAAAATGAGAAAACCATACTGCCAGGATCACAGATGATAGTCAACATGGGGTTGACATCAGAGATACCAGAGCTACTGTATAGGGACAGGTTTAAAGCCCCTGGAAGAAGTCCAGAGTAGAGCCTTTGGTGGCTCCTGGAATAATAATGCTGGGCCATGGAGAAATTTGAGTTCTCCTGGAGAATTTAAGCAAAAAACTGATGGATATCAAGAAGAATCAGATTGTCGCATTTGTTTATCTAATCCTGATGGCTGAACTGAGGAAATTTCATGATTTTGGACCCTCAATGAGATGGGATTACTGGCCAGGGTAACTGAGAGTATCAACCTATTGGTTGATCGAGAGCAACTTGCTGATATGATGGAAGGACAGCAAGAGGAGGTGCTTAATTTGTTCAAAAAGTATCAGGAAGTATTCGCCCAGGACAACCACAATTTGGGATGCATGAGAGATGTGACTCACAAGGTTGATACCGGGGAAAATTTGCTGATCAGGATGAGACTGATTCAATGGTCAAAGGCAGCCAAAGCAGTAGTGGAAGAAGAAATCAGCAACCTATTGAAGCATTGGCTTCTAGTTCTGTCTACAAGTCCCTGGGCAAGTCTGATTCTTATTATGAAGAAAAAGGATGGCTCTAATCGGGTGGTGATCAATTACCAGAAGCTGATTAAGAATATAAAGAAGGATTTGTATCCCCTACCAAGAATTGATGATGCGCTAGATTGATTGGGAGAAGCAAAGTATTTCTCTGCGATGGATCTAATATCAGGATATGGTAAATTAATTTGCCAATTGAAGACCAAGAAAAATGCGTGATTATCACCGTGCAGGGGCTATATCAACTGACGAGGATGCCCCATGGTCTGTGCAATGCACCTGTGATGTTTGAGAGGGCCATGGATGGTATACTGAGTGACTTTAAGTTGTCATGGATCCTGGTGTACTTAGATGATATCAATGTGTTCAGTAGGACGTTTACTGACCATTTACACCACTTGGAAGAAGTATTAAGAGACTGGCTGCGGCCAACCTGAAGATTAAGCCAAGGAAGTGTCACTTCTTCAAAAAAGAGTTGGAATATCTGTGATTATTGATCAACTATATTGGATTGCAGCCACAAGCCCAGAAGATCAAAGCCATAGAACGAATGGCTGTGCCAAAGAGTGTCTGAGGCATCCAAGTGTTCCTTGGAATGGTCGGATACTATAGAAGATTTATTCAGGATTTTGTCAGAATCGCTGAGCCCTTATTCCATCTGTTGAAGGATCCAAAGAAGGGATTCATATGGAATGAAGAAGCGCAGGAATCCTTTGTTGAGTTACATCAATATCTAGTAGATTCTCCAATTTTGAAATATCCAGATTTTGATCAAGAATTTATCATTTAAACTGATGCTTCATTGATGGAAATCAGCGCTGTATTGATCCAAGTAGATGAACTTGCGGACGAACATCCAGTGGCATATGTGATCCAGACGCTCTCAACTGCTGAGAGGAACTACACGATAACTGAGCACAAATGCCTTGCAGTCATTTACGCCTGTAAGCAGTTTTGAGTGTATATACATGGAACGCACTTCAAAGTGGTGATGGACCACTCCTTGTTGCGTTGGCTCCACAATTTGAGAGAACCAGAAGGACAACTGGCCCAATGGGCACTAAAGCTACAGGCTTATGATTATGAGATTATCCACTGAGTGGGGGCTTCTTACCAGAGTGCAGATGGCTTATCACAGTTACCAATGGTCCATATGGTATACCAGTAAGCAGATGAGTTATTCCAGATAATGGTCAATGGAGAAATCAGGAATGAGCCCTTAGAAATCCAAGGTGCACTTCAAAAAGTGCTGGAAAACACCGAGACCATGGATGGAAAAGTGTTTAAGATGATTAAAGGGAAGCAGTTACTATTCCCAAAGCCGCAGAAAGAGCAGCTATTGTTCAAGCTGCTCATAAGGTTGTTGGGCATGGAGGCCTGAGAAAAATGACTGACCATATTCACTAGTATTATTACTGAGAGTCAATCAACTATGATGTCACTGACTATTTAGCTTGTTGTGTGGAGTGCCAGTTGCATAAGCCACACAAGAATATAACTGGATACTGACTGGTCCGCCCTGGATTTTCTTGGCATACAGTGTCCATTGACGTGATGGGACCGCTGATGATGAGCACAGGGGGAGTTAATTACATAATAGTTGCAATTGATCATCTGACAAAATGGGTCGAGATGAAGGCCCTGGAAAAAGTGGACGCTACCAGCACCGCAAAGTTCATCCTGGATCAAGTAGTATACCAACATGGATGCCTGCAGGTCCTGCTTAGAGACAATGTGACAAACTTCACATCTCATGAGATCCCTCAGCTGAATGAGATAATGGGGATCCAAGGAGTCGTGTCTGTGTCCTACTGACTGGAGACGAATGGACTGGTAGAATGAGTTAATGGAACGCTGGCCAAGACGCTGATGAAGCTGGTCACAGGAAGAACTTCCGCGTGGGGAACGTACCTGAGTTCAGTGACGTTTCCCACAATTCAGTCATCATATGGTGACAGGAAAATGCCATTTGAGTTGTTATACAGGAGGAAGGCTGCGTTGCTGCCAATTTTATATTTGGTGGTGGAACCAACATCAGGGGATGAGTGCCGAGCAGTACCTGAACCAATTGACAAATATACTGATCAAAATGCAATTGCAAGCAATTTGATATGACTTTGAAGAAAAGGATATGAGAGAAATTGATGGATGATAAGAAATGAACGGCCTTATCAGAATATTGAATATGTGAAAGAGTTGCCTATTGTGAGATGCATGGTTTTGGGAGAAGAAACAAACTGGATACATTATGGTTGGGTCCATTTGAGATTATCACTAAGATGGTGACAGACGCCTACCCATCAAGAACCTCTTGGATGGAAGAGTGGTAAATTGAGTCCATGCTAAGTATTTGAAGTGATGGAAAAATGAAAAAATAAGAAAAAAGAGTTCCTGAAGGACCACTTAACCAATAAGTTGGTTATGTCCTAATGATTTGGTTAAGTCCAAAAAAAGGAACTCTGAACCATAGAAAACTGGTAGGTATAAGAATACCTAGGATCCATTTTTGGGGAAAAATAAAAAGATGGACCGCTGAACCAAAACAAGCTTAAGTCCCATGAAAAAAAGAAGAAAAAAATAAGGTTATTGATAAAAATATTGGAAAAAGTTAAAACTACATAGAAAAAGCCAATATATTCTTATACTTTTTTATTGATTATCCTTGATTTGGGGATGATTCCGCCTATGTCACCTCTTGGGGGAGGAAGGATGGATCACAATAGGAGTGAATAACCCATCAAAATCTATGTGAGATTGGATGCTAGTGAGGGCTAGACCTACACAAAACCAAGTTCATTGAGCAGACGCAGATCCCTGAGAGAAAGCAATTAGGGAAGGGAAATTGAGATGTCAAAAGAGGCCAATTGCAATACCCCAGAACGGAGAGGTAAGTAACAGCACAGGAAGAGGTAGTTGGCGAATAACCCTAAGTAATCCTGATATGGTACCGGAGCTGAAAGATTAGTCTTGGGCACTTGCTGATGGGCTTCATCAAGAACACTGGACATATGGGCTGGCAACAAACAAGGGATACTAGATGGGGGTTGCCAAATCATGCCCCCTATCAAAGCCATCAGTGGAAGATACCGATGGGACATGCCAGAAACAGGATAGTCTTGCAAGGAGCAAGTGGCATCCTGCAAGAAATGACTATGAGCTTCTCAGAAGCTAAAGCAGAAGGAGCGACGGAAGCCAGGAGAGGCTGGAAGCTTTGTGGCCCAACTTTGAAGAACTTGGCCAGCAAAGCGAAGAGCATAAGCTGCAATATCCTAATCTAGGATGTTCTCAAGATCAGAATAATTCAGCACTATGGATAAAGCCTTGGTGACTTGGGCCCTTAATTCTGCATAGGGCAGTTCAAAATGAACGCTGTTGCCAATGGTGAGCTTGGTGGCCAAGACAGCTGGTTTGTAGTATTGACCGAGTCAGAAGAGGAACTTCAAAAGCAAGTCCAACCTGGCGAGAAAGGAACAATCAAGAGCGAAGGGCATTATTTCAGGAGCATCAACAATGATGTTAGTCGCATCTGCAAAAGGAGCTAAATCCAGGAGAGTGTCAAAATCAAATTCTGGAATTGATGACAGAGGAAGGATCAGCCACAAGTCATTTGAGACAATTGCTAATCTGGTTTCAGAAGGATTGGTTGCTGTTTCCAGTAATTCTATGGAAGGAATAGCCGCTGATGCCAGACTAGGAGTATGAGTCCTAGAAGGACTGTAGAAGAGGTTCTGTTGTGCAGCCTGACACATCTGCTGGAAGAGCCAAAGGCCTTGATCAGAAAAACTGTTAAGCAGCTGTTGGTACCATGACTCAGAATTTTACATATTAGCTGGATGAGAGGGGAGATGTTGGACTTATATGATAGTTGACATTATGCCCTCTACAATCAATTAAGCTCTAATTTTGGAGAAATTAATCTCAAAATTAATGGGATAAGCTCTCCAGAGAAGAATTAAGAGTGATATGAGCCAAGAGGTTATGAGAAGAAAATAAAAAGGGCGTACATAAATGAGCATTCTTAATTGGACCACAAAATGAACAATGATAGCAAGAGTCTCCTGTAGAGAATGAGGAGAAAATCAGGAAATCAAGGATGCCAGACCAAGAATCCTGAATATGACAGCAGGTCATATGCCCTGATGGGGGAAAACTGGATCTTGGGATTAATATCATCATGAGTAAATCAATCAGCCTGGCACAACAATAGATCGTGGGGGCCGCACCATTAGTAGGCAGTAGCAAGGAGGAAGAGGAAAAGAGCCGCATGCTGAAGGTCATCCCGAGCAGTGTTGAGTATTGGTGATCATACTCCGCTTGAGCAAATGAAGTATTTGACTGAGTGTCCAAAGTGGTATTCTCCTGCCCTGGTCCTTTTCTCGCTGAAAAGCTAGGCAAGAGGGGATGATGTGTTGGGATTTTTGCCCATATTCCCAGCCAGTTAGATTAACAGGAATCGCTAGGGGATAATTCCATAATGCAAGTTGAATTAAAAATAAGTTGATTCTGATTTCAGGGTAACTATATTTAGGGGATTTTAGGTTAACCTCTTGGTCAGATCCATTGGGGATTGATCCGGACAAATGCTTAAGATCTTGTTGGGCAGAGTTGCCAACAAAATAGGGGCATCTTATAGTTGATTAACTATCAGGTGTACCAACTGGGATCAGTCAGGTTTCATCACCAACTGATTGGGTAAAATGGAGCAAGTTGCAAGGCAAGTGATGCCACCTGCAACTAGTGAATTGATCAGTTGGTTCATGACCTGCCTTAATAGGTAACAAGTTCCATTACCTAAGCAGGTTGCTTGCCAAATATGGCTGGTTCACTTGGATCGAGAGAAAAATATTAGTGACACATTTTCTAACTCTTTCCATTTTAGGTCTCGAGGATGCTCAATGACAGAATCCTAGCCAGGATGGGGAAGACCATTGCTGCTGAGATGAGAACAGGTGATTCAATGTCAACAGCTGCCATTTCATTTAAGAGGTGTCAACTGAGGGTTGGGCGCCAAATCCCCCACTATAAATACTAGAATTCACCAATAAGGAAATAGTAGTGTTTACCATATAGTTTTAAAGCAGAACAGAGTATACAGTAGATATACTAGCTTAGTACACTTTACCAGCATTATTTGTTCTATTCTTTCTCAGGGATATTATTACTGTGTAGATAATTGGGAGACTCTTTAAGGAAAAGAGTAAGGATCTGAGCGGAGATCCAGAGAAGTGGAATCAAATTGGGGTTGCTGCCAACTGTGTTGAACCGGAGAATGTGTAACTGAATCTAAGAGAAGGTCAGGTTATACGGTACAAGGGAATAAATCCCTATTTTGAGACATCACAAGTATTTTGAGCAGAAATAATGGCTGAAAGTTGGGCCAAGATCTAGGACTTCCATTCAACTGTGGATAATAGTCATAATACTATTATCAACCAATCATACTAACTATCATACAACGCGGATGAATTACACAAAAACTGAACTTTTAAAAATAATAAGTTTATAGGGGTTAATGGCCAAAAATAATCAACACCCATAAATTTTTACAATATGTTTAATAGTTTTGACTAAGTGTTTAGTGTTGCCAATGACTGGCACAATACCTAGTATAGCTTATTATATATGAACCTATCAAATTAGCCTAATCATCATCAACCATTAAGCCAAAAAAATGAACTTAGCTTACCAACCAAATCACTCCCATGTAGACAAAATTATTGGCCCTATCAAAATTACCCAGATAGCCCTCAATATAATTACAAAACCATTTAAATTTATCACATCAAATAAATATCCACCATATGCTAAGCCTAAATCATTAAAAATAAAGAAATTAACCAAAAATCATAAACTGTTTAACAAACCTATAACCTATTAAATTAATCAAATCACCATCTTTTCAGCCAAACCGATTAAGCCTATTAAATTAGCTAGATAACTATTTTAGCAATTGCAAAACTATTGAATCTATTAAATAAACTGGTTATCCACCAAATGATTAGTTTAATCATTGAACCTATCAAATCAGCCAGAAATTACCAAATGCTTGACAAACTCTATGAAAATATCAAAATGACCAGATCATCATTCACATAGCTGAAACTATTGAGGCCATCAAATTACCCAAATAAACTTTAAACCAGTTGAAAACCATTGAACTTATCAGATTACTTAAATTACCCCCAACCTACTTGGAAAGCCTACTGAGACTATAAAGTCAACTAAATGAGATCAAATTGCTCTACTAAGTTAACACACAAATTTTCATTTAAAGTACCATTTTTATATTTTCTATATCATTATTTATATTAACCTAAATTCTAAAAACTGCATATATTCAATTTCCCAATTTATAAATATATGTGCTAAGTTTATTTATTTTAGCTTTTTCTTTCCCATTGTGAACAATATTGCAACTGATCTAATTCAAGGCTGTTAATTTGATAATCTATATTGGCAAAGATGAGCAGACACCTGAAGGTGGTAATGCTTAGGCAAATGTGGTAAAGGCACAGGGCCATTATGTGCACTACCCAAGGTAAATAAGTATCCTAGAGTTTATGACGGACAGGCACAGATAAAAAACCCAAGGTGTATTACATGGTATGATTTTGGATTGTCACACTAAGTGTCACAAGTACATTAATATGCTTCATTCTCAATTGATATCTTTGGTGGAACATGGGATTCAGATTTTCCTAGGGATAGATTCAATGGCCCTATAGGAAAAGTTTTGTGAAAATCTAGATAAATACTTCCTGCACACTGTTTATATGGTGTCCATACTGCCCTCTATGGATGGATAGACCTTGGATTCAAACATGTAGAAGAGGCAATTGATGCTACACAGGTGCGCATTGTGGTTGATTTTTCAGATAGTCAACAGGTGGTTGTGACTAAGCACATGCATTGGACAAATTCTAAAAATATACCTATTTTTGATTACCTTCCTATGAATATGGTTTACAAAGTCATTAAGCAACACCTCCATGCTATTCTCTCCTTCTATGGAGAACTTAAATTATTTGAAATGCAACGCTTTTCCATTATGCCTAACCTTAGTATGGGTAAGGCTATTGCAGTTTTACCACAAACAAAGAAATTACGGAAAATCTCCCTAGAATACCCTATTCTGATGCCCTCATGATTTATGGGAAGAAGTATCAAGTTTTCTGGGCAACAGTGGATAGTGCACCACCCATCTGCGCCTTCTGAAAATGTGGCAGCCTCAGTGGTGACCTTCATCTCACTTGAACAGATTCAGGTTGACGAGGCAGAATTTCCACATCTTCCCAATCCTGATCCTGCAGCCAATTGATTTTGCTAAACACCAGCCCTTAAACCACCTCTCAGGGCTTTTCTCACCCACATGTGAAACCTGTACAGTGAAAGGAACTGAGTTTTCTTAACCAATCCCAACTGAATTAAATGAGCCCATTGATGGTGCACTGCAAGTGCACTGTAACAAAAAACTTGTCCTTCCAAAAATAAAAAAGTATCAAAGCTTTCAGCCTTGAAGGTTGCTGACTAAACTCCAGTCCCTTCACACCAGTATGAAACTTGCAGTAGGGATGCCATAGAGACTATAGATAGCCAAGGGGTAGGGCTGGTGCCCTTCCAATCGCCTCTGAGGCATTATAGGCGTCACAGTGGAAATAGGGGCATTGAACATCATGAGACTTAAGGCCTCTCTGTCCTGGACCAAGAAACTGAATTTCCTGAAAAACCTTTTTTTGAATATCCTGGAAATACAGGAAACCCACTGTCCACAAGAAGATGAGGAAGCATGGGCACAAATGCTCCTCTTTAATTTGTCATTTTGGTCACCACACTGTGGAGTGCTAGTATGGGTAAATCATAACTATAAATTTATTTCTCAAAACTCTTTTTTGAATGGCCGCATACTGGCTGTTACTTTCTTGAGGTATGACAAAGTGCACACAATTGCTAGCATCTATGTCTAAACTGTGCACAGGTTTGTTGTATATTTTTTTCCAATGTTGCTCTCCTTCCCTTACACCTAACAACTTTATAGTTGGCGACATGAATTGTTAGGCAAAATCAGCCACATATTGGTGGCCTTCTATAGAAGATCCCACGCAGGGAAACGGTGAACTTCACACCTGAGTGCTACCCTGAGTCTCTATGACACTTTTCCCAAACACTCTCCCCTTATTCCTAAAATGACTCGCCATCATATACACAATGGTCAGTTGCTGTCTATATCACACATAGACCTCATTCTTGCACCATTAGTTTTTTGCCCCCAAATTTCACACTTTAACACCACTAAAATTGAATTCTCTGACCATAGGCTAGTTTCAATGTCTTACTTTGTTGTGCCTGGTGCCGCAAGTGCCCCCAATAGGTTATGATTCACCTGGCCAATCCCACTTTACCTAAGTCTCAAAAAGGATCTAACTATAATTTTTGGCACAGGAATTCTATGACTCCTTTCTGTGCCAATCATCTCACTAAACGGTCTGCTTTTTAAGTTACTCACAGTTTTCCATGATCACCACATATCATCTCAGCGCTCTTGTGATGCCTTAGCATTCATCAGTTGCACTTTAGTGGATGTAAATCACCTGGAAAGCAATGTTCCTGCTTCAGGTTACAAACCTGAATGGGGATGCAAGTGGTTTGAGGTGTCTTTTGCGAAAAACATACTGGTAATAGAACACCAACACCATATTAATGTTCAGTACAAAGCTAAAAATACTATGGTAGGGGCGGCATGTTCCACATATTTTTCCATTAGTTTTTTTTCTTTTAAGCTAAACATGGCCTGTGCCTGAGTTTTGCAGATGGACAATTACATTGCAAATATGATGAGGGAGGTGTCCGCTGGGATTTACAAGTTTTACTCTGAATCGTGAAGATTTAACTTTGTTATGCCTGCTAATATTGATTCATTCCTTGAAAGGTCAAATATCCGTACAGCACTGTACACAAACTTAATGATATTAATTTCAAAAGATGAACTCTGGCTTTCTGTTTGCGGTGCGCCACACATGAAATGCCCAGGCCCTGGTGGGATTCCCTATGAATATTATAAGAAATATTTTACTAGAATATTTAATCTAGTTTTTAGCCTCTATGATAAATGTCTGTTGGAGACATGCTTCCTCCCTGGTGGCCAAAAGGCACATATCTGGTAATTTTTATCAAAAAGGGTGATATGATGTCTTTTGCAAACCAGCGCCCTATCCCTCTTACTAACACTGATACCAAACTTAATACCAAAATTATGGCTAAGAGCCTTGTGAAAGGTGCCTCTGAATTAATATCCCTTGCACAAATTGGTTTAATACCCGAAAATCCATATGTGATAACATCCACACAGTAGCAAAAGCCTGCCAATCCCCTGCCACCTGTGCGCTTGTATTCTTGGATCAACAAAAAAACTATGACCTTGTTAACTGGACTAACCTTAGGGCCTGATTCCATATGTTCGGCTTCCACTTGAAGCATCAATTGGGTAATGTTGCTTACTAGATCAACCGCAAAAGCAGTATGTGGCTCAGGTTTACTTACTGATTTGGTTTGCCCTCAAAGGGTCTCTATCAGGTTGACCCTTTGATCTCTCTTATGTAAAACTTCAACCTTGACCCACTCCTCCGCAATGCAAATTTACATCTTTCTGTTGTTCATGCATAAGGTCAGGATTAGTCAGGATGCTGGCATTTGGTGATGATTGTGTGATTGGTATCTTTAATAACCATGATGCTTGCATCCTTGAATCTACCATTCAGTATTACTCCAGTGTTAGTAATGCGGCCCTCATTGCCAACATACTAACGCAATCCTTACTAGCAAATATCAAACTCACTGGTCACCTGAAAACTCTGATTAGCAGCATATCTCAGCTTCACGGTCACTTGTTTGCCTTCCTAGACGTTACCAAATATCGCCCCCTATAGTGCTTCCATTTGCTTCCAGGCCTACTATGGGCCAAGTCCGCCACCTGGGAGTATATACTGGAGTCAGGAGGATATGCTGCCACCATGAAGGAGAACCACATTCTTAATAAAGTAACCAAGTGTATCGCTTCCCTCAGAGACCAAACAACTAGCTTTACTGGGCCGGTAGTGATTGCTAACTCACTACTTTTGTCCATCATATGGTTTGCTGCACACACTATTGCTTTTTACCCTCCTTCTATGCATCACTCTATGCTCTCATTCAAGGGTGGCTATGGCTAGGCCGCCTTCCCCCTGTTCATCTTGACTTCCTGTTTGACCCACATCACAGTGGAGGTATTGGTTTTATCAACTATGTAAACCATGTTTCCAATATACTTGGCTCTTGGATTGCCCAGATGACTAACCACGTACCCCCTACCCAACACTGGTCCTGCACAGAATGGTCCAACTTTGCCTGTGCTCTTCGCCTTTTTAATCCATATCATCCTAATTCTCTGCCTAATTATATGGCTTCCCACCTCTCTGCTGCAGGTCCACACAGGTCCTGTACCACTTCAAGTGGATGCTCCTGACCATGTGAATTGCAGAATGGAGGATCTGCGTCAGTCACACCTCTCAGAGGCGTCTCCCTGCTCCCCTTTTTTACACAGGAAGTTCATGCACAAGTTATTTTACACAACATGGTACCTTGCCATCCAAGTACCATTGCCCGTGTTGACTATCTTGATATGCTGGACATTCCTTACTCTTTAGACACCCAGAAGGCTATTTGAAGGTATTATCACCATCAGATCGGTGTATCCCCCCTTTAGGTTGGGACCACCTAGTGCTAAAAAGAGGTATTAACACCATCCTTTATTACAGCATAGGATTTGCTCTCATGTATGGATATTCCTGAAGAGAGTATACCGCACTGCTGAGCGGTACAGCGCCTCTCAATCTCCAAGTGCAGTGTGCGGCCAATATAGGTCTTTAATTCACCGTCTGGAAGATTGTATGCCATCTCAGGAGATCTGGAATAATTTTATGCGTCTCTTACACTAAGAAACAGCACTGGCTTTCAACCTGTTTAAGAAAATCAATGCTTTTACCATGAACACCCCCAATCCTCCTTCTCAATGTGTCTTGATTGTAGAAATCGCTTTATGGATGATAAATACCATTTTTCTGGACGCTTTTTCTGGAATTACTTCCACTTTTTGTGAAGCCGTCTGTCATTTATGCTCCTGCTTTATGGACCATTTTTAGCCTGGTTTTTTGTCCCACTGCCACCATGCCAACGCTGGTTGGTTTCCTCCTGGTTCCCTATTTGGTTCCTAGTTATGGACCCTTTACTTCTTTAATGTTCTTTTTTGGCGCAAGCCATCTCTAACTCTCCCCTCTTCCTAACACTAGAGGTCTCACTGGCAACAGGAGGTAGCCCTGACTCCTCTGGGGTGCCTTTTCATTTATCTTTGTGTTTCTTTCTTGTTTTACCAGAAGTATCAATCCACTTGTCAGCCTTCCAAAAGTAAACAAAACTATTTATTTCTGTGTAAATTATTTAAAGTATAGTTTCACATACATATATACCCTGTCAGGGTAACAGCTAATCTGAAGAAATCTGCCCATCCTTGTAGGGTTGACAATACTGCTGTGGATGATAATGAATATCAGGAGCTTAGCTTAACTAGTAAATTTTATAAAGAAAGCCCTAACATATTAATTAAAAGAAATATGTTCTAATGACATACCTAAAGGAACCTATAAAAAGACAGAAGACTGTAATAGAGGCAACTACATGCCTTACTGGGGCAACCGTAAAGGTGAGAGAGGCAGGGAGGGCAACGACCCCTCTGAGGTTTGTAAATGGATAGTATTATAGTTAAATGGATTGGAACACTTTTTAAATATACAAGGTTTGGATTACGGCACATATAGGACAGATTGACTAATAATGGGGCGGTTGAAGACTCAAAAGTGATGTGCAACGGATCAGAAGCTATGTCTGAGGAGATAATCACTCTAAATTCTGGGGAAGGTGATAAGCGACGATGGATTCATGGATCAGAATGTCTGCTTAGTGATCTCCTGAAATATTATGTGGATGATGAAGTGCATCACTGAATTGAAATTTTAAGACAATCAATAAGGTGGCGTGGAAGGTAAATCCAAAAAAAGAAAGTAAGAACAAGTTATTTTATTTTAAAGAGAAATAATGAAATAAAATAAACTGGCAACCTACCATAAGCAGGGCGGTTGCCTATATAACAGTAAGGGCGGAAAGGGTAGAGGGGATAATGCAGCATTCTTTAGAGTCTGGCTCCCAATGAAATATGTGATAGGGTGATCAGGGAAAAAAATATAAGGTGATGTAATTTTAAGCCAGATTGTAAAAGTTCTGATAGGTTGAAATACAATTCAGGATAATCAATCCAACTTTTCACAGATTTCTCCAGATTGGGCCTAAGCATAGTTGAGTTTTTGAGTTTAAGCCTTGATTTTTTATTAATTAAGTTGCATTGAAACAAACAATATGAGGGATTAATTCACAACCTGTACCAATTTTTATAAAATAATCTGCCTTACCTGACACTGGGAGAGACTTGTGGAGCATTTGAATATTTTTCTCTGTACCTGAAGCAACTGGGCCCTAAATGATCAAGACTTGGGGTTCTGACAGAGGCCCACGCTTTAATCACCCCCCTTCCCACTCATTATATCATTAACAGGATAGAAGAAATAAGGAAGGGCAAGGAGGAAGGATCTGTAGGGGTCAAGGAAGTTACCCGTCTAAAATCAACCGCATGTGCTGGATCACTAAGGTGCATCAGAGAAGCCACTGGAGGCTGGGTGTCCTTTCTGCACCAGAAAGGATAATTTCTCCCTTTCCAGTTAGAGGGATTGCACATCAAGACTTACACTATCTTTTTCCTTTATTAAAAGGATATATACTCCCACCTGTAGCATGGGCGAGGGCGTAATTCTTGTAAATTACATGAAGTTTAATGGCAAGGATGGCCACCACGCTTTAGGGAAGACGGGAACATCTGGATTGGTAAGTTGGAGCTCTTCTATAAACTCCTTGAAGTTAGTACAGTTTGAGAGCTCTAATAGCTGTTCTCATAGGAGGGATAAACTTTCTAGGCTACCAGATAATGGATATAACACTTTTTTGTGGGAATCCATAATCACCTCTACTTCATTTCCTGACAATTGTCTATCATATTTAGTTCCAGAAATGCAGCTGTGACTTTTTAAAGGAGGATAATTGTTACACATAGAATACATTATGTTTATTCCAATGGGTGGGGAGCTTGATTTAGAAAGCGCCATCTCCAAAATCTTTTGACAAACTTATACAAACTGGAGAGTTTACACGCGAAATTCTGAAAAAGGACCTTCATAATTAAATGTCAGTTGTCCAACATAACCTGTGATCATTCCTTAAGTTTGTGCCCAGGATGGCGCTTACGAATAGAAGATTTTCTTATAATCTTCTACAGCTTTAAACAGATGATCATACATAAGATTTTGAGCCTTGCATAAATTTTTCAAGCGATCCTCTGCTGCCAAAATGAAAGAAGTAAGTTTAATGCCACCTGAATGGAAGGGTCTATCTCAGATTAGCTTTAAAGGTAATAAGATAGTGAAATTATGAGGTGACATATTGTAAGCAAACTGTGCAAATGGGGGGAGACGCCCATGTATCATAACTGGTTGTGGTATAGCAACAGAGGTATTAATTCAAGGTTTGGTTTACCTTCTTGGTCTGACCATCCAATTGAGAGTGATAAGCAGATGAGCGACAGGGTTTGATATGAGGAAGGTCAAGAAGGTCATCAGAACCTGGCAAAAATTTTTGGAGCACATTTGCTTACTACCTTCTTGGGGAGAACAAACATGGAGAATAAATGGGCTACAAATAATGCTGCGGTTTACCCAGATTTAACCGTTGATTTTCAAGGATAAAGAGTGAAAACTTGGCGAAGCAAACTACAACCACCATAATTGCATCATAATCCTTATAGGGAGGGAGCTCCACAACGAAATCAACGGACTCTGAGGTCCATGGGCTATCAACTTATTGAAGGGGATGTAAAAGGCCTTTTTCTGAAATATCTGATTTGGAGAAATTGCATAATAAACAGTGGGAGACCCACAAAATGACTCTTTGGAGGATCCTGTCTAGTTATAGGTTCTTTTGATCAATTTTCGCACCTCTTAGCCCCTAGGTAGCTTACTCTTTATGGATCATGGTGCTCTCGAATAACATGGCTTCATAGGGAGGGATGAACCTAAATGTCCCAAAAGAAGATTACCATATCCTTTAAGGCATAATGGGTGTGTGTAACAAACTAAGTTTATCTCGATTGTTACATTTTGACTCAGGTTAGATTTTTGAAATCCAAGTTGAACAATTTTAAATAAAAGATTTTTGGTTTGTTGAGTTTGGACGCTGAGTTGTGCCTCACTCAAATTGTTGATTAGGCTTATATGAGCCTAATCAATGGTTTGGGTGAGGCCCCCAAAGGGAAACCATAAAAAAGTGTACCCATCAATTTTAAAGCTCACTTAGGAATTTTGCCCCTAGCTTTCCCTCCCTGGGGAGCATTGTCAGTTGCTCCCTAGATAAGCTCTGTTTGGAAGGTTTCCTTTTATTTCGTGAATAAAAAATAAAGGTTGTCTCAGGGTTTACATATATTGCTTACCTATTCATCTTTTTTGGTTATCCAGATTTGAGGAGTTTTTGCATGGTTGGGTCATACAAATCATAAATCAGTTTTTCTTAACTAACTCAACATAGGAATATTGGCGCTGTCAGTGCACCATCTATTCTCCTACTTCTAATTATTCTTTTTTTGGCGCTGTCGGTTTATCAAAGCATCTTTTTTATGGCAACTGGAACTGGGATCATTATAGTTGTTACAAAATTCTGAAGTCAATGTGCTCTGCATGCCACCAATCCCCAGTTTGGCTGACCTCAGTGGTCACTTGGTTCCAGTTGTTGAGGAACCAGCACCAGTGGGAGCTGGTGACTGATGGCCAACCCTGCACCTGAAGTGATTTTCAGCTGAGAACACTGGTGGGGCCTCCCACTCACAAGGGATTTGGTTGGAACTGAGTATAACTGTCCAAGAAGAGCTCCCTCACTAACGGATGGTCCACCCAGAAAGGGGATGGTTATCCAGCTGCAATGGACTGCGCGCCACTATCACGCTTCTGTTAGAGAAAGCACTTCCTGATTAGGATGGGAAGACCATCACCAACAGGAGCATGAGAGGGGGGAGGCGCAGCACAGCCAAGTGTTGGGCGTGCTTCCTCATGCTGGATGGGCTGATTCCAGCATCCCATTCCTGATTTTCCCTTGCATCTAACTTTTTCTCATGAGAGGCCCAGAATTTCTCTATGCTAATTTTCCTGGGGCTTGAGGCAACTCACCTCAGAAAGCCCTCATGGTGGCGGCCTCCCGCTGTGGGGGTCCCTTTTCAAAGAGGTTCCCTTCCCTAGCAGGGATAATGTAAAAACCAAGTTTTTCTTAATTGTTAAATTTCAACTCAGGCTCAGATTTTCCAAATAAAGTTGTATCATTTTAAATATTAGTTCTTAGTTAGTCAAGTTCTAGCGCTGGGTTGTGCCTCACTCAAATTGTTGATTAGGCTCATACGAGACTAATTAGTGATTTGGGTGAAGTCTCTGAATGGCAGACATAAAGAGGCGCGCCTGGAAATTCTGAAGCTCACTTTGAAATTTTGTCTCTAGCTTTCCCTCCATGGGGAGCATTGTTGATTGCTTCCCAGACGAGCTCTGTTTGGCGGGCCCCTTTTTATTTTGTGAATAAAAATAAATGTTGTTTTAGGGTTTAAATACCTCAATTACATGTTAATCTTTTTCAAGCATCCAGATTTGAAAAGTTTTCACATGGTTGGGGAAGACCAACCACAAATCAGTTTTGCTTAACTAACTTGACGTAGGGATTTTGACGCTGTTGGTGCAAAAATCTATCCCATACTCAGCGTTGGTCTGTTTTGGTGCTGTCAGTGCAAAAAAGTATCTTTTATTTCATGGTAACCAGAGCTGGGATCATTCCAGTTATTAAAGTGTGACTCTAGAATTTTGTTCTTCAAGTCCTCATGTAATCTAATTACCTCAAGAGAGACTAACTGGGCTGCTAAGTTTTGGTTGAGGAGGGGCATGTTAGAGAATATATTGGCAAAGGAGATTGAGAGGGGAGACAGCTTTAGGATCTAAGAGGTGGGAATGAAGGTTGTATGGTCAGGGAGATCATCTATTTTGAGGTTCATAGAAGGGTTCTGGATAAGCATATCTTGAAAGACATTAAAAAGTTTTTGAAAAATGTACTTGAGATTGAAGCTGCATAGGTACCAATAATTTCAGGCTTGGCAGTGAATGAGCTTCTGAGGATTCATATAATATAAAAGAGACTGATATTCTGTATGCACTATTGTCTCATGCTGTGCCCACCTGCAGGAGGAGACGCCAGTGAGTAAGTACCCAGGATACAGCTGCCAATTAAGTATTGTATATTGAATTTTTTTTCCGCTCAACATCACTTTTGAGCGATTTTAATTAAAAGTAACCATTAATTTACCATCGCCACTACACTGCATCAGTTTTTCATTTATGTCTGCGGATCTACCACCTGCTGCCCCAGTATGGGGCAGCAGTTCTCCACCTGATAGCGTTTTCCACCCAGCAGGCAAACGCGTGCAGACTGGCTCATCCAGCCCGCCTAATGCATCAGGCCAATTTGTCCCTCCAAGGGACTTATTATTACACTTAGCGTGAGTCCACTCAACCTGCCACCACCCCCTAGCCCTACCCTGATCTAATATTCACTTTTGCTTCTGCGTCAAATATGGACGTCTCTTCCCATATTCTGACAAAGCAATAATTGAGCTGGCAACAGCCACATTTTCACCAGCTGGGTTTATCGACTTCTGCCCTTATATGGGCTATTTTGATATAGGCTTTCCCACTGAAGAAGACGCAGCCGCTGCAGCAGTTACACCATTAAATTACAAAAACACCCATTTACACCACTCATACACGCCTCCCCAGTGATACCACATTTGTGGTAACCTTAACAAACCTTCCTTCACACCTTCCCCCTCAAACACTCTATGAAGAATTGATGACAGGGCTGTCCAAATATGGCACAGACCCCATCTCCACTTCCTTGTCCCAAGCAGTGCTGAACGATTAGTGGCACCACAGGCAATGGCCACCATTATCCCTCACCAGCCAACCATAGCCCAGCACATCCCACCACATGCCTATATCCCATCTGCACCGGATCACTTCTTTTGGGCTCACACCAATAATGGCCACACAGTTTGACCCCTCTTCCATGAGTTGGACCACTCCAAAAGGCCTGTCGCCACAGTTCAAAAAATGTGGAAAACAACAAGCCCACACATAAGGCCAAACAAACAGCATCTGAGTGGGGGTATTTGGCTGCTCCTACCACCTCCAGCTGAACGTTTGAGAAATAAGCAAACCTTTGCAACCAAAGCCCAAGCCAGCCAAATTTCTCACAATTTATCCAATCAGGAGCTGGTTTGGACCCAAATTCAAACCAACCAATTTACCGCCCCAAAATTTATTCAATTACAACCACGTCTCTACAAATCAATCCTACTCAACCGAAATCTCTGGGACTTATTGGATTAAATAATCAAATCTGGGAAAATTGTCCCACCTCTGGACTTTACAATTAATTAAGAACCATATTTACTTCAGACTTTGATGCCCCATTCCCGCAAAAAATATCCCCAAACCCACTGCTACCCCATTCTTGAGCGACCATCAACTTGCCAAGGCTGCGGTGGCCTCTCCTGATAGTTGCCATCTCCAAGCAGCCGTGGCACTCTCAGTTGCTAAATTTAGAGAAGGCTACATTATACTGATTTCTATGCCATTATCCTGAGGTTGCAAAAATGGAAATTAAACGATTACATGAAACTGCCACCTTTACTGTCAAGCATGTGGCTGCACTGGCAGAATTTTTCCACCATACATTACACCAGAGACAATATTACATATTTCGCCCAGCTTTCCAATGCATGCATACAAGCTGGACACCATGTTGCCGAACTCCTGGAGGATTTGCTCCAGGCCCAGATTGTTACTAAAGATCTTAACAATTATCTTTTTCACCTCGACCCACATCCTTCAGATGCCCCAACCCCCTTGCTCTCAGCTTTGATCTACCTCTTCAATGGTAAAGATGAAATTAATAATCCGCCTGATCCCCCTCCCCCTCCGCCATGGTGGAATAAGCGGTTCACTACTGCTACACCTGGTAGGTTACTTTCCTAATTGTTTTGGTGTCTCATCACACATTTTTAGCTTTTGGTTTGTGTTTTTGGTTCGCTTATTTTGTTTTGTATCAGTAATGTCCGTCCCCTGGTCAGCTTACCTCAGATAAATTTTAAATATTAAGTATAGTATAAAGACAAGTCTTGCTTAAAGATAAGAACTTCCTGGAATTATAAGCCACCAGGTGTCCTACCCCATCATGTTCTTGGAAAAGAACTTCTCCCACCACAACTGAAGATGCATTGCAATCCACATTGAAGGGCTTTGGAATACTTCATGCCTAAGGACTGATGCTGAAAGAAAAACCCTTTTGATATACTCAAAGGCCCATTGACACTCCATTGTTCATTTAAATGGGGCATCTTTACCAGTTAGAGGATGAAGAGGGGCTGATAATTTCAACAGGGCAGGGGAAACTTTTTCAGGAAGATCACTGTTCCAAGAAAGCTATGAAGCTGCTTTTGGGTAGTGGGGTGGCCAAGACTGGATGGCTTCCAGATTACATGGGGAAACTAAAATATCAATCCTTTAGAATTAGGTTCCCTAGAAAAGGTCACCTCCTTGCAAAAGAGTTCACATTTGGAGTGTTTCATGAAGAGCCTAGTCTTGTGGAGGGCTGCTATAATCGCTTCCAATTCTTTTTTATGTTGCTTACAGGTGGGAGAGTGAATCAGTATATCATCAATATATGCAACAGCACAAGAAAAGCAGAGATTGCAAGGATCATCAATGAGGTTCTGAAAGGTCGCTGGTGCATTTTTTAACCCAAAAGGAATTACTTTAACCTGGAAGATTTCACACTTGGTGCAGATTTCTGTAAGCTACTAATAGCCTTCCTTGGCCCTTATCTATTTAAAAGCGTTTACTGAGTCCATCCTAGATAACATCCACAACTTTACAATTTCTTGGGCAAGGCTTTTCCAGGGGTGAGGATAGAAATCTGAACAATCACATTGTTCACAAGCCCATAATCAACGTAGGCCGTAAGAAACCATCTGCTTTCTGGGTGAAAATGACTGAAATGGCGATGGTAAATTTTTTTGATGAAAAACACCTTTTTTAACATATTGTCTAACCAATTCCCAGAGCCTTATTCTCATCTTCCATGTAAGGGAAAAACGTGCATTTTATCTTAATTAACTGAATTTTCAGCTGAAATGCTAAGCATACTTTAATAGAGGAAGGGAGTTTATTACCTAATATCATATCTAAAACATCACTGTATAGGGCAAGAAAAGTGGAAAATATGGTGGGAGGTTGTTGGAGAGAAAAACAGATGGTAAATTTGAGCTTAGGGAAGTTTTAGGTGGGAGAGTGTCATTTATGTGGAAATTTTCTTTGAATCCACTATTGGAGAAGTACAGGAAATTACTATTCAACAGGATGTGAACCTGTCGGCAGAGCCAACATCCTACTCTAATGATTAAAGGGTATAATAAGTCAGGTACTGCCAAGATAGTCACAAAAGCAAGAAGTGATGTACAAAGAATTGCACTGGGTGGTTCACAGTATGACATTTTATAGGCTCAGGGGACGTTCCAAATATTGAGGAAACTTATCTGTGTCCAGGTCCAAGTCGTGAGCAGTTTATAGATCCATAAAATTTCTAGATGCTCTGGTATCCAGGAGCGCATCCAGTAGTTTTTGTATCTCACAGAATAGAAGGTAATAGATAAAGTTAATTCATACCTGGTTTCATTAGAGGAAGAATTAAGCATAAATGAGGCCTGGGTAGAAGAAGGAGCCAGTATGAGAAGTGGCTCTTGATAATTTGGCAGGTTAACCCGCACTCTTTCCTCAATAACAAGGACTAACTATATTTGATCAACTGGCCAAATAAGATGCTGGGGTACACCCCAGTGCCCCTTATAAGGGAGGAATATTAAAACAACAAAATGGGATGATGTTTCATATTAACTAATAATGCAAACGCCTCTCCAATTACAGATAAGAGAGTGGAAAGCGCCAGATTACATGGCCAGCTTATTATGTCTGGATAACATATAATTTAAAAAGACTGCTCTTCCTTGTAGGGTTTGGCAATAACCAATGGATGATACTGAATGCCAGGGGTTTAACTGAACTGTTAAATTTTAGAAGGAACGCCATTGGGATTAATTGTGAAAAAATGCATTATAGCAACATATCAAAGGCCCCTAAGACAAGCCAGAAGGCTGTATCAGGGGCAACCGTGAGTCTTAATGGGGCAACCCCCTAAGGGTGGGAGAGGAAGGGATAGTGACAACCCCTATGAGGTTCACAGCTGAATAGTTTTGTATTTAAACGGATTGAAATTCTATGTAAATATACAAGGAATGGATTGTGGCCCATGTGTGATGGATTGGCTGAGGATGGGGTGTTTGAAAGCTCTCAAGGCATGCGCAACAGATTGGCAGCTATGTTTAAGGATATAATATTTTCAAAAAATTGTATGGAAGGAAAAAAGCAACAATGAATCCATAGATTGAAGAGCTTGCACACTGATCTCTAAGGTTATACCATGGGTGATGGAATGCACCACTGGATGAACTTTTTGGGACAAAATAAGAAGGCGACGTGGAGGGTGATTCCACAAAAAGAGTATAAGACCAATTTGGTTTTTTAAAGAGAAAAAATTGAAGAAGGTAAACCAGCAATCTACCATAAGAAGGACAGTTGTTTATATAACAGGAGGGGAAGAAAAATAAGAGGGATAATGTAGCACAATAAGGATCTGGGACCCTGCGCACTATGTGATTGGGTGCATAGGGAAGAACAATATTGGGTAGTGTGATTTTAGACAATAGTTTAAGAGTTCTTATAGCGGTTTGGAGTACAATTCAGTCTGATTAATCCAGATTTACACAGATTACTCCAGATTGGGGCCTCAGTATAATTGGGGCTTTAAATATTAGTCTTGAATTTTTAATAAATTAAAAAAGCCTCAAAACAAACAATTTAGGGGGTTAATTCACAATCTTTAACACTTTTTGTAACCTGATCTGCCTTAACTGACATTGGGGGAGAATTGGGGAGTATTTGAATATTTACCTCTGTATCTGAAGCAACTGGACTTTAGGTGAGATTTGCTTTAAAGTTCTTCGAGATGCCCCTGACCTTAAACACCTCCCTGAACACTCATTCTACTATTTTAACAGGGTAGAAGAGGCAAGGGAGGGCAGGGAGGGAGGGTCTGCTGAGAGTCAGCTCACTGACCTCAGCTCACTTAAAATTTGAGGCCAAATTGATGTTCAGGGGGTCTATTATGCGCAGATTAGGCACCAGAAAACCTTTGCTAAGATCACAACCATCCTCATAGAGCAACTTCTCCTCTTATTGCTACCCCTTGCAGCATCGATCTCTTTTTTAAACTGTTCACACCTTTGGTGAATCTCTTACTGACACTCTTTGACATGTTCGTTGTATGTTGGCCCTCAAGACTCAAAAAAAGCCAATCCAACCTCTCTCTTGGAAGCTCATCACCAAGGTATCCACAATATGGAGTGTCCTTTTCAAACAGAGAAGATCTCAAACTAGTTACTGTATTAGCCTAATGGATAATCCCAGACTGGATACTGACAATAGCTCACTTAAACCACTATAAGTGAAAATAAAAGGATAAAACTGAAATTCTTTGGAAATTTTTTTTATTAATGTAAAAAGTGAAGTATTTATACTTCAGATGAAAAATCAAGATAGAAAATGAATGAATATTGTAAAGTATATTAGAATCTGGGTATCAATATGAGGCTTTTCAGGATCCCCTAGTTAGACGCTGTCTAACTGCTGCTTTTGAGGCTTCATCCATTTGAAATTTTTCTCGTAGCTGTGAGCTTATTCTCACGGTGATCACCCCTAAACCTGGATGTCTAGAGCCATTTTCATCTGTCCCCACTTCAGTTCATAGGTGGTTACATCTTCTTCAAATATTACTTTATCACCAATCTGGTAATACGCTTGTCAACTTCAGGTTTTTGTGATGGCACTTATCCAATACGCCTCACATCATGTTTTCAAGTGACTCTCAAAATTAATTGAATTCCAGATTAGGTAATATTCACACTTGAGCCTCAATTATTCCCATCAGGGTAATTCAGTTGAGTCATCACCTCATCATCAGCAAATTTCAAATTACTTTGGCCACCTGAAGATATATAAAGGGGGTCATTTATACTGATATTAGATGACGTTGTTGTCTTTCCTAAATAAATATGCTGAAGTGCCAGAGCGAAAATTATATATGGAATGACATCACTCTGAGTGTGAGGAAAATTGTTTGGTTCGCCCAAATCTATAAAAGGGGCACATTCATTCCCATCTGCGGCAGGTAGGTTGCCTTCACCTCTGCATTTTTTTTGGGGGGGGACTTTGCTTATTTACTGGTCAAGAAATAATCCACTGATCCATTCACGGCTCATATATGACAGGGGGCAAGGCAGTTACCAACCTCAGATCAACCACATGTCTCAGATCACCAAGGTACCTCAGAGGAGCCACTGGAGACTGGGGGTCATTTAAGCGCTGAAAAATTACTTCCTGTCCAAATGAAGGGGCTGCATATCAAGACTTACATACCCACAATGATTATATATTTATTGAAATTGGTAGTCTCAATTGAAACAGTCAAAAAATGGAAAGGTTTATAATTAATTAAAAGAATTAATATAAAATATAGGATGACGGACATGGCATTAGTCTGTTACAAATAAAACCTATGCTATATGATATTTAGATTTAGGTTCAATGGATTTAACCAATCAGTTGGTATTATTTTAGCTAATCTGATAAAAGGAATGATATTGCTAAGAAGCTTGTGTTTTGATGACAAAAACTATACTCATTGCATTTTGTATCAAAGTTAGGTTTCTATGGGTTTACCTGAAACAATTAGAAGTCATTTAGTAGATTTGATAGGCTGAATTATACTAGCTAAGCAGTTTTTTGACTACTGAAACACTACCAACGCGTTATACTATAAGTTTGTTTTAATGGTTTTACCCAAGTGGATGGTACTATTTTATTGACCCAATAGGTTAAGTGGTTTTAAGTAAGCAGTTGGTGGTATCAAAAAAATACTACCTTTATGCTATATTATAGATGTGTAATTTAATCAAATAGTTTAATCGATTGTAAAAATTAACAAGTATCATTAATGCCTTATAGACATCTAGCAAATTAGATATTATATTAGATATGGACATTATATATGTCCTATGGTTGGGTTATGTTCAAAGTTTGGGAATGTTATTAAAGCATAGTGTTATGAGCTTAAGATTATAGATAGCTATCACCTTTAGCATAAATTGACCAAAAATTAATTAAAAAACTAATTGTAAGCGCAAAGCCTGACATTATTGGGATTCCTGAGATTACAGATATTGTCCACCAGATTAAGAAGATATGTATAATTTAGATTTATTAATTGCATGGCAAACCATCTTTGTAATGGGTTTGGTTCAATTAATCACTTAAGTTAACTTAACTGTGATAATACTATTTCAATTAATTTCACCAAATCAAATTTCTAAAGAGATTGAGACAATTCCTACTTATCCTTTAAAAATCATATGCAAGGCGCAAAATCAGAAACTCATAAGAAGATCAGTACTACGTCTAAAATTCAACTAAGCTTAGGTAAGTCAGGAAATTGGATGAATATAAAACTAAGGTATTCACATGATTAATTTATAGGGTCAATAAATTAATTATCACATGCTAGTTTCTTTAAGTACTTTATTTTCTGATAATAGTTTATATTGTACAGTATAAAAGCTATACAGTCAAAACATTTATTTTATGAAACATACATCAATTTGTACAATTTCTAATTAAAAAATTTGGTAATCCTATAGTCATGAGTGCAGAAACACCTATACTAGAACAATATCCTCTTTCATTACTTCCACGTCCAAACATAGCTGGTGTACTGGCCTTAACAGGAATAGGACTGGTTGAGGCAGTCCTTCCTTCTTTAGGGTTACACTGCCCAATTGCCCTTGCTATACTCTATATGGTGTGCACCACCCTTTTTAAAACTGGACGTTTTGCTCAGAATTAGCAAGTTATGGCTTGCTATCTCAAACTGCGATAAAGTAAATCCTTCCTTGACAATTTGACTGCCAATTTTTACAAAATCTACCCTGCCACGTTTTTATTATTTAGAGCTTTTACATTACCTTTAAAGATAAAAGCTTTCAGTTATTGACGAAGATTTTCCGAAAATACAAGATGAAATGACTTATAAAGAAGTGGTAAGCCCAGTCAGGTGCAGACAGTGACTGTGGCCAGCCACACGCCCATGAATTAACTTATAGTTCCTTTGTCTGAAAGTTAACATTAACTGATGTGAAAGGAGGGTTTACATTGTTGGTGGCGCATTTTAAAGCATATCTAGAGAATTACTTGGATGATGCATGGAAAGCAATGACAATGGGTTCTCAGCTCTCAGCAATTCTTTAACTTGGCTACAAGAGCTTTAAAAGAAAATGAGAACTTGTGCATAAAGTATAAGGAGTTTAAAAGTCAGTTGCTAGCTGCAGCAACTCCTGCTAGTACTATATTACAGGCATGGATTGCCTCAATGAACCTTCAGCAGTAAGGCAAAACTGATGGAGATTACTCAAAAGTTTCTGGATATCATAAGGAAGACAAAATTGGATGATGAAAAGGGAGAACTTTACTTCAAACAAACCTAAGTAAGTCACTTGGAAGACTTGACATGACATCACCCCATTACACTGTCTTAAAAGAGTTTATTGGAATCACTGCAATTTTAGACATGGGAAGAACTCCCATGTGGCAAGGGCCTGAATACAAGAAGCTAATACACAACATATGCCATATAGAGTATCAACATTATTTTAAGTAAGATATTTAATTTTTTATAATCCTGGCCATTAGTATTATAATGTCCAAAGAAAGGGAAAGTTTCATCAGTCGCCTTTGCAACAAAGAGTGAAGCTCTTTCTTACCCTGTTTTGCCTATACTTTTGAGAGTTGAAAAAACTATATTCCATACTGAGGCTTTATTGGATAGTGGGGCCTCCAAGAAGCTTTATAACAGAATAAATGAAAAAAGTTGGGAGTGCCAATCAGGACTAAGACACTGACATTTTAACCATAAAATGGGGAGCAGTTTATTGCCTACTGTTGCGCCCATCTCAAAGTCTTAAGGTTGATTCCCTAAAATTGAGGTTGATCCTTGGATTATAAAGAGTACACCCCTTCCCGTAATTCTTGGCTTTCCATGGTTAGGCCATATAAAGCTTCAGCATGAATTTGGCAGAAACACTGTCGCAGAAAATGTGGATGGAAAGATAGAAGAACGGGCGTTGAGTAAAGATATATTTCCAGGGTTGTTTCTTGTGGAATTAAGTTTTTATTAGAGGAATGTAAAGGATTGATTCCAAAATTAAAAAAGTGTGGCCTGAAGTGCTTATCAAAGAGGAGACAAGTAACCATCCAACAACCCTTTTAATCATTAAATAGACTTGGTAGAAGGGAAAAGCCTACTCATAGATTAAAACTATAGTTGCAACCAACGGGAATAGGTGGCATTATGTGAGTAATTAAATACTATGTTATAAAAAGGTTTCATCAAATGTCTCAGTCTCCATGTTCATCCCCACTTTTATTTGTAATCAAGAAAGATAAAGGTTTGCGCTTCTGCATAAACTGTAAAAAGTTGAATGATATTACCATAAAAATTGATACCCTTTACCCGATGATGACTACTTAAGTGATCAGTTTTCTGGGTAACTATTTTTTAGGTGGACCTGAGGGATGCATTTAACCAGATCATGATTCTAAAAGGTGACGAATGGAAAATGGTTTCAAAATGTGGTTTGGGTTATTTGAGTATCTTGTCATGCCTTTTGGCCTTTGCAACGCACCAATTACATTAAAAATCAATACAGTTTTGGGTGAGTACATGGACCAGTTATGCGTGGCTTACCTAGATAATATTTTGGAATAATGCAAGTCACAAGAGGAACATCTTTGACATCTGCAATTGATCTTTAAGAAATTCCTGGAGTATAACCTCTATGTCAAGCCTTCAAAGTGTGAGTTTTCTCAGTAAAAGTTATTTTCTTGGTTATGTTGTGGCCAAGAATGGTGTTAAGATTTTAGAATGCTCACATCAGCCAGCTTAATTAGATTATAATATCATCTTCTTTGTCCGCTGGGGTCATTTATGAGAAATCCATAGCGGATGTGGAGATATCATTTGGTATGGTAACTATTGTTGGTTTTTATTCCTTATGGAATTTTAAATAATCCGTTAAGATTCAATTCCATAAGATTACTGATGTTCAATCAAGGGAGATCACTGAAGAATGTTTACAAGTTAGTCAGTTATTGATTTAACAATTAAAAATTAAGCTAACTTGTATGCATCAATTGGAGTTTGTTCCCCAATCAATAAGGGTTTATTGGAACTTGCTGAGTGTTGACATCGCTTTAGTTGGCAGCAACTTGCTAGTTATTTAATAGGCAACATGACATGCTGTTTGTTGCTAAAATGTCCCTTTATCTAGAAAGGTTGCAAGAATAATAAAGATAAACTTCTGGGGTTAAGTGAAGGCGGTGGGACATGCTCTTCAAATCTTCAACCCATGAGGGGTCATGTTTTAGTCAGTGGTGAAATTTGCCTATATGGGTGAGTAATCATTGTTATAGATGAATCCTAAGGTCTAGATTCATTGTCATTTAATGTCATTCCTATTGGGGCACTAACAAAAGACTTGGACGCCAATTTTTATATAGATTTCTTGAGTTTTATAAAAATGGCAGAGCTTATAAGTGTAATAAATATTTATATATTGGTATAACTTTTGTACTGTGCTCTTGATACTAGAGTTGGAAGGATAGTTTTCCTTTTTCTTTATATTTCTTTCAAGATCTCAAGTTTTCTTGTGTCAAGAGAGGAAGAAATAAGTTCCCTTGTGCCCAGAAATTGCCAACTCTAGAGAAAGAGTTCTAGGGATCTTATTTCCCTTGTCTAGAAAACTTTCAAGTATTCAAAATTTCAGAAGGAAGAGCGTTAACTCCTGTATAGCTAAACAGAAATACTCAAATTGGTTATGAAGAGCTCAATTAGGATAATAGTTTTCATACTGTTATCAACCCTTAATTTATTATATCAACAATCTATATAATAAACACCAAAAACTGTGAATAACCCCATAAGTTTACATTTGGTATTCACTACAGGGGTAGTTGAGTTATCAGGCCAAAGGTTTCATCAGAAAATATCCGCATAATTTCATACAATAATGAACTTCAGAAGCTGTGGATGGAATAAAAAACCTTAAATAAGAGTATGCTAGACTTGGATTCACAATCCAATCAAACTACCTTGGATGAATGAGTAACAAAAGCTAAGGAAAAATAGAATAAGTTGCAAATGTCAACTATGGTCCTTATGAAAAGTCACCTTTTTGAAGCGGAAGGAGACTGAAATAATTAAAGAGTTAATACTCCAGGAAACTAAAAAGAGATCCAAATAGAGAAAACTTTCGTGTATCCATGAAGACATAGCGTAAATTCTAACGCTCTCAAAAAACTTAAATACATAAGTGTGATTGTGCCGAGATAGAGGCAGATGGAGCCAAAAACAAGATAGACAAAAGTTTTTTAAAAAAGTACAGACCCAAGAAATATGCCTGGAGTTTTTTCTGCAATATCTGAAGATTATTCCTTTAAACACCCCTATCATTAGGCAGATTTCTGAGCAGGAATCTTCTGCTACAGTAGCTACAGAAGATTTTTTTAAATATGCAAAATTACTTATATTTCATTAGGTTAACACCCCAGCATTTTTTCACCTAAATTGAAATTATGATGTTTGGATATGGCGCCTGACAGAAAGCAGTAACTGTGATGAACTGCTTAGACACAGATTGCCAAAATCTAGGGTTGACCATCTTAATGGGGATGATTGGACATACAGCAATGCTAAAGAAGCAATTACAACTAAGTTTGGTAGCCCTGAGTGGATGGATAGCTGTAAACAAGAGTTCATGAATCTATTCAGAAAATTGAAGCATTTGGTGCTTTTACCGACCACTTTTACTAGAGAGTACAAGTCCTGGAAGGCAAAAAAGTTCTGCTGGAATTTATTTCATATATAGCAATGTGAATGGCACTTCAGCCCTATAGAGATTTTCACTGCGCTATGATTTTGGCACTTACAAATCAAACTTTCCACATCATAGATGGTGGAGTATCTCAAGATGATAGGAGAAACATTTAAAGCATCTTACCAAATCTTCAAAGCCGTTCCCACCAAAAATCAGAATACAGTGAAGTTTGATGAGCATAATAAGTAACTAAGAATTGAGGTGTAATGGGAAACAGTCTAAAAGTACCAAAATGGGCGGATAAAAGTCAAAACCGCTGCCACAAATGTGGAAAACTCAGGCATTTAGCCGATCAATATTGGATTAAGAAGCATAAGGATCAAGTAAATTTGGTTCAGGCTAAAGAAAAAAAGAATTGGGCAGGATTTGGGAAAATGGCCAGCAGTTTAGATACGGACCAATCTAGCACTGCAATTAATCCTGCTCCCACTGAAATATCTAAATATTACTTATATATTTCTGATCTATATGTAGATGAAGATACACCTGATCTGCTCTATCAGGTGGGTGATTTGGACATAAAAACAATCACCTGATCAAAGGCAAAGGGGATAGACCCCAAAGTTATGATAAAGTTGCTTGCCTTATGCCCATCAGTTAGAAGAAAAATTAGAACCACCAAAAGCACCAAAGATTTGCTTAAGAAAAACTTAACAATGTAGACGTTTCTCTCCCAATTAGCGCAATACAAGAAATCTTTCCCTGATTTATCCGCATAACTAATTCATACTCTAATTTTGTGATTAATGATGTGATTCACTTAGTAAAAACATTCTTATGGTACACTGAGTGTACATATGCGTAAATTATAGTCAATTGAGTAAAAGTACAGCAATAGTTGACAACAGGGCAATAAAAATCATTCTGACCAAGTTGATGAAGCAGATGAAGTTTTCTCTGGATTTTGAACACTGGAAGGAATATGGAACTGCCAGACTGGATATTACAATATCCTATGGGGCGTACAATGCACTGCCTCTATAGTTTGGATTAATGGTGATACCAGCTCCTACCATAGTACCAGAACATCAAATTATGAAATCATCATTGGAACAGAATTACTGAGAAAATATGGTATAAAATATAAGTTTAAGGATATTACCCTAAAAATTTTGGAGTAAATCCTGTCCTTGGCATATCAACAAGAAAATCTACTGAAGAAGAAAAATAACTTTTGTAAAACTAATTTACAATGATGGCATAATTCACATTTAAGATGAGTTGGTTTAAGAAAAATCAGGGAAATGCTGAAGCAGATTCTTGAAACTGTGGGTACCATTGAAGATAAAAATGACAAATACCAATCCGTCAGGGTTGCAAATCTTAGTTACCACATAATTAGAGTATCGTTCCTGAACAATTAATGTGGAGAAGTCATTGCACCATGTAACAAATTGAAATTGGAGCCTTAGGTAGATCCAGGGATAATGATTCCAGGCCACAGTGAAATCCAAGTTTTTTGGCCAATCTGAGTGATAAAACAAAAAAAGGTGGAGAAAAACCAAGCTTTTTGGAGTTTCTCATTTAATCCTAATTGATAAATATAAAGAGTTCAATGACTTTAGAAAGCTAGCAGAAATGGGATTGCTGGCAGATTTTCCAAAAATATTAGTGTACTGGTCAATTGAGAGCAACTTTCTGGGTTATCAGATCTTCAGCAGGAGGAAGTACTACAATTATCTAAAAGTATTGGGTGATATTTGCTCAGGACAATCATGAGCTTGGATGCGTTAAAAATATGATCCCTAAGGTTGATACTGGGGAGCACCCACCAATATGAATGCGGCTCATCTGTCTCTCCAAGGCTGCTGAAGCAATAGTCAGTAAAAAATTAGTAAATTGATTGAGTATGGGCTCCTCATACCTTTGTTGAGTTCATGGGCAAGTCCAATACTTACTATGAAGAAAAAGAAAATATAAATCTTGTGGTGATTAATTGCCGCCAGTTGAATAAAATAAAAGAAAGGATTTGTATCTGCTGAAAAAAGATGATGTGCGCAATTCTCTACGGGAAGCCAAGTTATTTTTGGCGATGTATTCAATCTTGGGGTATTGGCATACAGCTTTCCAAAAGAAGACCTAGAAAAGTGTTTGATAACACTACACAAGGGTTATACAGCTGAAGAGAATGCCCCAGAAATTATATAGTGTGTTAGCTACCTTTCAATGGCAATGGATTCCATCTTGAGTGATCTAAAGTTGCCCTACATTTTTTGTACATGGGCGACGTCAATGTTTTAGTAGGACATTCAATGATCTCCTGGAACACTTGTAGGAAGAGTCTGAATGCCCAGCAATGGCAAATTTGAAATCAAGCTAAGAAATTCCATTTCTTCTGAAAAGAGATTGAATATATAAATATTGTGATAAAATCTGTCAGATTACAACTACAGGCGCAGAAGATATTAGTAATTAAACAGTTGTCAATCCCAAATAGCATTTGGGACATACAAGTCTATCTTGGGATGGTCAGCTACTAATGCTAATTTATCAAAGTTTTCTCCAGAATTGCTGAACTACTATTCCACCTATTAAAGGATCTAAAAGAAGGGTTTGTATGGAATGAGGAGGCCCAAGAATCAATTGATGAGCTCAGAAGATATATGATAGCTATTCCTGTTCTGAAGTACCCAAATTTTAATCAAAATTTTATAATTCAGATGGGTGCCTCATTGATGGCATTCAGAGCCATTTTATATAATTAGACAACTATGGAGAGGATCATCTGTTGGCGTATTTGAGTCAGACATTGATGCTGGAAGAAAGGAAATGCACTGGGATGGAGCGCAAATGCTCACAGTGATATATGCCTGCTAACAATTTCAAGTGTATATTCATGGGACACACTTCATAATCATGACTGACCACTTATCTCTACGCTGGTTTAATCATTTTAAAGAACCAGAGAGACAATTGGCTTTATGGTCTCTGAAGCTCCAAGGCAACAAATTATAAAATTATACACAAAGTGGGAGCAGCCCATCAGAATGCTGATGAATTATCAAAATTACCTGCCATATAAGTTGTGTACCAGCAAGCAAATGAACCATTTTAACAAATGATCAAAGGAAACAATAGGGGATGAACCCTAAGAGATATAAATCGCGCTAGAGATTTTTATGGAAAACACTGACTGTTGAATGGACAGTTGTATAAGGCAATTGGTGGAAAACAACACTTATCCCCTAAACCGTAGGAACGCTCAGAACTTATACAAGTCACGTACAAAGATGTAGGGCGTGGTGGCCTAAGAAAAACAATGGATCATCTACGCCAGTATTATTACCAGGAATCAATCAATTACAACATAGCGGATTATCTGGCCTGTTGCGTGGAATGTAAACTCCACAAGCCGCACAAGAATGTGATGCTATAATGGCTAGTATGCCTTAAGTTCACTTGTCACACGGTGTCAATAGACATAATGGGCCACTTGAGTGTTAGTACTATGGGGGTAAATTACATTATATTTACAATAGACCATCTAAACAGATGGGTCAAGACCAATGCCTTGGGCAGAATAGATGCAACGAGCACTGTGAGATTCATACTAGACCAAGTAGAGTACTGGCATGGATGCCCACAAGTATTACTCAGTGATAACAGAACCAACTTTATGTCTTACATGATTTCAAGACTGAAAAATTAGGGGGATCCAAGGATTGTATTAATTACCTACTGTCCAGAAATGAATGGAGTGATAGAGAGAGTTATTGACTTTGGCCGCGAATTTGAGAAAATTGGTAGCAGGGAAAATTTTTAATTGGGATCTTATCTGAGTTCAGTTACCTTCACATACAATATCAGCTATCATATGGTGACATGGAAAACGCCATTTGAATTATTATATGGATAAAGAGCCTCACTACCATCAATTTTTATTCAGCAGTAGAACAAGCTTCAGGGATGAGCTCAGAGCAATATGTAACCCAACTGGAAAAAATAATGATTTAATTACAATCAAAGGAATTTGACATGACGTTGAAGAGAAGAATTAGAGCTAAGAAACAGGATAAAAATTGAACAGTGCTCAAAGAGTACCATATTGGATAGGGTAGCTTAATGTGATACTCATGGATTGGAAGAAGGAACAAGTTGGACGCCCTATGGTCAGGTCCATTTGTCATTTTTGCCAACTAGTGACAAATGTCTATATGCTAAAAATATCACTGATGTCATATATAGTGTTTCAGGTCCATAAAAAATACTTAAAGTATTAGATCTAAGTAAAGAAATAAAAAATTATATAGGATGAAAAATCTAGATTTTCAAACATGAAATATATAATGTTTGAAAACATATATCTGTTTATATGTAGATAATCCTTAAATATAACAAGAAAATCAAAAACTATATAAATAATACCAGTTTCTAGTTTTTTACAATTAAGAGTTATCTGGCGGTGTTCTCACCTTCCATTGTCTGCGGGCTAAAGGGATGTACTACAACAAAATTAGTGAAGAGCATGAACGTTTGGTAGGACCAGCTCATGTTGAAACTGGGTCTGCCATTAAGAGGCATGAGAAAGGAGACCAAGAGAAGATGTGCTTTAATCAAAAAGGAGAGCCTAACCTGGGGATACATGCTTTAAGGCATTCATTAGAAAGAACAAATGAGATGATTCTTGTACAGCGAGAAGTCATAAGAGTCTGATTTGGGGAAAAACAGGCATTCAAGAGAATATTATTTGCAAGATCAACTGAAGTTGTCCTGGCGCGTCATGGAGGTTTAGAACCACTTACATAGGAGATTGCATTGAATACAAGATGAAGAGGTAACACGCTGAGGAGAATGGGAACAAAAGATGTATTGAGCAAGGAAAAAGAAGATTTAGCTCAGTCAAAATCAAATTAAACCATGCTGGCTGATTCAGGCCCTGGAATGAAGCAGTGTCTGCCCCAAAATTCTATCTTCAATGGAATACTTTGTCAAGTGGGGGGATGTGTTTAGATTTTAGAATGCCCACATAGTCCAGCTTATTCTATATATTATCATCTGCTTTATACGCTAGGGTGATTTTAAGAAACCCACAGCGAGTGTGGAATTAATCATTTAATATGGTAACTATTGTTGGTTTTTATTCCTTATGGAATTTTAAATAATTCGCCAGGAATCATTTCCATCATATTACTGATGTTTTATCAGGAGAGATCCCCAAAGAACGTTTACAAGTGATTCAGTCATTGATTTAACAATTAAAAATTAAACTAACTTGTATGCATCAATTGGAGTTTGTTGCCAATCAATAAGGGTTTATTGGAACTTGCTGAGTGTTGACATCGCTTTAGTTGGCAGCAACTTGCGAGTTATCTAATAGGCAACATGACTTCTGTTTGTTGCTAAAATGTCCCTTTATCTAAAAAGGTTGCAAGAATAATAAAGATAAACTTCTGGGGTTAAGTGAAGGCGGTGGGACATGCTCTTAAAAATTCAACCCAAGAGGGGTCGTGTTTTAGTCAGTGGTGAAATCTGCCTAGATGGATGATGTAATCATTATTTTAGATGACTAATAAGGGCTAATTCATTGGCATTGAATGTCATTTTTATTAGGGAGATAACAGGATAGTCAGGCACTGAATTCCTTATTTAAATCCCTTTATTTTATTTGTAAAGCAGATTTGATAAGTGTAATAAATATTTTATACTATACATTTTGTATTGTTCTCTTTATAGAGGAGTTGGAAAGATAGTTTTCCGTTGTCTTTGTATTGCTTTCAAGGTCTCAGGTTCTCTTGAGTCAAGGTAGGAAGGGAGAAGTTCCATTTTGTCCAGAAGTTGCCAACTCTAGAGGTAGAGTTGAAGGGATAGTGTTCCCCTTGTCTAGATATTAAGCACCTTCAAGTATCATAAGGAAGAGCACTAACACTTGCCTAGCGTTAAAGACATACTCAAATTGGCTGTGTAGAGCTAACTAGGATAATAGTCTTCATAATATTATCAACCCTTAATTTATTATATCAACAATATTTTAACGCACACCAAGATCCAGTGCAGTAAACAACAAAAAGTTTACAAATGGGCTCACCATGATACCTAGAAAAGTGGATGCTATCACATATTGGCCTACACCTAATAGCCAGAGTGACGTTCACATTTCTTAGTCTGACAAACATTTGCATATATTTAAAAACGCTTAACTCCTATTGCACTACCCTTGGCTTGTCTCACATCTTAAAGTGTTCTTTATAGATGGACCAGGTGGCAGAAACCCCTCTTTCTAACTTGAAGTCTGCCTTTGTTTCTGAACCAGTGTTGTCCATGCCCAACTATGATATACTCTTCTTTGTTGAGTATACATTTTCTGGATATGTACTTGGGGGTTTACTGCAGGAGGGAGATGATAGTGGGCTTAATCCCATGGCCTACCATTCCAAATAGTTTATCTCTACTAAATTAACTACTTCATCTATGAAAAAGAGATGCTGGCAGTTGTTTAGCCCTTGAAATACTAGAGACGGTACTTTTGTGGGGCAAAGCACCCTGTAAAGATCATGACTGACCATAAGAACCTGGCATAACTTGCTACTCCATGCCAGCTATATCAGCGACAATCCAGATGGAATCTTTCCTTAGCTAATTATGATCTGGATATTGGATACAAACCTTGGAAGGTAATATGGTTTTAGATTCCTAATCAACGCCGTGGCTTGATGGCTGCAGAAGGGAGATCACAGAATATAACACAGTTTTTACTAAAGACACGGAACCCATTGGACCAACTTTCTCACATAATTTTGGTGGTATGAGAGGATGACATCTTGAAGGCCCATAAAGAAGATGAATTTTGTCAAGGTGTTAGGCTGACCTGAGCCCAAAACTTTATATATAGTGGATGGTACCTCAAAGATTATTATCTGAAAAGACAATTGACTATTGGAAGAAACTTGTATGTGCTCAAAAGGTCCTAACGATTGGAAAGATCACATGAATACCATGGCTGGACATCCTGTATAAAATAAAATGGTAACTCTCATCCAGTTAACTTATCGCTGGCCTGGGCTGGTTGGTGATGTCAGTAAGTACCGGGCTGGATGTGAGATTTATGGGCATACTAAGGCAGAAGGGGCCATCTGGGAGGTCAGTTGGAACCATTGAATTTCTTTAAGAAGTCTTGGAAGTCAGTTACCATAGATTTCATAGTTGAGTTACTCCAGTCTCTGAGGTATATTGATTTTTTGGTGGTAGTTGACCAGTTCACAAAAATGGCTTAATTCATTCCTATGACCACCAATGTCATAGCAAAAAAGACAGCCCAGCTAAAAACAAGAATTTTCTTTTGATATTACATAATAACCAAAAAGGTATCTCTGAAAGAGGCCCACAGTTCACTCCACACTCTTGGAAGAAGGTCATTTCAGATCTTATAAATAAAGAGATTTCTGTCTACTGCATATTTTCCCTAAACAGATGAACAGACTGAATGGGGTAATCAGGTGCTGGAGAAGTACTTAAGGTGTTATAAGATTACTGAACAGGGTAATCGTGTTAAATTGTTACCAATGGCCTAGTTTTTCTACAACAACATGAACTATGCCTCCATTGGAATGTCACCATTTAGACTAACTATGGCCATGACTTAAGGTGGGAACCACTAACAACTACTAAAGCAAATTCCTCATCAGGAGGAGAATTTCTTAAGGATGCGCATCTGATCTATGTTTTATTTTTAGCAAATTTAATTTGAGCAGTGCATATCTATAAAGATTTTACAGATAAAAAAGAGTACCAAGGAAGACGTTGAAAGTTGGGATTGAAGTTTATTTGGATGCTCGCAATGTTTTTTTAAATATACTATGCCAGAAACTATTTTATTGGCGTGTAGGACCATATAAAGTAAAGGAGGTCATTAGGAAGTTTGTCTATCAAGTTTCTCTACCTTAAGGATGGAGGATTCATGATGCTTTCCATTGATCACTCTTATACAAAAAGGATTTCAGTTCCTCACCCTATCAGAAAGTTAAAAGAACTACCCTCTGATTGATAGTCCCTATTTAGTGTATGAGGTAGAGGCTATCACTGGCAGACATAAGAATTGTAGAAAAATGCAATTTCTGATTAAGTGGGCTGGATATCCCACAGAAAAGAGCACTTGGGAGCGTTAGGAGAACTTAGAGAATGCAGGAAAGTTGTTAGAGAAATGAAAGAAGAAGGCATCGCAGATAGTTTCAGCCTGGTAGGGGATGATGTCAGGGTAAAGTATATCATTAGTGGGATCCTTGAGATTACAGATATAAACACCAGATCAAGAAGATATATGTTGAAGTTAGATAAAATAAATGCATACCAAAGCATAATTGTAATGGGGTTGGTTCAATTGATTGCTTAACTTACCTTAATGTGATGATATTATTCAATTAATTATGCCAAAACAAACTTATAATGTGACTGAGATGATTCTACTACCTTTTTAAATTCATATGCAAGACCAATTGCAGAAGCTCAAAAGAAGATCAGTACTACATCTAAATTTCAATTAATCTTAGAAAAGTTCATTTATTTGGGATGGATTATAAAACTAAGGCATTCATATGGTTAATATCTACAGTCAATAATTTTTATCTCATACTGATTCCTTTAAGTACTTATTTTTCTGATACTAGTTTCATATTGTATAACATACAAGCTATACAGTCAAATTCATTTATTTTATAAACCCTACACCAATTTGTAACATAGATAATTGCAAATTTGGTAATCCTAAAGTCATGAGTGCAGAAACAACTATACCTGAACAATTTCCTATTTCATTACTCCCACGTATAAACATAGCTGGTGTACTGGGCTTAACATGAATGGAACTAGTTAAGCATTCCTTACCTCCTTGGGGTTAAGCTGCCCAATTGCCCTTGCTATACTCTATATGGGTTGCATCACCCTTTTGTGATAGTGTACCTTTTTATCAAAATTTAGCAAGTTCACAGCTTGCTATCTCAAAAAGATATAAAGTAGTTCCAGTCCCTGACACTAAATTTATGAAATTAAAAATAGTAGATGGCTATCATTTTTAGTATAAATTGTCCAATAAATAAGCTAAGTTAAAAAATGCGGTATTGTAGTTGGCAATCAGTAAGTTTATCGTATATAATTGATCAAAAAACCAACTAAATCTACTAGAATGAAGTATCATAGTTGCTAATTGGTAATTTTAGCATATAATTGGCTAATAAAAATAGTTAATATCAAAATTGTGTATTGTAGAAGGCGAACAGTACTTTAGCATTTAATTGTCTAATAAAAACAACTATATTCACTAAAAAGAAGTATTGTAGATCACAATCAGTAATTTTAGCATATAATTGACTAATAAAAACAAATAAATATACTAAAATGAATTATTGTAAATGGCAATCAGTAATTTTAGCATTTAATTGTTTAAAAAATCAACTAAATCCATTAAAATGAGGTCTTGTAGATGGCAATCAGTAAACTTAAAATACAATTGACCAATTATAGTGAAAAAATAGAAACTATCAAAAACTAACCACCAACTTTATACCTAAAAAAATTGGATTTATAAAATTAACTAAACAGCTATATATATGATAAAATATTTGTGCCTAATTTATCTGATTGGTTGAGTAGTTTAGGAGAGGTGAAAAAGTATACTTGGATGTACAATGTTTTATAGGATACTTTTAAAAATTACAACTAAAAGTTGCCTGAATAACCCAAGTTAAATATAGTTGAATTTATCTATCAGCTAATTTTTATGTTTCCATACACAATTTGATTGACTACTGCAACCACTACTTAAGTTTTACCCATTCCTGTCATCACTATTCTAAGAGCTAAATGACAAAAAACATTGATAATATCACAGCATTACAGTAAAAAAATGTTAGTTTCAAAAACCTCCAGTCACAAGGCTTATATCATGCACTTATGCTATTACCAAAAAGTACTTGAAATATTCTATGGTCTGTTACTACCATTTTTATTCCAATTTTAATCAATTTATCAACTTTTAAATAAAGTTTAAGGTATATTTAAATAAAAGGTTGATCTTAAAATTAATCAGCTTTTTTGTGGTAAGATATTTTAGTGGCAAAAACCCACTTTCTTTGCCTATCTTTGCATACCCAGGCCAACCTTAAAATCAACAAATACCTTAAGCAAATATTTTGTAACATCTTCAGCTCACTTGAAACTTAAAAAATTGCTTTTATTTTCTTTTGATCCAACCCTTTCAGCCTTAAAGCTTAGTTTTTCCATACTTTATGATCTTCTGCCTGGCAAATAATAATCATTAGGATGTTTAAGCTTTTTCAATTATATCAAGTATCAAATTTACTAAAGAGGTAAAATTTGGTACTGTTAGCTCTGATGATAATCAGCTCTACTTTTACCAAATAGTATGATTTCACTAATTTAGATTCTGTTAAAACGTAGTAATTCTATCATACTAAAAGTGCCTATCATATATACCCCCTCAGAATTACTTTCTAAGCAACATCCAAAGGACCATCCATGTTTAAGCTCTTAAGGGGTACCTTTGAGGGTTTTGTCTGCATTTTTGAATATTCTTACTAATTTATAGCAAAGTTTATTTATCAGGTCTGTCGGGTCATGGGAGAGCAACTCCTAAATGGCTGTATTATCTCAAGGCCCTGAAGCCCCTAGTGAGTTTATAGGCCATCAAGGCCTTATGAAAAAGCTAAATTAGGAAAAGGGAATTTGAGAAACAGTAGTTTATTAAAATAAATCCCTGAGGTATTTATAAGACCTTGAGGCTAGAATCAGGACTGGGAAGAAATTGTTTGGGATAGGAAGATCTCAGTATCCGTTGACAATTGAGATAATAATAATATTAATACAGGTGTATGGGACCAGCCTCAGCATAGTTCACCAGTGAATCCTGAAATGTTAATTGATTGGGGTACAAATGCTGAGATGGGATTCTTCCACAACCTGATTGATTTTTGACATTCTCAGCACTGGTTGCCAGTGCTGTATAATTAAGATTAAATATTATTGGAGATGATACCTGATACTTTGGATCAGGCCAACCCAAGTTAATGGGGAGCCCAATAAGGCATTTGCCATATGTGAGTTGTGACCCCTAGCGTGGCTTCCCACAATAAAGGGAGAATCCCAAAAGAGCTCCCTCCAAGCCTCAGCTAGGGGGTCAGAGACAAGATGGGTGCACCAGATCCTGGTGGCAGAGTTGTATGGGCAAAGGCTTTCAGCGCGGAAAAAAGAGGGATCTGGCAAGCGTCATTATGGAGTGGCCCCAGCATTGGCATAAGTGCTGGCATCAGGATGGGACCCAGCATCAGCGCTAAAGCTGGCATTGGGAAGAGGTCCTGGAATTGGGGATGACACCCAGCATCAGTGCTGGAGCCAGCATTGGGAAGAAGTCCCAGAATTGGGATGACATCTGGCATCAGCATAAGAGCTGGCATCAGAGATGACACCTGACTTTGACATAAAAGCCAACATTGGCATGAGAACTGGCATTGTGGATTGACCCCAGAGATTAAAATTGATGGTGTTGGCCCATTGGATCCTATTATGTTTTTGGGAGGCCCTTAGTCCCCCTCATCCTGGCTTGCTTACTTTGAGAAGGGGTCAGGGTACCTGGGCTTGGCTGCCCAGTATTCAGAATCAGACCAGCTGGGGGCACCACCAACTGATCCTACTGCTTTCATACTGGCTTGACCGCCTAATTGGCGGATCATGGGCCAGGACAGGTCATACCTCCTGGGTTGTTTAGTCCCAGGGTAGGCTCCAGGCCAAAGGCTCTTGGCAGCAACCGCCCATCCTCCTTTCTGGGAATTAGCTCTTGTGGGGAACATGGGGGAGCCTGGAAGGGAGCACCAATTTTCAGGACTTGGGGGAGCAACCTCTAACTGGATGTATTAACTCAGGGTCCTGAAGCCCCCAGCAAGTTAATAGCCATCAAAGCCTTAAGTAAAGCTAAAATAGAAAAAAGAGATTTCAAGAAATGGTAGTTTAATTGAATAAAGTCTTGAGGTATTTGTAGGACCTTGAGACTAGAATTGGGATTGTGAAGGGAAGGATTTGGGATAGGGAGATCTCAGCATCCATTGACAATTGAGATAGATAATATTATTAAAAGGTCAGTGGGACCATCCTTGGCATAATTTGCTGGTGAATCCTGAAAGGGTAGTTGATTGGGGTGTGAGCGCCAAAATGGGATTATGCCACAATCTGATTGATGTTTTGACATCCTCAGAATTAGTTGCCAGTGTCAAATATTTACTTTATAATTAAATATTATTGGGGTTGATCCCCAATACTTCATATCAGGCTCAACTCAAGTTAGTGGGGAGCCCAATTTAGAATTCACTTGTAGGTAAGTCACAACCCTGGTTGAAGCTTCCCCCAATAAAAAGGGAGAATTCAAACAAGGTCACCCTTAAAAAGGCACTAATTTCATTCTTACAATAACCTATGAAAATAATAAAATAGTTATTTTCAACTATTTCTTAAGCTTTCTAAAATTATTAAAAAGCCTCATAGTTTATTATAATAATTTTAGAGAGTTTAATTTTAGCCTTTCAACTGATATGAGTTTTTTTGGCCTTCTTTACAAAGTTTTTAAATCTATATTCAGGCTTGGTTTGGATTAAATGGCATATATAAACTTATACAATTTATATATATGTTGATCAACTACACAAAGTCTTAAATATAAATAGAATTTAGATGTTTTATTAGATTACTCTATCATAAATTAGCACCAATATTGATTAAAACTTAAAAACTTATTTATATTAGAGTATACTAAAAAAAAGCTAAGTTATTCTATTTATTTTTTTTGTTAAAAAGCACTCAGATTTTTGAGTTTAATATTACTTTTCTTACTCCAAATCTAAAAGACGAACCAAAAGAGTATTAACATCATATATAAAGGCCTTGTTTTCTTTTGGTAAAAAGATTTGCCTTCATGTTTAAGCTCTAATTTCAAAACTTAATATCTTAACATTCATAAGGATAGAATAGTATATATCATAGTTACCAAAGCTTTATAAAAACAAGCATTAGCTAGCGGTAGTAACTTTGATTATTACTACAAGTTGAACAAAGTCATTAAAAAGTTAAATAGTTATTGTTGATATTAGCATTAATTATTAAGTTTTGTCTAGTTCATGTCAGATTTAAATTCCACTTAATTGTTTTTGTTATGATGTAACTTATCTTTGTTATACTTTATACAAAAGTGGTACATCATTATATCTTTATATTGGTAAATAATCCTATACTTAAGCTAATTTCTCTTTTCCCAGTCAATATAGATAACAATCCATGAGTTTATTTAGTTGCATTATAGAAATAAATATCTAGATATATGTTTATAGTTTAATATTTCATAACACAGCCATTTTATAGCTCTATAACTGATAGATTAAGAATGAAGGGAAGTGTCAGAAATTTGACTATGGGCTCTGCTAGTTGGCAGGATAACCAGTATAAGACTGGTCAGCCCTTGCCATTTTACCTTAGGCATTGGGGCTAGCAGCGCTGGCTAACCCCTTGGCTTTTCACACACGTCATTTTGGGGATCCCCTAGCCTAAACCCTAACTAACAAAAAAAATATAAACTTATAACAAAAGATAGAATAGGCAAAGGGAAATATTTATTGAAAGGAAAGCGCCAGGTATTTATATTATTTACAAAAGGGCTACTTCACCCATTGCTGACCTATCAGCTCTTCTGCTGGTTCTTCCAGCCAACCACTTCTCTTATTCTTCTATTTCTTCTTCTTCTATATTATCTCTTCCCTGGCGTCAACCCTCTCGCTTCATCCTTCCCAATGTCTAAATTAGTTTTGGCTCATCCTCAGCTTTAAGTCGCCAGTGAGCCATATAATTATAATACAAATAAATGTTAAACTTGTATTCAACCTTTGAGTTGATATAATTGCACCGTAAACCACTTAATTTTCTCGTTTTGACTTGAAATATCTCAGCATCTCGCCAACATCTATTCTCCTCTTATCTTAGTATCAAATTAGGCACTGGAAAAACCTCGGCCACCCCAAACTCATAATTTTTGGATCTTCCAACATTGGATAATCAGGCAGCAAACATATGAAGCAAATACATTGGCTTCCCACCTGAAATACAATGAGCCACAAATGGCCATTGGCATCAACCATTGATTCTAGTGACTGATTAGATCATCCTCAGCTATTAGTCACTGGTGATCCTTCTAAAAATTCGGGCCACCAATTGGCCCCAATCAAACCTAAATACCAACTTGGCAGAATACTAATTTTGGCTCAACAAAATTGGGGAGCAACTAACCAGCAATTAAACTAAATAACACAAAATTCAGTCATAAACCATTCCACTGGGATTGGCTATATCATTCCAAATAACACTTTAATTATTCGAGGATTCCATCTAGTTTAAAATCATGACAGGAAGACTATTAGGTTTTAGCACTTTTTGAAAGTCTAAAAGCTTGTTTAGATATAGCCAATTAATTTTTTTACCAAAAACCTGAACATAAAATATAATCTTGTACATGGTAAGGTTGTAAGCCTATTATAAACATTACTTAATGAAGTATGGGATAGATACTAAATCATACCTCATAGTAATATACAAATTTATGTTGTTTCTGTTTTAGTGTCATAAAAGTTGTCATACTGATAAGAGATAGTTATTCGCCCAGTGAGCAGATCAAGCTTCTAAATGGTGATTTAGGTAGAGTTTGGGAGGTCCTGTAAATTTGGTAATTTTTTCAACGGGTTAAGCTTTGCTGATGCACTAAATTGACTATATTAGGATCACAAGCCCTTGATTGACAGTTTTCAAATTTAAAAAATCTTCTCCTGCAGTTTGTGACATTGATCCTCCCAATCCAAGTGAAACTTTATCCTCTGGCAGGTCTTCATAAAATAAGGGTCCAAGGTATGGCAGTACTATCACAGGGGTTCCAGGAAGTGGAAATGTGTACTTGCAGCTGGGCAAGCATCCTGCTGCAACTGAGTCAGCCATGGTGCCCATACCTTTGGGATCCCTTTACAAGACATAAAACTAGCTAGGTAAAATACAATACTTGAAATAAGTTAAGGCAAAAATGTTTTTTAAATTCTAGACTAAAACATTAATATGGTGCTGGGTTAATTAATGTGATGAGAGAGATAGAGAATTATAGTAAGCGAATAGAAGGTTTGGGCTTTTCTTTCTTGTAACAATCACTTTAGTTACTATGATTTGATTCAAACAGCAAATTTGGATAATCACACACAGGAAAGATGGGCGACTTTAATAACAAAAATAGTACAACATGGGCGAGCGTCGCAGCAAGCAGTGCGCTTAATGGTGCAACTAAGGGCAAGAAACGCCCTGGAGGGGGACCAGGAACCCAAGCCGTAAAAAAATTGCAAACTCAGACACCATCTGGGTTTATGGTATTTACTGTAAAGCACGCGCAATATATGTACATTCAATTCAACCAACCTTTGTCAAAGGTGGAACATGGGATCAGACTCTTCCTTGGGGATGAGTCACCGACCCTGTGGGAGAAAACATGTGAGGCACAGCCCTCACTTTTCACTCACGCGGTGTATGTAGCCACCAACAACATGGGCCGCGGCTGGATCAATTATGGTTTCAAAACAGCCGATGAAGCCAATGCCGCAGCAAAAATCTGTGTGGAAATTGCCCTCTCTGAGGGCAAAAAAAATTGTGCGCACCAGATGGAACAAGGCGGAAACTTTGTTCATCTCCTTTGACTCGCTCCCCACCAACCTTCCTCATAAGGTAATTGAGCAGGAGCTCCGCAAAGGTCTTGTGGCCTATGGAGAAATCCAACAACTTGAATTACAGCGATTTTGCTTAATGCCTGACCTGTGCACGGGCAAAGCTATCGCTGTAATCAACCCCTTCCCAGAAGTGGAAGAGATTTATCCAGAATTCCCCTGCAGCAGAATTTCACTTCGCAGATGGGGGCCAGTCAGCTGCATTCTGAGTTACACCAGAACGCGCACCACCCATTTGCAACCACTGTGGCTCACTGGGCCACAAGGAACATGCATGACCTGTAAAAGAGGGCTTAATAGAAAATGATTTTTGTGAAGAAGCTATGGACGAAGATAAATGAAAACTTCGCCAAAATGACTGATGGCCACCACCCATTCCGCTGGGGTGAAGATGAACTATACTCCATCGTGGACCCAGTTACAAGTAAACAGCGTAAAGCAGCACAAAAATCCTGCAAAAGAGCGGCAGCTGAAGCGGCGGCACATGCGGAATCCGCCATTAACCATGGACAGATTCAGGAGTATATTTCAGATATTCACCAAACCAACCAATCAGAACAATATGCCCAGGTCGAAAATTTTCACAGTAACCAGACTGAGCCACAAAGCGTCATCATTCATGCACATATTGAGGAACAATGCAACCACCATTTGGGTGAAAAATGCGGTGCACAATGCAACAAAGTTGAACCTCAAAAATCTAAAATTCAATCAACAACCCGCATCAAATCAACATGAGACCTGTGCAGGAAAAGTTGATGCAAATGCAAAAAACTGCAATTACCTTGAATCATTGGGTCAGATCAAAGGAACCAACAATGGCAGTAAAAGAGTTGGAGTACAGACGCGGAGCATGGCCAAAATGAGCCGTGGTGGGATAGGACCAGAGGGTCCTCCCAACTGCTCCTGAGGCGCCGCGGGCACCTCAGTGTCAATAGGGACATTAAATATCGTGGGAGCCAGGGCTCATACATCCCAAGCTAAAAAGCTGGCATTCCTGCAAAAACCCCTTGTAGACATCTTGGCCATCCAAGAAACCCACTGCCTACAAGGGGAAGAAGAATCCTGGTCAACCAGGGTTGCACCATCACAATCAGTATGGACGTCTCACTGTGAGGTGATAGTCCAAAACAACATAAAATTTAAAATTACAAATTCATCATCACACTTGCACAGTCGAGTCCTGGTAGCAACAATCACATGCCAAGATGAAATAATTTCGTTAGCATGTATCTATGCACCGTGCACTGCAACTGAGAGAAAAATTTTTTTTGAAAAATTTCTACTCTCACCCTCCCACCAGATATCATCATGTTAGGCGATTTCAACTGCTGGGATAACCCCAATACAGATCGATGGCCTAATCCCAGGGGATACCCACCTGGACACGTTGAATATTGCACAATGAAGGCATCTCTTGGCTTACAGGATGCTCTTCCCCCCAATTCACCAATCCTTCCCCATATGACAAGACCCAACATATGTGAGGGACTGCTCATATCAATGAGTCATATTGACCACATCCTCATCCCACAATTTCACCACTCAAGAATCTCCAAATTTACAACAAAAAAGACCAATTTTTCTGATCATCGATTAATTATGGTGCAGTTAGCACCAACCCAATCCCACACACAGGTGTCGCCTAGGAGAAAGCTTCACTCAGAAAATATAAGATTGCCTGAGATATCTGACAGGGTTGAAAACAAGGCTACAAACCCAGAATTCACAGCCCCATTCACTTTAAATCCCATCAGAACATGAGAAAATTTCAAAAAAGATTTAATCAACAAAACCTGACATATTGCATCACGAAAGTATACTGCGGACACAGCCACAATCAAGCGTACCTTGGCAGAACTAAACCACCTGGAAATAAATACTACGAGATCTGGCTATAGCCCTAATTGGGGACGCAAATGGGCAGAAATTTCAGCCTGACTTAACAATCTCATCTTTGAACACCAACACAGAATCAAAGTATCGAACAAAGGTAAGTTCATAAAGGAAGGCAAAACCTGTTTGACATACTTCTTCTGCCAATTCCACTCCCGTGGAAACCAGCCCACATGCACACAGGTCCGCAAGACCAATGGCACTGTGGCAACTGACCCTGAGGAGCTCAAGGCAGAAGTACACTGCTATTACACCAAATTATATCGCGATATGCCAACAAATCCACAAAAAATTAAAGAATTTATTCAAACTGCCAAGATACAAAGTACACCACCAAATTACAATATACTATCCCTTATCACACGGTAGGAGCTTTGGGAAACAATTTGCGGTACACCACTTAGGAAATGCCCAGGGCCTGATGGGATACCCTACGAATTTTACAAAAAATATTTTCAACAAATTTCCCCCCTCCTATTGGCGTCAATGAACCAGAGTTTGTTGGAAACATGCTTATTACCAGGAGGCCATGAATCCTACGTTATAACCTTGTATAAAAAGGGTGACAAGTTGGACCTGGCCAACTGGCGCCCAATTGCACTCTCCAACACTGACACAAAAATTCTAACAAAAATTCTAGCAGCTAGATTAGGCGCAATTGCATCTGACGTCCTATCACCCAACCAGTTTGGGTTTATACCAGGGCGTTCAATCTGGAACAACATACACCCTGTTGCAAACATTTGCCAATCCAAAGCAACTGGTGCCCTGGTCTTCTTGGATCAGGAAAAGGCGTATGACCGTGTTAGCTGGCCATACCTAAAAGAATGTCTACATGCCTTAAAACTCCCACCAAGATTCATAAAATGGGCGATGCTCTTAACAGAATCAGCAACCATGGCTGTATGCGGCCCTGGATTCCTAACAAACAAGATTAAACCACACAGAGGGCTCAAACAAGGGGATCCCCTCAGCCCACTGTTATACAATTTCAGCTTTGACCCGCTCCTCCGAGTAACTGACTCACATCTCATGGGGATAACCGCACAAGGACAACCAACAGTCAAGATACTGGCCTTTGCAGATGACTGCGTAGCAGGTATAGCAAACAATGTAGATGCCCAACAGATGGAACACATTATAGAGGAATACTCCAAGGTGAGCAATGCATCGCTCAACAAAAGGAAGACAGAAATCATCATCTTAGGAAAATACACAAACAATTGGGCCACAACATCAGAACCTCACACCAACACTCGAAGAAAAAACCCAATTATTTTACCCTTTGCAACACCTCCCACCACCACTCCTGTCTGACACCTTGGAATCTGGCTAGAATCAAGGGGATATGCTAATGAGACAATGGAAAGTAACCTGTTACAAAGGGTATCCAAACGCGTCGCCTCCCTCAAGGGAAGAACCCCAGGACTAACAGGACGAGTTACAGTTGCTAACTCGCTCATCCTCCCAGTACTGTGGTACCAGGCCCATGCGATAGCCTTCTCACCTACCTTTATAACCTCAATTCGCGCGCTTATCCAGGGCTGGCTGTGGCCTGGCTCTCACCCTCCTATACGGATGAAAACACTATTTGGCCCACACTCAAGCGGAGGCATGGGACTAATAGATTTTGAGAGCCATGCCAATCACATCCTAGGTACCTGGATAAAGGAAATCCTTGCTCCAGACCTCCTGCAACAACATTGGTCCAGAGCAGCAAGGATTAACTTTGCACAGGCGCTCAAATTAACCAACCCACATAGTCCACCCAGACTACTTTCATACCTTGCCAAGCACCCTACTGCAACGGGTCCACATGGAACCTCCCCTTATTTCAAACATATCCTCCAAACTATCCGCTGTATGGGATGGACCATAGAGAACATGGGTACTATACAGGGAAGGGGACGACCCAGCCCCCAATTCAAATTAAGAAACCCATAAAACCACCCCCAGAGGGATATGCTCGCAACAACCCCAAGCATAGCTGGGATAGAATACCTAGATATGCTGGACATTCCCTATGATTTAACCACACAGAAAGCATGTGGAAAATGACACACCACCCACTCCTACAACCAAGGATAAGAGCAAACGCCTGGCACTATTGAGAAGGACTTATAGGATGGCGGACCACTCCAACTCCCTCCACAAAACATGTGCAGTATGTGGAGGGGAGGGATCCCTACATCACCGCCTAGAAACATGCCCCCCAACCAAAGCTATATGGCAGGAAGTCGCACGCATGCTCAAGATTCAAAACGAACAGGAATTCTTGATATCAAAGAGTATCTTCGCGCTCCAGATCGAGTCACCAATCCCATCTACCCTCCGCTCCCTAATAATACCCAATGCAATGTGGACAATACACACAATTGCATTAGATGCGTTCAAGGGCACGGTCCCAACCATTCATGGGATTATTAACAGATTTCATGTCCACTTACTAGAGCACTTCTTAGCCTGGCTCTATGGATATATGAGACCAAGACAAAAAGCGCTCATAGAATCATGGTTCCCACTCTGGTTCCTCCACACAGACCCTTTCCTTCACACCTGCTCCATAGCAGGGGAAACCCCTCAGAGTAGTGCACCAACCCCCATACCTGGCAGTCCCGCTGGCAACAGGGGTAACTTGAGTACCCTGGGGTGCCCAATTTTTATATTTCTTAGTTATTCTCTTAGTTTCACATATATTTGGTAATGTCTGTCCCCTGGTCGGCTTACCTCAGTTAAATAAAAATAGAAGGTTTGGTATCTTATGTTATGCTTAATGTTGCTGAAACAAGGTGTTTGCAGCTTAGAATATATAGGAGGATATATTTGGCTGAAAGATAGCTTTTGATCAGGAAAAACTAATAATTTTTAATTATATAATCGTGGTGAGCCAGCACCCCTATTTATATACATGGTTAAATCAACTCATTTGCAAAGTAGGAAATGTTCTTCTTGCTGACTTTCCCTCATAGTGGAAAGAGCGCTTTTCAAATCACTAGAAAAATAAATGCATTTGTATCATTTTAGTCTCATTGACTCAGCGCATGGCTCAGTCAAAAAGGCAATCCAATTAGTGCTTTACACTTCAGTAGTAAAAAAACTTTGATAAGTAATATATTATTTCATATCACCTGCTCAGCGTCCAAATAAACCATCAATTAATATCTAAATAACCAATGACATAAGTTTAATACATATGAGAACCTCACAACCTTGATCATATCCAAGTATCTAAAAGTTAAAGCCATATGATACTGATACCAAGGGCAAGTGAGACCCAGTTGTCAACTCAGCCAGATGTTGAAGCTGAAACAATAATCTAGCCAAGCCTGACTTTAACTATAGATAAAGTTTTAACAGATGGGAAGCAAAAATTATTGAGGACAATTCATGAATAACCCAAAAAGTTTTGTAAAGCTTAGTCAATCCTCATTAAAAGTTCAGAAACTAAATTGATTATTGAGTCAGCAACCAAATTGGAAGTGGTTAATAATTTTTCAATTATACCTATAAGGTTGTTGTTATGCTAAAAGATATACAAAACTATATAGAGAAGCTTCAAGTAGATTGGTTATATGAAAATCAATTTTGCTTGAGCTAGCTGCCAGTGGCAGACAGAAATTAGGTCAGATAAGATTCAATTTTTTATATGTCATTTATGCTTCTCTAAGTCTCCTATTTTAGCTAGCTTTTAGCTTATATCAGAAGTCTTATTCAGCAGTAGAGCTAAATTAGAAAAATAATCAGATTAGGATTTCATTTAGGGAGCTAGCATTCTATGAAGTTCCAGCAGAAAAAAGCGCAAGCATTTGAAGGCATGGTTATGCTATAAATTTTGCTATCTCCCCTTTAGTGAGTAGATGTTGGTTTTTCCACATCATTCCTCTACCAAATGTTCTCTCAAGGAAGACAAATGTAATTTTTCATAAGTCGTAATCCACACAGGGATGATACCATTGATAAGATAGTTATGTGAGTAATAATTGGATGATAGATGAGTGAATATAATGGCAACCTCACCTCAAAGGAGTTTAGTTAGAGTTTTTTAGATCTTAGTTAGAAAATTCGTGGTGCTGCTTATTGAAGTATGTTAAGATCATATTATTGCTCAGCTTTAATCCATGGAACATAAAGCGGTTGAACTCATTTTAAAGCTAGGGCAACTTGAAAGATACTCAAGAATGGTCACAAGGAAACCTGGAACAACAGATAATTTGTCATATCACATGAGTGAAATGGTCATAGATTAAAGGATATCTAGGTGACTCAGCTGATTGGAGAATGAGAATGGCTGTAACGTGAAAGCTTTGGGAAAGAATGACAAGGAGATAAAGCAGCAAGAGAATAATTTTGGATATGATTAAACAAGACGTGATTAAACTTAAAACCCATTATAAGAGATCTAATTGTGTAATATCTAGTCAGATAGACAACGATTTTTGTATAAAGCACCCGTTTTTATGGTGCAAACAGTTATGCAGAAAAAATCAGCTGAGTGGAGGATCTAAAGTTTTCTCTTCAATTTAGACTATAACTTTTTGATAAAGAAAAACTATAAGGTTTTGATGGTTTTACAAAGATATAATAAACAGCGCCAGCAATCTCCAAAAGGCTTGGCACATTAAAGATCATATGTCTCATGAAGCACTAAAAGTTTTTAGTGTAAGGCATGAGCCAAGACTTCTTTAGGCGAAAAATAAGGTCTTGTTTTTTTAGATAAAGTATATAAGATGTTCAAAACATAAAGGATGTCAAATTGCATATGATTATCTGTGCCTGTTATATTGTTGGCAATTCACGTTATGTTTCTACCTAAAATTGCAGCATCTGGGACAATTTATATATTTGCTTTTTTGTATAAGATTGTGTAATAGAGTGTACTTGAGTTGCATTCTACTTTTAAAGGTGCACATGATGCTATATTGTAAGAGGGTAATACGTTAAGAGTGGTAATGAAAGAATTGGTTGATATGTAAGCACCTAACAGGTTGAATGTAGACCAGGCCAACACTCTTATCTAAATGATTTTTATATACCAAGGAAATATAGGTATGTCACAAAAGACAAACTTGATCATTAAGAACATAATTCACGTTGAACAATGTAAAGGACTTTTACCAATGTAGAACCCTGGTGGTTTTACTTATGAAAGAGCTCATTTAACTGCATAAGCTAAATTAATAATGTTTGAAGACAGCTAGTAGAATAAAGTCTAAAAAAGTGCTTACCTCCATTAAGTCTTGTTGTAAAATAGATAAGATGAACTTCACCTAAACGTCACCCAAAGGAGTAAAAATAACAAGGAAAAAATCTAGATCTGTCTTTAATAATATACCTATTGAGCTTTTCATACCAAGGAAAATAATTATAAGAGATTTCAACATTATGAATACTTTCAATACTTCATATGGGAATCATTGCCTATATGTCAAGACTTGACTTAATGCTTGCATAGACTGAACTCAAAAGAGCATGTGATATTGCTTAGTAAATCCTAGATAAATATACTTGAAAGGGAAAACAGCCTTGTTTAAGTAACAAATTTAACTACCCTTATATTTGTGTGCATTAACACTTAGGTAGTAGATAAATAGTCTTGGAAGCGCGCGTTGAATACTTAAGTAGTTTCCAACAAAACCCAAAGAAAATATTGTAGTTATGACTGGATGATAATAGTACATATTTTATATTTACTACATGAGACAATCTATGAAAATATACAAACTTCGTTGGCAGATGCACCTAACTAAACATTAATCAGCATTTGTACTGGGAGTGAATCTCAGTATTAGAACAATTAGATAATCTAAGTGGCAACATAAAAAACCAGCTTTTGTTGATTATATAGAATTTAAAACAATCATATTGTTGATTTGAAAAAATTATTAAGCAAATTAAATTATTTTCCAGTTTGAAAAAACTTTTAAGTGCTTAATCTGTTATGTCATAAATTAGTCTATAATTCTTAGAATTCCTCTAGTTTGACTAGAATCTACAGCAAAGTGTTACAATCATCAAGATAATCCCACTATTACCACTATTATTTAGCCTTTTAAAAAGCAGATAACACTCCTTAAGGTGTGGCTGATCAACATGGATGAGATTGATATCTGGTCTCAAAGGCCCCACACCCTAGGCCTATAGATATATATGCTGAATCTGCCGACCTTCTTCATACCAACATTCCTCACCAACTAAATATGTGCTAGCTATAGATTCTAAAAAAGCAGGCAGGACCTTACATCTTTTATTACTGTAAAATTGGAGGTCAACTATCTTCTCAAGGCTATGACTTTTGCTGTTCACTTTGCACATACACCTTTATCTGATTACACCCTGATCCCAAAAATTAAAATTCTATACTTCTAAACATGTTAAATTCCTAATTTCTTTTTCGCTAAGGCTCTATGCTCATAAATAAGATATCTATAAAGGTAAGTTTTAGGCTTTTCTATATATATAAACTTTTATGATAATATCAAAGTAAAGGTGTTTGAGGATGTCTCATTGGCACTTAATATAAAAAGCTAAAATGGTTAATGGACTGCGATGCTTAATTTTTTACGTTGCAATTGGCTGGCAAGGTAATTTTGGAGTTGGGCCACATCTCTACCTACTGCCATCAACTCTCATATCTTTTTATATTTAAGTTCTATGAATCTTGCAACCATTGACTCCAAGATTTGATACAGTTCTTTCATGGCTACATCATCTCTAGATTACTAATTAGATTCCTCCAACTCATGGCTGTCATCAGAGTATGGCCAAAATGGCCACTTGCTCAGGGGGTGCTGAATGGAAGGGTGAGCCACTTGTGAAGAGTATTTATTTGATCATATGGTGCATTGCCATGCAATTTGGAGAGTCTTGCTCTTAAGCATGTGTTGCTTTTACTCATGGTCTTAAGCATTTCCAATCATGTTGAAAACCTGGAATTTATATATTGGGGGCTGTTCCTAAAAATTACTTTGAATTTCTCTCAACCTCTGCTGACAACAATAAAGTAAAGATAAACCTTCAACTGAAATTCTTCTATGTTTGGCGTTTATAACAACAAATAGTAACTAAAGAATGATTCTGTGGAAATACCTAAATACTATAGAAATTTGGAAAGTATTTAGTCATATAAGGATTTAGAGTACTTAAAGTAGGACTTGTCTTGTACTAAACCATTTTTTTCATAAAACAATATTTTGTATCTTGGTTTGTATTTGCGGATTTCAATTAAACTAATTCTCACTGATCTTTTAGTTTTTTAAAAATTATATTGTGGAGCTCTTATTGAGTTTTAATGTGTGGTTTCTGTTCTGAGCTTACCTGTGGCTCCCAATGTTCTCATGACCCTTCCTGGCTTTTGAACTGCATGAATTTTTCAGTTTTCTCAATCAATAAGCTATAGAATTAATTTGCTTCATATTATAATAATATGCTCATTTCCTAGAGTCATATAGACAGATAAAACTTTTTAGATGGGGTTTCAGTCATATGTTATTCATTAATGATTGAAACCAAAGTTATAAAAGGGGTTCCTCAGGGATTCATTTTCAATGTTGTGTGCAATATCTTTTTGAACAGTATTTATATATTTGTGTCCTCTAAAGTCATGGTGAATGGCTGTTAATTTATTGCGGCAGTCAGGGAGTATATAAAGGCCTCCATTGTTAGGAGTTCTAGACCAATTGAAGCCTATGAAAAGTGCTTTGGAATTTTATAATTTATTTAGGCTTGCTGACCATTTAGATGTGACTTGTTTGGTATTCTTTCTAGCTAACACAATAGTACAAAGACTATTCTATTAGAACTGGTGTTTACTGAAGAGGGGTTTCCATAGTTCATGGAATTAACCCCTATAGTTGAGCCTTTCTCAACAATAATTTCCGCAAGATGAGACCTAGGGAAAGACTTCAAGTGATGCACATGGGCTTGGAAGTATGTGATATGTGTGGTCTCATCCTTGATATAGTATTCTGTTCCAATAGGCATGACAACAGTTGCAGGTCCCATTCAGATGACATATAACTTCTCAGTTTTTCTCCATGCATATGATAGAAAATCAGTTTCTGCCCCTAACTCTAATATAGGCAATTTAGGTCTTCTGTTACTCTTTAGTACACTCCTTAAGTTAATTCACGATATCGCTTCTGACATATAGCTGAATCTTGACTAACTCCTCACCTAACTATTCCTGGTATCTTCTGTGGGGTAAATTTACCTATACGCTTCCATCACTCAGGCTAACAAGCTTGGTAATGTGGCTTCTCTTCCATATAGCGCTTTAATAATGACATGCCAATAGACCTGTAGTAGCTAAACTGGTAAGTCAACAGGGCTAATTGTGACAAGAAGTTTAATTTTGATCTGTGGTTAAAGCAATATTTAAAATCTATCACAAGGATTCCGTCCACTCTTTTCATGATTCTGGTGATATAGTGTGTATAGCGTGGTAAACTGCTGCTTGACTCCCGCTACGTCCATTAGATGTCTCATAATTTTGAGATGATGTTTTGTCCATTATCAAAAAACCAATTTCTGAGGGCATCCTTAGAAAGTAACACCTGGCTTAAGATTATCATGGTAACTTTTGAGAAAAGCGCCATGACTGCAATTGCTTCTATTCAAATGGTGAAGTGATTTATTGCTGCAATGATAAACTGGTTACAACTGAATGACTAGGGAAATGGTCCTACAACGTTGATAAATGTTGAGAAAAGGTGCACTTGGAGGGACAGGCTGAAACAGACTTCTTTGTGAGAGGTTTATATTGGGTGCATTCAATACTGAGCTCCAGAACCTGACGCATATCTTTAAAAATTGCCTCCCAGTAGAATCTCCTTGAGATGCTGGTATGTCTTCTTTAGACTTCCGTGGCCTACTTGAATGTGTCAATCTATAATTAAGTTATTCTTTCACTCAGCTTCACGCAGGGTAACCATTTACATGTAATACCTTCACCCGCTGTTCTTATCTGACCCTCATTGCTCTTAAACAAGTCTATGAAATCTTCTTTACTACACCTTCTTCCATATTCCCATTCACCCTCAGGTCTTTTTATTAGTTCATAGATTCTATTGCTTTTGTAAGCTTGCAAGTGGAAAATACATAATTGCAATAAGTTATACGCGTTTAGGTTCTTCTCTATTGCCATGTTCAAGATCTCAAAGTTGTAATTTTGCAGCTGAACAACTCATCTTGAAAGTCTTCTGTTAATTTTATGTTCATCAACCATCTCTATGAGGCGTGCTCCATAATTATCTTGAAATGTATGCTGTAAACGTAGGTCAGAAGTGAAATATGACTCTGATAACCTCTAGGCACTTTTGCTCTGTAACTGTGTAATAGTGCTCTGCTCTGGTAAATGTTTTTAAGTAGAACTCTATAGCGTGATCTACTTCTTTGTCCAACTGAGATAAGACAACGCCCATAACTATGTCACTGGTGTTTGTGTATATGCAAAAAGGACTTTGCAAAGTTTAGGTAAATCAGAATCAGGGCCTCCATCAACTTCTGCTTGAGTTGATTGAAGGAATCATCTTTGAGCTATAAAAAGCCCTGAGGGGCTCCTAATGAAGGCAACTTTGCGAGATGAAAACCTAGGTTACTGCCCCCACCACACTAGGATTGCGCGTACCTAAGAACCACCAAATGTGGGCTTGACCACGATTTTGGTGTAGATTGCACTACCCATGAAACTGACATATGTCCGCCCTGTTTAATACTGAGCAGACCGTATGCACCAGCCAAGACAGGCAAATTGCCTCTCATCCCCCTTGTGGGAGACAAGAATCAATGAACCCACAGGTTTAAGGCCCCTGAGGGGAGAAGCAGAAGCCCTATCCTTTTTCAATTTCTTTTTAGCAGAGTTGTACTCTACAGCCCCTTTTTGTACAGGAAGCCTTGGAGTCCTTTTAGATCTGATGCAATTTTCTTGCATGATCAATTTCACCACCAGACAGCTCATGTCAACTGAACTGGCAGCTAGCCGAGCTTCAGGCCAACTTGGCAAACTGCAGCATTATTGTAGTGAGGTGCACTAAAGAGCAGACAGCCAAGATTTCTCCTCCCTTGTCCTGAGATCTGCAACCGCGCATCCCTAGCTCATGTGGAGGCCATTTGACAGGCGCTATGCCTGACTCATAGCCTTATTCCTACCCATATTCTCCCCTCAAGGAGTGGTAGACATCATGAGAACAGGTCAACACAGTCATCACTACCATCCCGCACTTCTTTCAGACACTACAGGACCTGACCAATGTTCCTCTCTAGGTTCTGGTGTTAGCTATTCACCCATGTTTCCATGAGATTTCCTCAGTTGCGCCACGTGGAGGCCCCAGCTCGCTTATACAGCTCCCAAAGAAATCATCTTGCTCTTGTTTCCAATTGAAAGTACTCCTTTGTTAAGCAGTTGCACAAACGCTTGTTGATGTATGTGAAGTTTGGCAAAAATGGTTGTATTATCCTACCATGCATAAGAGCACCTGGACATTCCCATGCACTTGGGGGAACTCATTGTGGCAAATTCATCGACCTTCCCTTACCAGGGCTTGATTCCTCTTTGGTTCACTTCATTGCTCATAAATTCCTAATTGGCTTTTCAAAAATGAGCAATGTATTCAAATTTAGCTTGAGGTCATTCTCTCTTAAAGGGTGAAAACCTCCTTTAGATGTGCCATGTGATCCTTGAATGTCTTGCTGAACACTGTAATGCCATCCAAGAAGACGAGAACATAAGACATATTCCAGATCTCCAAAAAAAGAACCATTAATATCGGGATTTGTAGCCACGGCGTTGCAAAAGCCCTGATGTATGTGTCAGTTTGTAAAGTCCTTGGCTGGTTACCAGCGCACAATTCTTATGATTTTGGTGACATATCCATCTGTCAGTATCCATCTTCTAGGACCATTGCTGAGAATTATAACCTCCAAGTCATTTTAATGCATTGTTGATGTGCGATAGTGGCATGAATCTTTCTTAGTCAGGTTGTTGAGCCTTCTAAAACCCATGACTATTCATTGGGTCCCATCCTTCTTTTACATTAGTAGAAGGGGCGACGCCCAAGGACCCTTGGAGTGGAGTACCAGGCCTGCATCCATAGGTTATTGTAATTTTTTGAAAAGTGTTCTTTCACTTCAAATGGCAATAAGATTTGATCAGAAGGGTATGGCACTACAATGTCAATATTGTGAACTCCTCCCTTAAAGAGGCTATAATTTGTGAGTCTGCTGCTAAAAATATTTAAATACTGATCCAAGAGCTCGTTGATTTCACGCTCTTCCGGTGTAGTTGGCTATTGCAGCCTAATCGCTTTAATGCAGGAAATTGTATAAACTTATTAATGTTGGCGTAAGAGTAAATCTTTGCTTTAGCTATGGTTTCTCCTTTTTTAATTTTAACAAGTTACTTGATTATGTTCCTAAGGTGGATTTTGATTTATCCTTGTAGTTAAATCGTAAAATCAAAGAATCACACTAGGGTCTTGGTCTCTAAATCCTTTGAGGAAGTAGTTCTCAAGCAATTTTTGTTTTTATATCAATACTGATGCTGACCAGAATAACCTTCTTTTCTATGGGAAGTAGGTCCTTTTCTTCATTGGTGTAAAAGGGTAAGCCAGACTCTGATTCAACTTTCATATAGGCTGCTTTGCCTTTGCATTTAGGGTATAAATAACAGGGTATTTAGAATTCTTGGTTATGATTAGGCATACTTGCTTCTTACACTCCTTCCTATCCTCATACTAAAAACACAAGTGACATCTTGTAGTCACTCAGACTGACTAAACTCTGGTTGAAGTTAATGATCCTTTAACCTCAACTAAAAATGTGTTTCTAAGAGGAAAATGTATTGGTCATTCTCAAGTACTACAGCTGGAGTAGACCGGACAATGCTTCCAAATCACAAGGGCAATATGGAATAAGCTCCCAGAGTTCTTGGTTGACTCAGGACCAGCAGCTTTAAACTTAGCTTGATAATAAATGTACGGTGCAAAGTTCAGTTTCTTCATGAGATTAGAAAATATAACTTTTACTGGAGCGTCAAAATCCAGTACTGCTAATATTTTGACTTAGTGTATGGTGACTTCCATACTAATGATGCTCTTGACAATAGTCATTCCAACGGCAAAGATTGCATTGACTGTATGACTAAAAACTTTTAATTATTTAGGAAGGCAGGACTCCTTGCAAGCCTTGGATGACTCATGGTCTCCAATTACAATCTTCTCAAACGTGTTTTTCACACAAATTCTTACCACCTGAGATACTTTTAATGAACTAAGTGGGCTTACAAGCTTAGCCAAGTAAGACTGCTCTGTGGGCTAGAAGCTTCACTTTTCTAGGTCTGATGTAGACGGGCACAAACACTTCTCTTGAGGTTATAATGACATAGTATCCTGACTCTACTCTTGGAACAGGTTCATCTTCATCTATCCTTTGGTGTTGTAAAACCTAACTGACTGATCATGTTTCCTCCTTTTATGTTCTTCCTTATCATCTTCCTTTAGCTTATAGTTTTTCCCAGAAGTACTATTCTAACTTTAAATTGTTTCCTTTTAACTTGGTGGAAATTGGGTACTGTTGCTTAAATGGCCGGTAAGCATTCTCCTTAGGCTTATCCACGCATGTCTGAGTAAGTTAAACAGATTTCAATCATGTGGAGTTGATGATAATTCTAAAGTCATAACTCCATCTTATAAAATGGCTTTATTTCCAGTTAAGACCTTCTTAATGACCTTCAGAGATTCATTGGGTTTCACGGCCAAGGTCGTATGCATCAGGAGTTGCAAAAGTGTGTCAACTAAACTAAGCAAGATGGTCTTTGAGTTGACTAGATTCAGTGCTCCAGTCATCCAAAGCTGTTAAGCCTTGAGATAATAGCAGTTTGTGAGTCCACAACTGACTCAACGTTACCCATTCTCATAATGATGAACCCTTGCTACATAGTTGAACTTCCTGTAAACTTCAAAACTTTATAATAAGAAGCTCCTTAAGTTTGTCCCAAGTGTGGGTGGTCAAAGTTTGACTCCAAGAACCTCCTGGGCTTCTCTACTCATATATTTATGAACAAGGCGAGACTTTAGTATATCTCCATCTCCGTCCATGCTATTATTGTATAACGAAAAGAATCTGGCTATAGCTTCTTAAAATGAGTGAACTTAGTCTAGAAGTATGTGCATATTGTGATCCTCTTCAGATTTGGCTCTATACAGGTTGTAAAACTATCACTGGTATGTTAGTACTGGTATTGCATTTTCCTAAAGTAGGTGGCGGTCTAAAGGGAGGAAGATGTCTCAAATGCATAATGTTAGAATTTTGTATTAAACAATATAACCAGTTGTTTTAATTTTGACCACCTTCCTAGCCTTCTAGATTACCTGTGGATTGCTAGGAAATAATTTCCTATGGCGAGTGAATTAAAATCAGTTAACCCAATTTTGGGTTAACAATGCTTGGGGGATTTTAGTAATTCGCCAGGTTTAGATCCATTGGGATTAATCCAGGTGAATGCTCAAGATCTTGTCAAGCAGAGTTTCCAAAAAATAGGGGCATCTGATAGTTGATCAATGTTTAACTATCAGGTGTACCAATTAGAATCGGTCAGGTTTCGTCATTAACCAATAGGGTATTTAATGAGAAAGTCACGAAGTGAGTGATGCTGCCTGCAACTAACAAATTGATCAGTTGGTTTGTGACCTGCCATAAAATGAGTAACAAGCCCCATTACCTAAGCAGGTCGCTCACCAAATATGGTTGATTCACTGGGATTGAGTAGGAAAAGTTAAGGACACATTTTCTGACTCTGTCAGTTTTAGGTCTCGAGGAGGTCTGATGAAGGAATCCTAACAAGATGGAAAAGATTATTGCTGGTGAGACATCAAAGTGAAGCTAATAGCAACAGCTGCCGTTTTATGGCTGATGCGCCAACTGGGGTTGAGCACCAAATTACCTCTATAAATTCCCCTGGTAATTCACATTAATACAGAATTTAAGCTAGTAGAATTCATTATTGTGTTAAGTTCTATTCATCTTCAGGAAATTATTGAAATGTGCAATAATTGGGGACTCTTTTGTTGGATAAAGAGTAAGGGTCGAGGATCTTAGAATAGAAGCTGAACTTAGATGGGAATTGCTGCAGATTTTGTGTCACAAGAGGAAAGGCTGTAAACTTAGGGATCTGAGCATGGATCAAGTTAGGAGGATAAGGGAAGAAGTCCCTACAATTATCATAGATAGTACTTTGTGGAGAGGTACATGCCTAGCGTTGGACCATAATAGGTTATCTAATCAGCTACAGATAATAGTCTTCATACTATTCTCAATCAGCTATCAACTACTATCCGACAACATAAATCGTTAATATATCATACTGTGCAGTTAACCATCAAGGGAACTATCAATTAGTGAAGAACCCAGAATTTTAACAATTGGTGCTCACTACAGGGGGTAGTTGATTAGGACATACCAGTATAAGATGTCATACAAGGATGAGTTAAGAAAACTCTGGATGGAATTAGCAACAATCAACAAGAATGCCTTGAATTCTTCTAATCACAGAGAATTTGCTGCCTTGGAGGAGAGAATAATGAAGATTGATGAAGGAGTATAAGATGTCTCCAATTTCAACAATGAGTTGCTAGGGAAAGTAACATCATTAAAGAAAAAAGATCTAGTTCAAGAAGTTTCATTTATTAAAAACTGAATGCAAAGTGGATCACATTTGATTGCATTCATTCAGTGCAGACATAAAGCGTTTAATGAAACAAGTCAAAAAGTTGAAGACTCATAGATCTGACTGTGAGATCTATGCAGTGACTGACGCTGAAGAAAGGACCATAAGGACTCCAGCTGAGAAGTCAACTATTCCAATAAATATGCTGACCATATTTTCAGCTATTTTGAAAATGACTCCTAAAATCACTCCTCAAGTCAGTCAAGTAGTGAAACTAAAAGTGGTGATAGAGAAACTTTGTAGGATCTAAAGCTATTCCGAAATTACCCACATTCCATCAGGATAACGCCCCTGCGTTCTTCCAATTGTTTTACATGACAATGTTTTGTATGTCAATCACTAAAAAGCTTTGATGGTGATGAACTGTTTGGACACTGACTGTCAGAACTTAATGTTACCCCATCTAGAGGGGGACAGCTGAACATACTCAGAGGACATGGCGGCGATGATGAAAGAATTTGGAAGTCCCTTGCATATGCCAAAGCGCAAACAGGAATTCATGGGAATTTAATTCCAGAAGGATGAGTCCTTAGCGAGCTTCAACAATTGATTCTACCAAGATCTACAGATTTTGGTTGGAGCAAAAGTACTGGTTGATTTTGATGCATGGATCGCATTGCAAATGGCCCTTTGGCACTATCATGATTTACATCAAATGATGCTTTCATGTTTGCAACTGAGCTTACCACCTGCAGATAGTGGATCATTTTAAGATATTAGGAGGTACATTTGATGCCTAATAGAAGCTTCAAACTGAGTCCAGTGCAAAATCCAAATCCTACAAAGGGGACTGAGAGCGCTAAGGAGTCCAATAATTGACCATTCCAGGAAATAAGCCCAAGGAGTTCAAGCGGACAGATAAGACAAACGCTGTTTTCATGAGGAGGAAAGGGACACTTTGCTTTTCATTGCAAGAAGCCAAAGGAAAAGATCAATGTGGTCCAGGAAAAAGGGGTTAAACCCACACAGGAGTTAGGAAAGGGCCCATGGCCTAGATGGGGGAACAGTCTAGAGCTGCAGTTGTACCCATTCCTCCCAATATCTTGCATTAAGAAATTGACATTAGTGATTTGTTTGTCATTGGTGATGTGCAGGACCAACTTTATCAAATGGTCAATTTGGATGTCAATGCAGTAACCAGTCCAGAGCAAAGGGGATCGACCACAAAAATATCAAGGAGGTCGCTTGCCCATATATGCAACAACTAGTGGACAAGATTCAAGCCGTGTAGAATCCAGAAGAGTTGACCAAGGTCAAAATTAGATGAGGCAAACCTATCTATCCCCCTTAGTGCAATTGTAGAATCATTTTTTGATCTATCAGCGCAAATTATTCACACCCTCAATTTGGTGAATAATGCCACTATACACTCAGTAAATATGATTTTACAATACTCTGAGTGTATGTATACTGATATATTAATTAATTTAGTATGAACGCAGGTGATAATTGGCAGTTGAGTGCCTATCAATATTGTTTTAACCAAGCTGGCGAAGAAAATGAGAATCTCGCCTTATTTGGAGCATAGGAAAGAATATGGGACCACCGGGCTACATACAACCATCTCATGTGGAGCATATAGCGCTTTTCCATTATGATTTAGATCTTTAGTGGTATCTGCCACAGCAATAGTTTTTTTAGTACTAGATGGTACCACAGCAATAGTTTTGGCCAACAAAAACTATGATATTCTGATTGGGACAGAGTTTCTACAAAAGTACAGAGTCAAATATAACTTTAAGATAATACGTTGACCATATTTTCATACGTTACCACTAGTTTATCAGAAAGATGGGGAAGCTCCATTGACCAGGAGAAATAATTTCTTAATCTGATCTACAATGATGGCATTGTCCCGATTTGTTGCCAATTAGTTGGACAAAAACGAAGAGAAATGCTGATGAATTCCTGAAAATTGGTGAATTCCATTGAGAATCAAGAATTTGAGGACCATACCACCTAAATCACAGGTTGTAGTTGACACGGAATTGACTTTGGAAATACTAGAGCTATTGTATGGAAAAGTTGGTAACCCTGGAAGAGGTCCAGAGCAGAGCCTTTGGTGGCACCTGGAATAGTTATGCTGGGCCAAGGAAAAATTCATGTTCTTCTGGAAAATTTGAGTAAAAACTGATGAAGATTAAGAAGAATCAGATCATCGCATTTGTTCATCTAATCCTGATGGAAGAATTAAGAAAATTCCATGATTTTGGGACCCTTGATGAGATAAGTAATTCGGCAGGGGTTATTGAGAGCATCAATCTATTGGTCAATTGTGAGTAAATCACTGGTCTGACGGACAGAAAGCAGGATGAGGTGCTAAAATTATTTGACAAGTATTAGGAAATATTCTCTCAAGATGATCACAATTTGGGATGTGCGAAGAATGTCATCTACAAAGTTGAAACTGGGGGAAATTTACTAATAAGGCTGAGAAGAATTTGACGGTTGAAGGCAGCTGAGGCATTAGTGGAAGAAGAAATCAGCAAACTAGTGAAGCATGGGCTTCTAGTTCCATCATTGAGGCCCTTGGGAGCCCTATACTGATTGTGAAGAAGAAGGACGGCTCTAATCAGGTGGTAGTAATTATTGGAAGCAGAATAAAATAACGAAGAAGGATTTGTATCCACTACCATAAATTAAAGATGCTTTTAATCAATTTGGAGAAGCAAAGTATTTCTCTTCAATGGATCTAATATTGGGATGTTGGCAAATCGATTTGCCAATGGAAGACCAGGAGAAATATGTGATCATCACCATGAAGGGGCTGTATCAACTGATGAGGATTCCCCAAGGTCTACATAATGCGCCTGCAATGTTCCAGAGGGCCATGGTCTGTCATGTTCACATGACATCATAGTGGGGACCAACCCCAAAGATAAGGCTGGGCGCCTGGAGGCCCAGAAGATGAGGCTACAGGCCCTCCCTGACCTGAGGCACACCCTAGACCAATGCTGGGTATGGGAAAAATATGCTCAGGTTGGTACTAGTGGGGTGCCAAAGACCCAGCCCCTCACATTAACCCATGCATTAAAACGGATGGTTTACCAAATCAATGAAAATGGTTCCATTTGGTTTGTTGAGGAATGGGGTTTCAGAAACTCGTTCCATTTACAAAACATACATTTGGGCTGAATCCAACTTCAATTGATAACTCAAGTGAAGTCAGTTTCAGCTTATTTAACAAATTTAGATGGGAGCTTTGCCCTATTGGTGGGTCAGTGCCTGGGTCCACTGCAGTAAACCCCATTTTCCCCCATCAACGCTTAAATGTATTTTCCCTGACCAACATTCATTGTTGGTCAACTTCCCAAATAAGTTTCCCCATTTTTACCATTTTTTTATGTTATTTCAAACGTTCCTGTGCGCGGACCCCTTTAAGGAGGTGTAAAAATTTACTCTAGGTTGATTATCAGCTCGCAACCCAGTAACCTTTTTACTGCACAGGTTCAATTTCCTCATGCACTTTGTCATATTGTATAGAATGTATTATTAATCAATAATAGTATGGAGACTATTATCTGTAGTTGAGATTAAACTTTATTTTGGCCCAACGCTCATCCAGTATTTCTGATTAAATACTCTTGAAGTTGTACTCGTAGGGATTCATTCCCTATACTCTTGTCCACCTGATTTTCATTAAGATACCCTGGTGACAGTCTCTCTCGGCACAACACACAGTCAGCAGCTATACCTGATTATGGTTCCTTCATCTCTAGATCCCTGCTTGGATCTTTTTTTAGTACTAGACTGCTTGGATCTTTACTTTTCTCTCTGAGAGTCTTCCTATTATTACCTTCTGCTATAATATCCTTGATATAGAACGACACAATAGAAGCTGATATGTTAACTATACATTAAATTAATAATATTACTAATAAAAAACTCTAAACTCTGTAAAGCTGAGTTTTTTATTATATTAAATCCTAAGGAAATATAGTGGTGATTTTGGCTGTCTAACCCTTGGTTGACACCTCTTTGATGATATGGCAGCTGTTGCCATTGAATCACCCATCCTCGTATCAGCAGCGATGGTCTTCCCCATCCTGGCTAGGATTCCATCATTGGACATCCTTGAGACCTCAAATGGAAAGAGTCAGAAAATGTGTCCCTAACATTTTCCTCTCAATCCAAGTGAACCAACCAAAATTGCCTAGCGACCTGCTTAGGTAATGGGACTTATTACCCATTATGGAAGGTCACTCACCAACCAATTGATTTGCTAGTTGCAGGCGGCATCATCACCTTGCAACTTGCTATCAATTACCAATCAGTCAGTGATGAAACTTGACCAATCCCAATTGGTACATCTGATAGTTAATTACTATCAGATACCCCTATTTTGTCGGCAACTCTGCCTGATGAGATCTTAAGTATTTATCCAGATTGATCCCTGATGGATATGACTAGGTGAATATCTCAAAATTTCCCAAATGTAGTTCCTCCAAAACTTGGTCAAACTGATTTTTATCTCATTTCGCCTTAGGGAATTTTCCCCTAGCGAGACCAGGTAATCCTAGCAGGCTGGAAATATGGGCAAAAATCTTAACAGGAGGTCTCACGCTCCGCTAATCTTGCCATTCTGAACACTGTAAGGTTATCACCGCGTGCAACATTGGTTTGTCCAGGTCCCCTCCTACCTGGGTCGTTTACCCCATTTCTCAGTGCTTTTCGGCATTTTGGGCTGGTTATTTATAGCATTTCTTTGCTTAGGTTATTATTGCTCCAGCACCCTCTGCTGGGCAATAATAATTTTTATTCTAACGGCTAGTTCCCTGGCGTTAGGCCAGTGCACCAAGCACCGCCACACTGAGAACCAGAGAGTTATAGACACTCTCCTTACATTAGTCAGCCAACCATCCTTTTTTCTTATGTGCACAAACTTTTTCTGAGTGGAACTTTTTTGAAGTGAAAACAGTGGCCATCAGCTGTGGGCTCTGGCTTTCATTAGCTGCACCGCTGTTTCCTCTTTTTCCCAAAGGTTGGAGCAACTTGGCGTTATTATGGTTGCCTCCAACTGGAAAGTATCCACCCTTCATGTTCATGCCTAGTGGATTTAGATGCTTTGAGGTTTGATAGTTGTGATTCCCTGAATTTCCGCCAAAATAATCAATTTTAATTCCAAGAAATGAGTTTTACTTCCACAGCGTGTTCAAACAATGCCGGCGAAATTGGCGCAGATGGGCATGGGGGTGTTGGCCTTAGATAACATCGGGCATTCCATTGAGGGTAAAGGAATAGGGTCATTCACATTTAAAAACGCGTTTTATAACGAAAACCTGATATGTACCTCTGAACCATTTTGGCCCTCTCATAGCTCAGATTTAGAACCTATTCCTGAGTTTGGAATCACACCAGAAAATCCCCGTTTGACCTCTCCCATGATTTGCAGCACTCAGGAAGTTAAAAAAGAGCTGCGCCTACAATATGAAAATGTTTATGCACATGCAGAAGGCATGGAGGGATATGTGGCCTCAGTAGTAAGAGTGGCCAACTATCTCTCCCCCTTCTATGATTCCCAAACCTACCCTTATAGTTTGCTCAAGCCAGAAGAAATTTTAGGTGAAGTGGGGGCGTTTTCTGCAAAGAATAAATCCCACTCTTGATACTTCCTCTTGACTGCTACCCTTACATCATTTTGGGGAAGTTCACCACAACCATTTTAGTGGATACCGGTGCCTCTAACAATTTTATTGACCATGACCTTGCTGAATACCTTGAGTTGAGTTACTCCCCAGGTGATATGTTTAGAGGTGGGGCTTCTCAATGTATTTCTACACTGAACGTCATGTGATTAGTGGACTACCAGGTGGGCGCCTATCTTCTGTCTGACCATTTTCAAGCTATCAAGCACCGCTTGTTCCCCATTATTTTGGGGGTTTAGTGGTTGAGAAAGTTTGACGTCAGGACTAATTTGAAAGAGAACACTCTATCCTTGTCTTTGGTAAACGG